>JABBOT010000016.1:2705602-3305602 GCA_016165875.1 Acanthopleura granulata | reverse complement strand
ATCAAGCCTCGCAGATTTCAAAACTCAAACTGACCAACAGAACGATTTCTAAGGCTGATTCCTGCTGCCAAAAACACAACCATTCACTCAGTCCAACAATCGGGATGGATTTGCAATATTAACCATTACAGTCAGATTCCAAGCTCAAGACCTGCATTACGGTAAAATGTTTCTAACATCACCTGTAATGCAAGTCACACTGACAGGCAAATATAACCGGCAAATAACTCATTAAGAATGGTTCTACGAAGCCCAGTGTGAACATTTATCGCATAATCACATCATTTGCATAGAATTTTTTTGCATACCTTGATAGCCAGAGTTTCAACCAAATTACCCTAAATGACCTAACATTTCGTCCTTGGTTTTAGGAATTCTGTTGGAATTGGCTTTAGAAAATTGTTTTGAGCCTTATTTGGAAGGTGATATGATACCTACCACAAAAATATCAGTTTCAGCAGCAGAAATAATATTTTATGAAATTTATTTGTGTCTAAAAATGCAATTGTAAGGACAAAATTTTAGGTCATTTACCGTACATTTACATACTCATGGCCAAAGTGCTTGTTGCAAGACATCAGTGTCTATGTTATGTGTTTTCAAAGCATAGTTATCACCTTAGGACTGAATTATTAATTCACTACACGCCCCTTCAGCATCCTGATTTCATAAGGTGCAGATAATAGCTGAGAAGCAGCAGTCTATTAGAGAGATAATATCAATGGAAAAATCAATGCCGAGCGCATAACAATTCACTGCATTAATTTCATCAACTGAAATAAATCAACAACTGCGTTATTAAACTTTACTTTCACATGCAACTGTACATCAAGCCAAAGTATTCAACATGATTCATGGTATTACACGATTAATCTTCCCAGCATGTGCATGGAATTGATGAGGAATATCATTTTCATCATTTCATATTTTTAATACTGTATTAATATATAATGCAGTATTGCCATTTACTTGAGTAGACTGCTGATACAAAAGCCATGCTACAAGCCGGCAAATAGGTGCCAGACATTTCTGAAAAGAACCCCTTATGGTGAAAGTGGTACAATCCTATCAAGAAGCATGTCACACTGCACGAAACCTGCAGAAGTACATGTACCGCACGGCCCGCTATATGTATACATTGTACATGGAGAATAAAACCAGGAATAATTACATAGAGAGGATTATTTCCACTGTACATACATGCAGTATTATTTACCTTGACACACGATTTATGGACGAAACTTGAAGTATTATTAATAATAATAATAATGTCTTTATTTTCTGAGGGTAATACAACTCAGTCAATATATTATTAATCTTCCGTGAGGCCTTCCACAAACACACATTTATAAACACTGACACAATACATGTATACTAGTTGAACTAAAATGAAAACTGAATGAAATACAAAAGATATCATAATAATAAACAAATATACAAGTCACACAAGACACATGTACCACAGTGTCGGCGGGGCTTTACATCCCCATATATGTGTGTACATCGTTCACATGTACTGTGATTCTTCAACCTTTTCGCATGTTTGCAAGGTGTTTATTCAAGAATATTCTGAAGGCATTATTCTGTGCTGACTGATAAAATTATATTTTTTGTGAAGCCCTGAAACTGGCCAATCTAACCAAATGTAGTCTTGTCTCCAAAATCAAATTAACAACGTGCATAAATTGCACTGAAAGTTGCTCTTTCATATGCAAAAACAAACTTTTCAAAGTACATACTGTAATAAATTCAAGGTGCTAATGCTAACATAAGAGATACCACGAAATAACAAATGTAAACATGGCCATAAACACTTTGTAAAGAATTCAAGGTGCTAATGCTGACATCAGGCAGGCAAGGTAATAACAAATGTACATGTGAAACTAAACACCTTGTAATGAATTCAAGGTGCTAAAGCTAACATCAGACATGCAAGGTAATCATGAACATAAACACTTTGTAACGAATTCAAGGTGCTAAAGCTAACATCAGACATGTAAGGTAATTAACAAACATAAACACTTTGTAATGAATTCAAGGTGCTAAAGCTAACATCAGACATGCAAGGTAATCACAAACATAACAGAAAAACTTTGTAATAAATTCAAGGTGCTGGAGCTAACATCAGACTTGCAAGGTATTAACAAAGGTAAACAAGGTATTAACAACGGCAAACATGTCCACAAACACTTTGTAATAAATTCAACGTGCTATGGGTACATGAGCTACCTCAGTATAACACACGAGCAGGTGATAAAAAAAAAACTAACCACTACCAGTTAGATGACAGTAAAAATCCATAATTCATCAGAGATCCGCTACACGCAGTCTAATGGCCATTAGTGTTATAATGTATGCGTGGTGATAGTGGCTAGCACTAACCCCATTACTAGGCTGTTACAATCAATAGATACATACACTGATCGGCAGAACATGAAATCTGTTACCTTGGATAGATTAAAAAAACAGACGCGTGACCGATAACGAGCACAGCGACGGAACGAGCTGCTTTACTGAACACCTTGTTAAATGAGAGTACCCATATTCATCAGAACATGCAGGGCCTGCTGAAATGACTAATCTAGCGCACGCTTACAGCACAGGTATTCACGACTTTTTATCTTGCACCTACGTGTATTACATACATGTACCTGATTCTTCTAATTTTCATATATTGCACATGCAGTAGTACTGCTAAAAGTGAAAAATTACAATTCTCTCCAAGTTTTTTAATTTTTTTTTTCCAGAAAAGTAAAGTACACATTTGTTTTTTTTTTAGACAAATGTCTTTTATTGAATTCAATTTGAAAAATGCTACAACTAAATTTTTTTTCCGCACACCAACAACGTGCAAACAAGAGAAAAGCTCCAGATATTTTTCTAGCTTATCATCATATTGGGGACATAAAACTCAATCTTGATGCTTTCTGACAGGGAAAGTCAAACACCTGTTGAGTTTCTTCCAAGTTCAAACATAATATGTAGACCTAATCACATCCAGAGGTATAACACTGTACAGTATTGGGAATTCTTCTACAACCTTAACAAGACTTAATATTAAAACTTAGTTACTGGGGATATTAAACTATGGTTTATTCCCTAGGCAGAAAAAAAAACCCTCCATCCATGAGTTCCTGTAACTTAAATGTAGGCCTAAACAGTCGGCCTAGTTGACTGAAACCATTTCCTAGAAATTTTAACAGGGTTCGTACAAAGGAAATGTAAATATAATTCCAACTGTTTCCCACTGCCAGACTGAAAGGAAAGATATTAAGTTTTCTACATATTGGTAATGATTTAGGCCTATCATATGCTTTAATCTTACAGATTTTCTCAATCTTAAAATACTTTTCTTTAATTCTAGGTTTCACTTAACCTTTATTGCTCTACCCTAATTTGCATATGAAATTTTAGTTTCCTATTCTCCATTATATTGTTACTGTATTACTATCTGAATATATGAACAAAAAACAGGCTACAGTTGTTTCGTAGGCTACCGGGATACCTATGTTCTAACTGGGTTTGATTGTCAAAAAGGCTGTATATTATATTTTTGTAACAAAATCGTTACTTCAACTGGTATCTTCATTCACTGCTTTTTTCACCTGCCAAAAAATCCATACTGAACTCTACCATGTACACAATTTCTTGTGGCCCTGAAATTGACACCTTCAAAACATTATACCTGATACTTGTAAATCGACCTTACCACAGCCTTCAACCACAGCGACGAGAAGCGCCATCTAGGATGTCATTTTAAGATAAATTAACTTCAACTGAACCTCTGTTTTGTTTTTACACGAACAAGTCAAGCGCTATATACTACCAAGAGTAATAATGGAAGCCTACACACAATCACTGTTCGCTACACAATGGTCCGGTTCAACGTTAGAGCCCAAGAAAGGTATGTGGGTAAAGTGTGGCTAGGTATCGGAAATTGGACCATGTATAATGTCGGCACATAACCGCTTCTGATGTTGCACAAATGCGGGTGGAGTTCAAGACATTGGAAATGTCCTTGGCAGTGATTGCAGAGGTTATTTCGTGCTAGGTGACTGAAAAAACACTCCATTTTCCCTGCGCCCCACAGCCCCTAGCACCCGAAAATAACCCAAAAAAAAAAACAATTCAATTAAATTTAAAAAAAACTCAATTTAAAAATATGACAAAAACTCAATTTGCACTCGTTTCTCATCGGGGTTACCAGATGTGAAAGTGTCTAAAACAAAATCCTGAAAGTATGTTTTTCATAAGACGGACTGACCACGAATACATGGATAAACAAAAAAAAACTTTTTTTTGTTTTTTTTGTTACAATTACACATATACTTGCTAAAAGGGCTTGACCAGATGTCCCAACAATTTATGAATTGGGGTAGTAAATTTATTTAAAAAATTCAAAAAGAAGAAAATTTGAACAAAAAAAAAAGAACAATTCTGGCTTTTTGGTAGCTGTCACCTGGCCCTTTACCAACGAGATCGCACATCAGTGCTTGGGCACATGTTCATTACTCGACGTTCAAGATTCGACTGATTAATTCAGTGGCGATCAGGATGCTAATGGGGTGCATTTATACGGACTCTGTACATTAGGGGTAGGTTTCCTTGACCAATGAACCCATCCAAGTGAAACATCCCTGAGAAAAGCATTCAAACCCAATGAAACAAGACCACCAGTAAAAATATGTTCCTTCCCTCCGAAAGAGACCCTGCAATAAATATTTGTACTTTTTATTATGTTATGATGCACATGTACTACTTTAAATTGACCTGGGTGACTCCGTGGCTCAGTCGCTTAGCGTGCTAGCGCAGCGCAATGACCTGAAGCCTCTCACCAATGCCGTCACCGTTGAGTTGAAGTCAGCTCATGCTGGCTTCCTTTCCAGCCGTACGTGGGAAGGTCTGCCAGCAACCTCCAGATGGTCATGGGTTTCACTTGGGCTCTGCCCGGTTTCCCTTCCACAATAATGCTGGCCACTGTCGTTTAAGTGAAATATTCTTGAGTACAGTGTAAAACACCAACCAAATAAATAAATGAATAAATTGACCTAGCTTTCTGTCTTGCACACAATAAGCTGATCTCATTAATTACCCTATAATTATCTAAAGTTGATTATATTTTCTGATTCTGGGAGTTCTACAGATTTACGGAGTCTTTTGAGGTTAGTTGGAAGGTTGGATAATACCATGCAGCGAAAATGTGAATGTCATCACCAGAAATAATATTTCATAACATTTATTTGCCTCTACAGGTGCACTTTTTTGGATGAAATATTAAGTCATTAAATACAATAAGTTGCAAATTATACAACTGGTAATAACACATAAAGTACATGATTTTTATCTGACTCCATTTAGGCCTTATTCATAATTACTCCAAGTTTATGTTACTTGATAACTTGTACATGTACATGATATTCATATATTATGATCATCACCTAAAATCTGACATACTTTAGTCTGAGGTACATGCAAAACTAACATATACACGATGTTCATAAACATACACATTCTGAGAGATAAACAGGTCAATATACAAGTACATGTCACAGAGACCATGTAATACATGTATACCAATCCTGTCAATCCAATAGATGTCAAAACTGTGATACTGATGACTGGAATCTGATCTGCCCTTGATGTCAATTTCCTGATGGCCGCTAATGCAGTGCTGTTTATCAGTCAACTACCACACACACTAGGAAGTCGAGGACTGATGTCTGACAACTAATTGACAACAACAGACAAGAGGGATGAATAAAAGCGCAGCACATTATCATCTGAAATCTGATGCCTGCACGATTACCCATTAATATATAAAAACAATTTATAGCGCCCAAGGAAAAGTCTACATAAAGCATAATATATACAGGTACATGCTTTGTAATGTGAAGGACTACAGCAGAGACAGAGATAACTGGCAAAAGGCCACATCTTACAGGTGAAAATTTGGCCTCTTGTCAATTTACATGTACCTCAGTTAAGGTTTTACTGCAACTCCTGGTGTGTTTAAGAAGTAACATGTTACATGTACATTCCCCTCTTAAGCACCATGGCGTAAGCAGAATTAGGTAAGAAAAATTGTGGCGATGCCAAATGCAACACACCAGACATTACTCAAAATACTGTGTTGTCATCATCAGAGTATTTTGGAAATTACATGCATCAAAATATGACATCTACAAATACAATTATTTGGTAATATCACATAAAGTACATGACAGTTTCACTAAAAACATTTGACACTGATTATCTCCCTTTAAGCATAAAGCTTAAAACAACATTCAGATGACGTGAACTGCATGGCCAAGCTGACATGCGAGGCAAACTGGGTTCATTATTGACACATCCTAATCTTAAATCCACATGGGGATAATCCTTTAATCTGCTCGGACTGCGTAAAAAACCAAAACAATATGTCTGGCATCAGCTAGCTAACAAGACAGAATAACTGTTTAATTCCTTCTTCGTGTGGGTATTTGCTTCAGTAGGCCGTGAAATAACAACGGGACAGAAACTGCAAAATTCTGACCAACACAACTGGCTTTCAACTCATTACGCCCTAGAGTCGTAGCATATGCTGCACGGAATTGACACTCAGCAGCGCAGGCTTGGGCATCCTAAATATGTAATTGGCCAGCCCTCAAGAAAACGTCCTAACAAACACCTGTCTTCATTCACCTTTGACCTTGCAGACGGGGAAATTACTGGCAAAAAGGCGTCAAAGTCTGACACACTGCTGTCAAATTCTAGAAAATGACAAATGTCTGCGTGACCAGGACTTTCTCTGACCGTACCAAATTCTTTTTCGTTACTCAACTCATGTTTTGGACTCTGAAAACTGTCGTTTTTAAGTAGGATATCATTTACCTGTACATTCCATAAAGAATCACCTTTATAAGGTCAACAGAGCTCTCAGAATTAGACAAAATGAATGACAATAGTTAAAGTCATATGTTTGTTTTCTATGGTGGGCTTTTTCAAATACCCCATAGCACTGTAATACAGGTAATTCTTTCTCAACACTGTACACATGTACACATGGCAACAATTTCATTCCACGGTGAAACTTAAAACCTCAGGAGCAATTAAAACCTTGTATCAAAACCAAAATTCGGTCATATCCCTCCCAACTTCCATCTGCTTTGCTTTGTGCCATAAATTCTACAAGCATATGTGCATGTATCCATGTAGTTGTACATGTCAACAAGATGCATCAACACACCTGAAAAACACATTTCACACATTTAGCACACATTGATTATTTTCCTCAGTAATTCCACCACAGCGTTAGCCAGGACATCCTGTCAGAGGCCCCGAGGGAATACATAAGCTGTGAAATTTGCCACAGATTGACGCTCAAGCTGATTACCGCTGAAAGATAGTGAGTGTAAAACCAATTGGGGCACAAACTCATGTTCTCACTTAGTCACTTTTTGAGGTGAGAGAAAAAAAAAACAAACCAAAACATAAAGAGTCTTATTTTGGAATATTGATGGCTCTGTCAACGTGGGATCCATCGCGTTACATATGGTTGAACAGATGCAACATTTTCCCAATAACACTTTCTTTCAGGCATGTTATTAAGCGGCGAATAATCAGCTTAGGAAAGAGCAAAAGCGCTTTTATCGATTGTCGCGACAAAACTGCGAGTCACAGATCAAGCGTCCCATGAGAACCCTTGTTTCCAAACGGTTTGTGTCGAGTCATTTTGCTGCACACGCTACACTTTTCTCTCAGCCTCTTTGAGTTTGGAGAGTTGGATAGTTATAAGCACTATATGTATTGTTCACCTGACACTTTCTCCAGGTGTCCATGAAGAACACTGACTTTTACCTGCATAGATGGGTTAAGGACAGAACACAGGTCAGATGTCAGAGACAAGAGCATCAGGGCACTAAAGCTATTGACCATATATTTCTACAGCCAACTTCCTTCCAAACCCTTTCAAAGGTGCTAAAGTCAACATCGATTCAAATTATGAACAGACAGAGAGACACTGCACTGTATACATGTACATTGTATGCACTAGTTATAGTATGTCAGAGAGGTAAAATACAGTGTACCTATCTCCGGCAAACTTTGCTTCAAACATTTCAAAAGCATAAAAGTGGTTATCGATTTATATGAAGACAGAAAAGACAATTTATTTCACAGCTGGTTGCATATTAAAAAGGTCATGCAAATGTGTTTCTCCACAACCAGGATTTTTCCAAGTCCTTCTCAAGAGGGATTGAGGTGGTCATCTACTGATATAGACAAAAAAGAAAATCTATGTGGTCAACCTTTCTCAATTTTTTTTACAGAAGCTAGGTATAGCCCACTAGTCTTATGACCTGTATTTAATGCATTAAACAGTGACGTCCGCAAACAAACATAAAAGGATCATATTTTAAAAGCCAGTTTTCTTGCCTCTCCAGATGATCTTTGACAAAGGGAGACCACTACAGTAGCTATGGCCTACAGTTGTGACAGTGATTACAGGTACATGTAAATTTGACATTTACGTCAAAGTACGAATGACTGGTAGGGCTTTAATGATGTCATATCAGCAATCCATGTCGAGAAAGGAACATGCATGTTTCACCAGGTGACAGATGTGTACCTGTAGCAAGCCATAAAAGTACATATTCATTCACGTATTTGATTTATTTGATTGGTGTTTTACACTGTACTCAAGAATATTTCACTTATATGACAGCGATAGGTAATTATAGGGTAATTAATGAAATCAGTTTATTGTGTGCAGGACAGAAAGCTAGGTCAGTTTATTTATTTATTTATTTGATTGGTGTTTTACGCTGTACTCAAGAATATTTCACTTAAACGACGACAGCCAGCATTATGGTCGAAGGAAAGCAGGCAGAGCCCGGGGGAAACCCACAACCATCTGCAGGTTGCTGGCAGACCTTCCCACATAGAGCCGGAGAGGAAACCAGCATGAGCTGGACTTCAACTCACAGCGACCGCATTGATGGGAGGCTTCTGGGTCATAACGCTGCACTAGCGTGCTAACTGACCGAAAATTACGTAAAAAAGTATAACACAAACATATTATATACCTGTGTACATATATCTGAGGCACAGATGAT
Organism: Acanthopleura granulata; assembly: GCA_016165875.1. NCBI lineage: Eukaryota > Metazoa > Mollusca > Polyplacophora > Chitonida > Chitonidae > Acanthopleura > Acanthopleura granulata. Next base: position 3,296,510 of record JABBOT010000016.1, on the reverse strand, counting down.
GTGACGCATCACACTGTGATACAGTGTAACAACTGCAGACGCCAAGGTGGTAAATTCTAATGCAATTACGGCTATACACATTAATACAGTCACTGACAGTTTTATGTTACTTTGTACATTAACACACAGTCACTCACAGTTACATGTTACTTTGTACATTATATACAGTATAAAAGCCAGCGTCTTGTCAATTAAAATATAAGCTCTTGACACATATTATTAATATACATGCCCATTTCGCTGTGGCTCTGTTAGCTCTGTGCCACCAGACTGGCCACATAGGACACCTGAAGCGTTATCCTGGCTGATATCGTACACTCTATTAGGATTTATGACAGATACATGAATTTTGCATGTGTGACGATCTACAGGTTTTGTTGTGGCACGCGACTCGTGGTCTGGTGATGCAGGGGGGGCTCTATAATAGCGTCGGTCTGACAAAAAGTCGTCTAACAAGTTTTTCACACAACTATTTTTAAGAGCAGCTGTTGTTAGTTATAGCGTTGGGCTCCTGGTGGTATAGTATCCCAGGACAGCGGAAATTAACTCAACACTCACATACATGCAGGACATGTACAACTACCTCTGAACAGCTACATGTACATTTCAACCTTTCACAAGTAAACGTACACTTGTAGAACATACAGATGTAACGTCCTGCAGGGCGTACAACAAAGCTACATGTACATCAATGGGAAAGCCAATCAATAAAGGAGAGATGAGGAAACAAAAGTGGGCGTGAACGAAAAAATGGGACATCAAGGATGTCAAAAAAAAAAAAGAAGGATGGGACATCAGGGACCTAGAGAATGTGAAGATCAAAGTGAGGGGATATGTCCAGGGACAAAGGAACCTCAAGGAACAAGGGAACCTCATGGAACAAGGGAACTTCATGGAACATGGGAATTTCTCTGAGCAATGGGATCTCAAGGGACAAGGGAACCTTCACGAACAAGGGAACTTCATGGAACATGGGAATTTCTCTGAACAATGGGATCTCAAGGAACAAGGGAACCTTAAAGAACAAGGGAACTTCATGGAACATGGGAATTTCTCTGAACAATGGGATCTCAAGGGACAAGGGAACCTTAATGAACAAGGGAACTTCATGGAACATGGGAATTTCTGTGAACAATGGGATCTCAAGGAACAAGGGAACCTTAACAAACAAGGGAACTTCATGGAACATGGGAATTTCACTGAACAATGGGATATTAAGGGACAAGGGAACCTTGAAGAACAAGGGAACTTCATGGAACAAGGGGACTTTAAAATAATAAACCGGAAGGTCGTATAGCTTTTATCATCTGCAGGAAAGCTGCATGTGTCTTTGACTTTACCTTGGGAACTGTTTCAGACAATCTTCCATACTTTAATCTTTACTATATGATGGACAACAGTGAACATGATAATTAACCAAGTAAATGGACTTGTACAGAATGGCTATGGACTACAATGCAGTGCACAAACACAAAATTTATATTATTACAGCCACAGACAAAGAAAAGAGAAAGAAAAAAAAAAACAGCAAAAAAAAAAAAAAAACTCACCCATTTTGTTACACGCTACACACACACACTTATGCATGCTATTTTTGGCCTTAATTGTATTAAATTAGTTTCTTAATTGCAATATACATTGTAAATGCAGACAAGTGTGTTGTTTGATACAAGTGTTTTGTACATGCACACGTGTTTATTATTTATATCCAGAAGAAATGATTATATCAAAGTTAAGATACATGTAATTGCCATCTCTATTTATTAAAGACATTCATGTACTCAGAGGATTATAACAAGAGAAGATATCATTTCACCATGCCAACGATATCGTATGTATACACAAAGCCACTCACATTGCATGCATAAAACTGGATCACACGCAGACGGAGTTCCAATCTCCAATCTCTCGTGCAGACTGACGTATGTTTTTCTTAATATCACAGGTTCACAGGCTCTGCATGTCACAAGCCAGAGCTCACGCAAGCATGTGGCAATTAAAACAAAGGCCACAATATTTATGCAATATCGGGATATCATTCAGCAATAATGCGTGACACCGCGACATCGTGCACACCATTAAGACATGCATAACGTGTTACAAGTTACAAGGTAACAAAAGTTACAAGTCTTAATCCAATAGGTGACCATAAAATACAGAGTCACACAAAATATAGATGTAATATGCCAATGACGATAAAATAGCTAATGCAATACATATTTTGAAAAGGTTATATTTCAACAGCCGGAATCCAAGTGGTTTTTTAAAGTCTTTAAGAATACACATAAAGACAGTCTGGTGATTCCCCACCTGGAAAACTGTCATATAATTGAAATACACAAAATGTATTCGTCAGTGCGACGTTATCCACACGAATCAAATAAATACCGGTAAATAAACTAAAGATATTACAACCATGGAGCAATTGCAGAGCTCAACACTTAAGTGATAGCGGGGACAGTAAACAACCACCTGTACCCATAGGGCCGACAAACAACTACCTGTACCCATAGGGCCGACAAACAACCACCTGTACCCATAGGGCCCACAAACAACCACCTGTACCCATAGGGCCCACAAACAACCACCTGTACCCATAGGGCCGACAAACAACCACCTGTACCCATAGGGCCCACAAACAACTACCTGTACCCATAGGGCCCACAAACAACTACCTGTACCCATAGGGCCCACAAACAACTACCTGTACCCATAGGGCCCACAAACAACCACCTGTACCCATAGGGCCCACAAACAACCACCTGTACCCATAGGGCCCACAAACAACCACCTGTACCCATAGGGCCCACAAACAACCACCTGTACCCATAGGGCCCACAAACAACCACCTGTACCCATAGGGCCCACAAACAACCACCTGTACCCATAGGGCCCACAAACAACTACCTGTACCCATAGGGCCCACAAACAACCACCTGTACCCATAGGGCCCACAAACAACCACCTGTACCCATAGGGCCCACAAACAACTACCTGTACCCATAGGGCCCACAAACAACCACCTGTACCCATAGGGCCCACAAACAACCACCTGTACCCATAGGGCCCACAAACAACCACCTGTACCCATAGGGCCCACAAACAACCACCTGTACCCATAGGGCCCACAAACAACCACCTGTACCCATAGGGCCCACAAACAACTACCTGTACCCATAGGGCCCACAAACAACTACCTGTACCCATAGGGCCCACAAACAACCACCTGTACCCATAGGGCCCACAAACAACCACCTGTACCCATAGGGCCCACAAACAACCACCTGTACCCATAGGGCCCACAAACAACCACCTGTACCCATAGGGCCGACAAACAACCACCTGTACCCATAGGGCCGACAAACAACCACCTGTACCCATAGGGCCGACAAACAACTACCTGTACCCATAGGGCCGACAAACTAAATCTGACCGCCTGGTTTTGTATAAGTCCGTTCAGTAGCTATCTTGTAATATATAAACAAATGAAGATACATTAACTCTGTATGACAGTCTGACAGTGACAGGCCATTCAGCATAACTGCACGGCGGTCAGGGTGAAAACAAAAAATATGCATGGCTGACAGCCTTTTACACACCCACTTTCACATTTCATCTCATGCACTTTTCACATTCATGCTCATCAAGTGAAAAAAGAAAGTATACGATATTAATTCCATGAATGTTATTCTTATTAATCTCCAGGTGATGAGAATCCCTCTTGGGGCATGAATATTACGTATATATAATTACATACAAGTAAGTACTTATGCAAATGTGCCTGCATGCAGTTATTAAATCAATTCCAATTTATTATTTACAGATTTCTATTATCTGACCTGTGATAATGGGTCAGGCCATCAGATCGAATCTCACATGTGATGACACATCCCTACTGAAAAAAAGATAAATCTTTGAGCACAGCAACAATAATGACGACCACGCATCATGAATCAGTATGCTCGGCTTTAATTCATCAGGCATGAACACGGTTGATCAATCTCATGAATGTCCAGCGGGAAAACATACCGGCTGCCTGAATGAGTGGCAGCATCAGACCGTGACATCAAGGCCCGATTTCCATCATGGGCGAGCCACGTACTATACAGCAAATGTACGAATCTAGTTAAACCTGTATTATTTAATGTATTGTACCTTGTTGTTTTCTCCGAAGAGTATGCAGATGTTGCAAACATGCTGTCGTCATCGCTGACTGCTTGCGTACACAACTCCAGCCGTCAGCTGTCGATCAAACTGACTATTCAAAAACAGTCAAACAGACTATAAAATTCAACCTTATGCAGGGGTTTTTCTAGCCATTTTCTCCTTGTGGTAACCATAAGGAGAAATATCGGAAAATTGGGTTTTAGACAAATTTTATGTGGTTTCCACGAAATAAATTTAATTTCTGAAACATTGGTGACGAAAAATATTGAGTTTTCTGCTTTGTTCAAATTGAGTTTCTGAAGAGAAATTGCCTAGATAATCTCCCATGGGCTGCATGCAATATCTCAACACTACCACTACATGGACATGAAAATCTATTTTATTTCACTTAAAGTAAAAGACAGCTGATGACTGATTCAATGTTCATTAAAAACATTACAAAATTCTCTCTTGAATGCAAAAACCTGTTTGAATTTGTAGGAATTCCTTGAAATACTTCATTTGAAGTGTGGAGTGTGTTCCTGCTCAATGGGATCTGAGGCGCCCATGCTTTCGTAAGCTTATGAGAGACTGATCAATCAGAGACCTAGGAGATATCAGCTGTCTACAAGCTGAGATGTAAATGTCCTGAGTTGACAGTCAACGTAACATGTAATAACATAGGGATAGCATACTGGCTTAGTGTTACACAGTTGAATTATAAAAAATAGATGGGTGAAGAACTCTGCAAAATATTTCTAGGCCATTGTTTTGTGGCAAGGGTAAGTTTCCTGAGCATTTCATGTTATAAATTTATATGTCAAAGTTTCAAAGGCAACCCTAGCACCTTACTACAGTCTCAGGTGACAAGAGTGTTCCGCGCTTGGAACAATTACATCACAGGTGACACAGAATGGCTGCATTTCATGCTAGCCAACAGAGCTTGGTGAAATGCCAATTTCAACTGTCGCAGTATGGCTGCTGGAAAAAACACTTCCCCGAAATAAACATAATATTGTTCAACCTTTTTGGCAAATTTAACTTTGAACATGCACTGTTTTTCACTTTAAAGTTCAGCACATAAAACCTTAACTTGATTCTTCCGATGCCAACACTTAAAATTTAACACAAAAAACTGAAATTAAACAAACTTTACAAAAAATTCTTGACTGGCCCTAAGAGGTGGATTAATCAAGGAGAATCAAGGTAAAGGTGTCTTGAAAATGCTAAACTTGGGTCAAATACAGTATATGTATATTTTTGGACATCACTGCCTGCCATTTGGTTTGCAACAATTTTAAATGGAACGTAAATTTTCAAATACACCTTTGGGACAACTTTTCTTCATCTAGATGCATGTTCTTTTGCAGTATATCTCTACACAATGATGTGACACAAAACAAGTGAACATCGCTAAGATTTGTTTTTTTTTAATTATTATTTTTTTTTTAAATTTAATTTTAAGAAAGTATACACATTGACATACAAATATCCCACTGAAAGGATAACTTCAAAAGCACACATATACCACGTCCATGTATTATTTGTACGATAATCATGCAATATTGGGTATTCAAATCAACAGTAAATAATGACCATATAGTATTTATTATAGACATGTACGTCCGCACATAAGCAGCCCGGCAAGGACACTGTCAGTCACCAACACCCCTCACGTCAGGTTCAAACCAACGGTGAAAAACAAACTTGACACGTATATAACATTTCAGGAATCTTCTAAAAGTCTACCTGAATGCAACGTGTCTTTGAAACTTGTCATCCATGCATCAGAGAGACATTTGTAAGCCTGTTAACACGTAACAGGTCCATGTAAGCTTACCTGTACCTGTATCTTTCTGTTCATTGTGGATGTATCTTTAGCCCAAGCCTTAGGGAATGATGTAAAATGTTCGAGGGCATACTGAACACGTACGGAAGTCATGCTGTCAGCCTTACAGGTAGAATTCATTGAGCTTACATCCACTTGATTACGCCTGTAATCTCGTTTATCTTATCGTAGAAATCTGGTCAAAAAACTTGGGTGTGTCCTTCTCCTGCAAGGACATAGGTTGGTTTTATCACCGATGCTGTTGCAAAGGGTGACATCTTTAAAACTTCACCGTTCTGGTTGCTCTTTTAATTTTCACCACAGGCCAAAAATACAGAACAAAAACACGAAGAAACTAAGGTGCCCAGGCACCAATATGTACAGCTCCTTATGATAAGATCCATTCACGTTACATATACTTATATGCTGAAGAGGTTTAAACACAGCATGGGTTACAATGTATAAGCTTTAGCCAGTATGTACGTACTTATACATACATATGCCTTACAGCCTTAAAAACTGAAGGCAAATTAATTAAAATGTATATTTTTGGACATCACCTTCTGCCCTTCGGGTTTGCAACTTAAGTCTCTTAATGTGCCTTAAGTGGGACAGATTTTCCTTCACCTACACGCTACATGTACATTTACAGTATATCCACACACAATGAAAAACATCATTTTGCATCTATTAAAGGATATATGTGTAAACATGATAAAAGCATGGGGTACTGATTAATAGAAAAATAATCTCCGCCTACTCCGGCCAGAAAGAGCTGTATGAGCTAGCACAAGAATATGTAAATGAAAAAGCACCTGGACATGTTACAAGAAATGGTTACAAACCTGACGAGTTAATTTCAGTCTTGAGACAGAACAACACTGGATCCACTGGTCGCTGGATCCAAAGTCTCCTCAGAATAACACATCTTTTTGAATACACAACAAGAAGTTGATTTATTTGATTGGTGTTTTATGCCGTACTCAAGAATATTTCACTTATACAACAGCGGCCAGCATTATGGTGGGAGGAAACCGGGCAGAGCCCAGCGAAAACTCATGACCATCTCCAGATTGCTAGCAGACCTGCCCACGTACGGCCAGAGAGGAAGCCAGCATGAGCTGGTCTTGAACCGCATTGGTGGAAGGCTTCGAGTCATTGTACTGCGATAGTGCGCTAACCGACTGAGCCACAGAGGCCCCCTGAGAAGAAGTTGAAGAATTACAGTAAAGCTTCACAGCTGATTTTCTGGGTACAAGTCATGTAGGTCTGGAATACTACAAGCACGGTGAGAATGCTGGCATGTCCACTGGGGTTTTACTACCCAATTTCCTTCTAGAAACTCAATTTAAACAAATCCGAAAACTCAATATTTTTTCATCACCAATGTATCAAAAGCCAATTTATTTTGTGATAACTCAATACCAAATTTGTATAAAACTCAATTTTCCAATGTTTTTCGTCATGATTACCAGAGCAAGAAAGTGGCTAGAAAATCACCTGGACTACAATAGTCCATTCTACATTGCTTCACAGCGTCTAATGGGTTACAGGTACAACAACTAGCACGTTAACTGATCTCTGTTAACTGAGCTTGGGTAAACACCGACGTGCAGACCTCGTGTACACGCTAAACCACTCAAGTTCCTATGTAATGGCAGGGACAGGTAGGCCTATACAGTGGATATGTATGGTAAATAAGTATACCTGTACAGATGCAGATTGTAAATATACCCACAAAAACCCAGGGAATTGCTGTAAATACTTCAAAAATCCATTTGTCGCCAGGATATGGCTGAGATATTGCTGGTGTGGCCTTTTAGGCCACGATCATTCATTCATTCAAAAATCTACTCCGTCAAGACTGAACTGAAAATGTACATCAGTACATTTAATGCCAAAACCTTTTTTTTTCAATTAACATTTACAGTAGTCCAGCAGAATTTTACGCCACACCCTTCCTCCAAATTTCGCCCTGCCCCCTCCCCTTCCCCTCCTCTCCATTACTTCAGGAAGCCACACTCAAGAGTGGTTTGTACACTTTAAGTCCATCACTGCAAAGTTGAAGAAACATGTGCTGGCCAATATACAATATAGATGTAAAATCCATGCCCACACCCAATTTGCTAACCCAATATGCCATCTAGATGTAGATAGGGTGGTCAGAGCACATCAAAGTGTTCTCCCACTCCCTCACTCAGGTGACACATCAAACACGAAATCTACATACCTGCATGTAAACTCTTTAATTGATTTCAAAGCCATTCCACTGCACGTAGATTCCTTCATGCCATGTACGGTTACATCCATTTCAAACTGACCTGTGATTTCATGTGTAAGTGTCATCCTGAAATCCCCCACAAATACTGAGCTAATACCGTATGTACACGACAGCTACATGTACATTTCAGTTTATAATAATCAATGTCTGCATGCATACATGTACAGGATTTCATGTGCATATATCCATGCCTATACACATGTAACACTGCATGTAACATGCAAACATGCAAATAACTTTTGACATGTGACTGATTAACTTAAAACCTATTCAATCAAACATAAAGTAGTCTTCCAAAGGATATGCCTATATGTTATTCACATGTAAATTAAGTTTGTCAGGCACCACTTAGCTTGTACTTGACATGACTGGATTTGATGCCTGACAAAGTCCTTGTCAGTCTGCTATTGGCACGCTTGAACATGCATGTATCCAAAATAATAAGAAGCCATTTCAATAATATGCCTACAGTAGCTGGATTTTTAAGACATGAAAGGGGCCTCCGTGGCTCAGTCAGTTAGCGCGCTAACGCAGCCCAATGACTGAAGCCTCCCACCAGTGCTGTCGCTGTGAGTTCAAGTCCAGCTCATGCTGGGTTCCTCTCCGGCTGTATGTGGGAAGGTGTGCCAGCAACCTGCAGATGGTCGTGGGTTTCCCCCGGGCTCTGTCAGGTTTCCTCCCACCATAATGCTGGCTGCCATTGTATAAGCGAAATATTCTTGAGTACGGTGTAAAACACCAATAAAATAAATAAATACACAAATAAGACATGAGAAACAACGGTAAATTGAGCTTTTGGCATATTATGACATGGAGTTTTTCAAAATAAATTGGTTACCTTGGTTATTTAGGAGAATTATGTGCTGCAGGGGCGCAGAAAAAACTGAGTTTAGCATTTTTCAAATTGATTTTCATAAAAGACTTTTATCTCTATTTTTACCTGTACGACACTTTGGAAATGTACACTGTAGAATGGTTGATTTCATATACATGTACATGTTTTGGACCATAAACTCTCAATGCTCTTATTACTGGCAGAACTAGGCTTTGACACCCCTACATGCCCACCTTCAAACTATGATCGCTTAATACCTGTACAAGGATAAATATTGGAAGACCAGTGGTTGGGCAACATATTCCACGGAAAATGACATGTATCTTCATATGGTGTTTCCTATTTTTGTTTTGCTACCTAGTTAAATGTAATAATGACCAAAACAATGCTAAAATCTGACCTGTAGAAAATACATGTACGTGTAACATACCAGTACTCTTTTCTGCCACTGACACTTCATCCGTAAAACAATCAACTATCAAATCAGTAAAACTAATGTTACTGCAAATGTAACAAAATAATTTACTGTCAGCCTGTTGGAGACCACACCCGGATTTCCCTCTCCGAAGTCTAACATAAAAACTTTCCCACAAGCTATTAAACCGATAGTATAAAGAACTGGAAACAACCAAGTAAGTCATAATTAAAAAAAATTCTTTGCTGATTGTATTCCGACTCTATCAGAAAAGAAAGGGTCGTTCGCTGGGGAATTCTTTCTGTTTATTCTGGTCATTGCAAAAAGGAAGGGATTATAAAGAAATTAACATGGATGGTGAGTAACATAAAACAACCGAAATCCAATCAGTATTCGATATACTTTCTGAAAATGGCACCCCTTGAAAAATATCAAAGAAAACCCTAACATGCTCATATCTACATGTATAAGTACATATCCATACATGTAGCTAGCTGCTTTAGGCTTCCGAATCAATAAACAGATTCCTCTCAACTGTCAGTTTCAATTTTCATCCATATCCGCAATCTCTTCACAAGCTGAACAATTCCCCAGGCCTTGGATGTGATGAACTGTACATCTAGCAATCATATGCCTGTATTTATTTCATCGGAGAACAATGTCTTGCCGAAGAGTGTTTCATTACTTACACGACGGCAGTCATTTTGTTTTTCATGCAAGGGTGGAAGAATCCAAAGTGCATGAAGTAATGGATTCCCACTTGAGCACTAATTCCACCTCAATGCATTTCTCAGACAAGTCTCAGAGTGAATACCTCGAATGAATAACTGTTTTACGCGAGCACTTCAAACTTCCAAGTCCATTATGTACCTCAAAATAACCAGACTTCAGATATCTAGGCTGGCATACACCATCGTGACATGATTTGTACCATTCCATTCCTCCAGGGTAAATATCACGCAAAAGAAAACCAACGCTGTAAACCACCACTAAAGGTAATTAATCTGAATGACAAAGCAAAAAAAACCCCAAAAAACACAAAGACGGTAGATAAATTGGTCCGCAGATGAAAAGATAATAGTTTGTCCTAGAAACAATCAAAAGATAATGATAGGCTCCTAAGTGATTACCAGGTTTCTGTTCGTTTCACCAAAATTGTATGTCTCCATCCGTCATGAGCATGTAGAGTACTTGGAAATCCACATCGGTTGTACATGTACATGTAAATGTCAATGTCACATGTCTGTTTCAGAATTAAACATAGATTCTGCAGGTGTGAGATCGCAATTAACACTGTGCGCTGCTTACTTTCATAGCCTTATGTTTTAGTCAACAATAAGTCAAATATAAATCCAACTATCAAGTCTCTTTCCCAGCTGATTTATTAATTGATCTGTAAATATTTATTTATTTGACTGGTGTTCTACACAGTACTCAAGAGTATTCCACTTATACAACAGTGGCCAGCATCATGGTGAGAGAAAACCGGGCACAGCCTGGGGGAAACCCTCATCAGACAGTTTCAATCGCAGGCACGACTAACAGCATCCCTAACAGATATTTCCTCTCAGCGCAATTTGAATCTTCCGTTCCTGCCCAGGGAACCTTCCGACCACACCCTTCCTCCCCTGCCCCAATCAATACCCGGTTAACGATCTTCTAGCAGACTTTAAACATACATGTACGATGTACCAAGACGATGCTATGTACCTATAAAGTACCACCCTTATAGCACATGCTGCGGCGTCAGGAAACTTCACATAAAGCCTATAATACAGTATTTATAGGTAGAGTACAATCATACGCTGACGACTGATACCCCACCCCCTTCCCTTTTTTCCATTCCCATTTCATCAGATTCACTAAATGTCATGTTTATTTGCTTCATTGGTGATCAATGTCAAGTTCTGGGATTTTGAGCATTATGTCACCACACATATATGGGCTATAACACTCATTTAGCTAATCAAATAGATATTTCTTCACCGAACACAAATTCATCAGTTTAAAGTAAGCAATTCTTCATGAATTTTACGCTATTCACAAGAGTGACAAGCAAGGGCAGGGGTGAAAATGTTTAGTCATTCACTCATAAAACCAACGATCTCAGATCATCACAAAGATGGCTTTGAATCCTGGAACTATTCATAACTCAGTCTTCATACACATCACTGTATGTCTACTCTATTTCATTCACTTCTGTGTTGATTTACACTATCTATAAATAGAATAACATAGAAATGAGAAACTTGCATGTATAAATCCTGTAACTCACCTAACATTTCCTCCAAAAAAGTGCAACTTCTGAGGCAAATTACTGTACTTCAACTAAAGTTTAATTGCTACAAATGCACTTTCAGACATCCAAGTACATAGAGGCAATAAAAAGGTACTTTTGGTGGCAACATTTATTTTTCTCTGATAAGAAATCATTCAGATTTCACCCAAAAAGAATCCTGAAAATATGACCTTAAAATCTGGATGAATTGATCCCTATGAAGCAAAAATGTGCCCCTTGAAAAGTGAGAAACATCAGGAGAAATGAATCAGTATTTTGGGCACAGAAACTTACACTTTTCCCAGGATATCCGCTTCCCAAGCAGAGTCAAAACACCTTTAGAAGATCACGGGATCTCTCTCAACCTGGTAAGATGCATAACTGGTCGTTTCTAAGGGTAATTAATACAGGTTCATGTTGTCTTTGCATGTCTAGGGGAGTGTAGGCATTCATGTAGAGACGTACTTGAAAATGTTGATATATGCATGGTCAACTGAAACCTCACACAGGTTGGTGAATCTGTTCAAAGAATTAATGTATCTTCATTTCTGTACTAAATCTATGAGCAGCCAGGCGTAATTTTGTTTATTCGATTGACATGTATGTATCGGTATTTTGTTGATGTTGATAACGGTCATTTACATGAGGTTGTCTGTCAGCCACATTCATCCCCCACCCATTCCCAATCCCCCAAAACCGCATTCTTCGTACGATCTAAACCCAGACTGTAACTCATATAAGGATGTAACTCACCACCATAACTCAAAACCGCATGGCTTTCTTTGTATGATCTAAACCCAGACTGTAACTCATATAAAGATGTAACTCACCACCATAACTCAAAACCGCACGGCTTTCTTCGTACGATCTAAACCCAGACTGTAACTCATATAAGGATGTAACTCACCACCATACTTGTGCTCCTTTGGCCTTGCACAAACATTAGACAACATGACAAGTTGGAATGCAATATATCCACTAAAAAACTCGTAATTTGATAACAGTGATAAAACATCGTGCCTGGCTGAGTTTAAATAACCTAACAACTTCACAAAAAACATATTTGATCAGTTTAATCTAGACAAACTAATGCCTTAAGTATAAGGGCTAAGAAGCTCCATGTTAATAATACGTGATATTTAATCTTGATGCATTATGAGATAGGAGATTTCATTTAGAAAGTGGATTTCAGTAGGTATATTATCACTATTAGGGATTTCATGTCTGAATATACATGTAGCTATGCTGACTTCCTCACCGGCGGTATTTGGGAAGGTCTGCCAGCAACCTCCGAATGGTTGTGAGTTTCCCCCGGGCTCTGCCTGGTTTCCTCCCACCATTATCCTGGCTGCCGTCGTATAAGTGAAATATTCTTGAGTACGGCGTAAAACCCCAATCGAATATATAAATATACATGTACGATAGATTTTTGTGCTGAAACACTGGCTGAGACCAATGCGGAATTTAAAACAGTGACCTCAGAGTCATGCACCAAATTGATGCATATGCACTGTGTATAGTACACGCAAGTTTCATTGTGAGAATTAAAGCATAAAAGCTTGAAAATTTTATAAAAAAAAAGGAAAACAAAAACGCACATGTACATGTAGTATCAAAGTCAAAACAAAACTGAGCACTGTCAACTGTCATTGCTGTGAACACCTGAGGCAAATTTATGAAATAAAGGTGAATGCAAACTCCATAAATCAACGATAAACTGTAAATGCTCAAACAACAAAAGTGAGAATACCAGACAGAGGCACACACAGATCGGTGCTTAAACACAGCAAGGCACAAGTGCCTCACAGAAATGATAAGTATGATTTATGCTGAATACACACATGTATATGTACCCCAGCAATCGAACAGGAAATTGTTTATTTCTTAACATCTTATGGGACATACTATAACTTGATGGTATACTGCCTGATATTTCATCAAGAAGATCAGTACTTTCACGCGTCCGAAGTACCCATGCAACACACTGGTAAAATGAATTTATGACCATTGAAGAGCATTCCAGAAAACTTTGGTGGATATTTCAGCCAATACACGCCACATTTTCAAGGAGTGTTTGCCACCAACTGAGCAACCGAGACTGATGTTACGGCTCACACGATGAGAACAGCACAGACTAAGACTGGGGCACTGATGGCACAGAACAAAAAACACTTGCTCTAAGTCAAATGCTAGATAGTAATATTCGATTCGATTTGCAATTTAGTTATCTCAAAAAGATGCTACGAGAAACTTGTCTACACGTTGTTGTTGTTAACTGCTGAATCATTAGAACTCTTTGGAAAATAGAGGCAAGAAAAGTAACTCACTCCTACATTGCTGACAAGTATTGCTATCGGCCGGTGAGAGAATCCTTGACCCCATCAGGATACCAAAAAAATATCAAAGGCGCTGGACTGTACTCCTTGCCTGTTTTACAAACGGGGTAGCCTATTCATGGCAGACAGACCAATCTGAGGCCTCGAATTTTCTCTGAACTGTGATAAATACATGTTCATGTAAATGTATATTAATTTAAATATATACTCGACATATAGTACATTTACAGCACAAGTTCTATACAGGTAGCCAACCCGGAGTCAGTATAAACTCATACACACCTCCCACATTACAACATTGTTCGGGATGAATGGGCTTTCCATGTGATACATGTAAGTGAAGCGTGCTGCAGGTAGCCCGTTAGCCACTGATAGCCAGTTAGCCACTGCTAGCCAGTTAGCCACTGACTTATAAAACACATGTACAACTGTAACCCAAATCAGAAAAATCACAATATCAGGCTTTTCGCTGAATAAATTACATTCCTAACCAAGCTTTCGACATGTCTGAGGCTTTTTGCTGAATAAATTACACTCATTACCAAGCTTTCGGCATGCTTGAGGCCAAAGAAATAACACTTGAAAATCTACAGGTTTCTTTCATTGAAACGTCTGAAAGTTTGTGAAGAGGGCGAGGTTTATCATGTATCAAGGATGTGCTGTTTCAGTTCACCTGCTATATACAGTTGTGTCTGGAACTGTTCAGCTACTGTATGTAAATATGCCACTTCACTGGGTTCACATGTATACATATGACTGGTTTGACTTACTTATTTATTTGATTGGTGTTTTACGCCGTACTCAAGAATATTTCACCTCTACGACAACAGCCAGCATTATGGTGGGACAAAACTGGGCAGAGCCCGAGGAAAATCCCACGACCATCCGCAGGTTGCTGGCAGACCTTCCCAGGTATGGTCGGAGAGACTAGTTTGAGTTTACTGACAAAACTAGTAGATTGAGAAATATTTGAATACACCTTATTAATGGCTACTCAACCTCTAGCTAGAGACCTTCAAATTCATCAAAAACTGACTGACTGACTGACTGACTGACTGACTGCAGCGCGAATAAGCATTCATCTATAATTCTCTGGCCAGACAGGTTGAAGAGACATGGTTACAGGCCAGCTTCAAATAATTTCTCAACCTGTATGTACTAGTCAGTGTACTTGGGCTAACATGACTGAAACGATACTGTAAGCAGCTGTCAAACTTCAACTTCTCATGGTATTTCTCGAATTACTACAAAGCGACACTCAGGTACACGAGTATATATGTCGGCCAGAGGACAAAAGATATCGAGCAAGCAGCAGAACCGTCCGGGAAGGACATTACACACTGGTAAGGTACTTTTCTATACATGTGCTTACACTGTACATGTATACCTGTGTGCCAGTTGTAAAGAGGGAAAGAAAGAAATAGGGAGAGAAATTAAGAAAAGAATTAATTATTTAATTAATTACCAGATATACCATAAAAACAAATAAACACAATTACAAGTGAATTCCATCTGCATGTACAATGTACCTAAAGTCACCTAAGATACACTACAGGGAATGACTGACATGTAAAGTTGTTCACAGCAGGCACAGGTAAACTGAAATTGACACCTGCACAAATGAAAATGTATACATACATACATATATATATATATATATATATATATATATTCATGTGTACTCAAGCATGGCAGGTGAAAAAGGTGGGGAGAAAAATGCAGTTTTAAAGTTGAGGGGTTTTGCACAAAGAAGATAAAGATTATATTCTTCATGTTCGGCATATCTGGGTGTTACAAGGACTCAGTACGTCAAAGTCCCGCCTGTTAATACTGCACAGGTACAGAGGCTATGATTTGACTAGATAACTTAATTTTGCCCCAGCAACAAGTGACAGAGAAATATTCCACTTGTCACTGATTTCTATGCACATTAACACGCAGGATTACCAAATTTCTTTGAATTTTTTCCCTAAGAACATGATGTTGTGATTTTCAGAAATTGCACAAAAATTGTGAACCCCCCATCCTCTCAAAAAAAAAACCCTGAAAACAACTGTCCCAGAAAATCAGGGCAGAATTTTGATACATGTATTTGACAACATTAACATCAGAAATATCCTGGTCGATTTTAATTTTGGACACCCCACATGGATGAACATGCGGTTGATCAAAAGCAAATTTGGATGCTCTGGTAATATACATCTGTAAATTTCTATTTTGAACACTGGCAAACGAAGACTAAATATGCAAGACACTTTTTTTTTAAAGATACTTTCAGCTGCTTTGGCAAACAAATCTGATTCGTCTGTAGTGAAATGCAGTATATATGCTGATATTTTCCATGATGTATTTTTATTTGACCAAACGTAACTTTTCATGCTCTGGTAAAAACAGACCACATAAATGAACATATCCATTGTGAACGAGAGCGAATGAAGACTACAAATGCAGGACAACCTTCATATTTTTTTGGCAAACAGATCTGTTTAGTCTGGAGTTGAAACGCACTCGTGGAGATTTCCAAATGGCAAACTTTTATTCTACTCTACTCACCACACTTGCATGGAGCAGTGTGAGCAGGCATGCACATGCCCAAACTACTACAAACAAAATTAACCAGTTGCTGACAGATAATAAAAAACAAAACAAACAAAAACAAAACAACATAACCCCAACAACAACATCAAAACAAATACACCGAACTGCTGTAAGGTTATTTATATATCCACATAGTAAGCTACCTTGCATTTTTCATGACTACAGATCATAATCCCATCAGCAGACCAGGTGCGTTCTAAGAAATCGATGTATTCGGTGCATAATCCTTATTGATTCATGATGGACAGAGACATATACATGAACGCACACAGGTTGATAGCTGTCAGAGGTGTTGTCGCTAATGGCATGACTGCTGCCGTTTGTTTCATAAGCCAATCGATTAACATTACGAAGTGTTGATGTTGTCCCTTCCCCGGGGCCATGATTGGCACCACTCCACCTCGTCTACAGGGACCCCAGGAGAACCCCAGGGCCTGACCCCAGGGGATGCGCTACACGTAACTGTGCTAACACACTCCCAGGGAGGCTTAGGCACGGATTAGCTGACATACCACGTAACTCAGGTTAATACAGATGTACATGTACCTGGCCTTTTGTGATTAAGCATGATGACAAAATGACCTCTTGCCCAGTTTACCTGTACAATACATGTACATATGCCGTGTCTCACAGAGTCTAGAAAATAGCATTAATACAGAAAAAAAAAAAAAAAGAGGAGACAAAACCACAAGTCGGATTTAATAACCCTCTGTGGTGCGATGTCTGTCCTACTTTTTATGTTATGTAATAAGATGAATCGGCATTGCAGAAATCTCTCGAGATCACCCTGGTTTTGGACAAACCAGGGTGGGGGCTATCGCAAACTACTGTGATTTCACACAGGTTAGCAAGAGCCCCCACCCTGTCTTGTCCGAAACTAGCATGATCTCAAGAGACGTTTGCAATGCCCATTCCGCTTATAATATAGATATACACATTTATAACGATAATGCCACTCTCCCGTCAGTGCTAAATAAAAAAGCAGACAGTCTACAGGTGTGTTATATCCACATACATGGGGTGTAACCAAAGTTTCTTCTTCTTTCATTTTTTAATAATGATATGTCTACATGTATGTAGTTATGTCATGTATGTAGTTATGTCATGTATGTAGTTATGTCATGTATGTAGTTATGTCATGTATGTAGTTATGTCATGTATGTAGTTATGTCATGTATGTAGTTATGTCATGTATGTAGTTATGTCATGTATGTAGTTATGTCATGTATGTAGTTATGTCATGTATGTAGTTATGTCATGTATGTAGTTATGTCATGTATGTAGTTATGTCATGTATGTAGTTATGTCATGTATGTAGTTATGTCATGTATGTAGTTATGTCACTATCATTGCTTCATGGCGGTGCATTTATCATTGACAAGTACTTACATGTATGCCCGTGTCTCAGTCAGGTATCCATCATGTACAAGATTATGCCAGGAAAATTGTATGTTCAGTAAGTTGGCTGTATAAGTAAATACTGTAAACAACCTAAAATTTCGATGCCCCCCCCCCCCACCCAAATGCACATTTTTAGAGACAAATGAATGCTATGAAACATTATTTTTGAAGCTGAAATAGATGTTCTGCCAGTAGGATAGCGTCTCTCGCCTACAATGTACCGAACAGACCTCATAACACCGAAACAATAAAGAATAAATTAGAGCTCTTACAATGAGGACGGTTTCCTCCCACCATAATGCTGGCCGCTGTAGTATAAGTGAAATATTCTTGAGCACGGCGAAAAACACCAATCAAATAAATAAATAAATAAACACCAAGGGAAAATATTAGCAATTTTATCATGGACGAAATTTTGGGTCATTTAGGGTAATTTACTTCAATGATGATACGTGGTGTACATGCACAAATATGTGCACTCGTGGTAATACGTTGGATACAAGAAGATCTGAAATCTCCTTACCATGACACAGGAGCATCGTTTCAGTTCTGCCAATGTCTGGCCTGTCACTATGGCAAAGCAGAATACATGCTCATGCACACATTCTTAGTGGCCAAATTAATGTCGTGAACTATATGCTACATTTGGTGCTTCCAAACACTCATTTTTTCTGAAGGAATGAATGAATGCTTATTGTTTAACGCCCTACTCAAGAATATTTCACTTATACGAAGGCGGTGTCTCCTTGGTGCAGGACGGATTTCCACCGTATCTTTTATCTGGTGCTGCCTCACCGAGACGGCTTGCCGAAGACACCCGACAAGCCCCCACCCTCTATCCTCTTATTGCTGAGTGCCTAGCGAGGAAAGACTTCGGTATGTCCCGACCTAGGCTTTTTTCTGAAGGAAACAAATGTACACACATACATTGTTCGGTTTACTGCTGTCTGGCCTGTCACTATGACAAAGCAGAATACATACTCATATGCACACATTCTTAGTGGAAAATTAATGTCGTAAAATATATGCTACTTTTGGTGCTTCGAAACACTCATTTTTTCTGAAGGAAACAACTGTACTGTTCGGTTTACCGCTCTCTGCCCATAATTAATGTCATAAAACATATGTTAGTTTTGGTGATTTTCAAATATCCTACTGGTATTTTCAAAACAAATATCACAACACCTTTCTAAGATTTGTACAACTTTGGGAATCGGGGAAAATAAGCAAGAACAACATTTTAAGTCATTCACTATGTGCACATATATATATATATTTATTTATTTCATTAGTGTTTTACACTGCACTCAAGAATATTTCACTTATACGAGGGTGGCCAGCATTATGGTCGGAGGAAACCGAGCACATCCCGGGGGGAAAGCCACGGCCATCTGCAGGTTGTTGGTGGACCTTCCCACATACGATGTGAGAGGAAGCCAGCATGAGCTGAACTTCAATTCACTGCTACCGCATTAGTGAGAGGCTTTTGGGTCATTGCGCTGCTCTAGGGCACTAACCAACTGAGTGCTCATATTTACGTACAGTGCGTATACACACAATATCTACCTGATTTATTAGCCAGATTATGCCATTCACAGTTCACTAGAGCAACTTGCACTGACAAAAAGCACAACGTTACCAAGGTTACAAGTCACCATGCTCATTCATTGTTTTAATTCATCTGACAAAACCTTGTTATGGATTTCGTGTAATTAAGAAGCAATGCCTGGAATCTTTACAACATTTGATAATTAATAGGCTCATTAACATTCCTGGACATTTACTGTAAATGACCTAAAATTTCGTCCATAATTCAGGGCATTTTTAGAGACAAAAATAATGTCATAAAATATTGATTTTGGTCCTACATGTAAATCTTACATTTCTTGCAATAGGATATCATCCCACCTTCCATACAAATCTCAAAATACCTTTCTAAAATCAGTAGAACTCTCAGAATCAGGAAAAATGAGTAACTTATTCATGGACGAAATTTTAGATCATTTAGGGTTTGTGATAATGATCTCCATCGATGTGAAAGCTGTGTTTCTGTATGTATGTATGCTTAGGTTCTTACCTTAAACATGTACTTAACAACTTTTCAGTCATATGACAACTAAGTGTCCTAGGCTTGGTACATATACAAGTATTTGTACATTTATACTGTGTCTCCCTTTGGCAGATCAACTCCATGATTCTGCCACTGGAACATCATGCCGAAGACACCAGACTTGACACCCCACCCAGTCACATTATATTCAGACACCAGGCCGATCAGTCCTGTTTCCTTGCTCTAACTTCTCAGTACTGAGCACCAAGTGAGGCACAAACACATACCAGTTATAATGTCTTTTTCTTGACCCAACCTGGGACTGATTGGACCTCAAGGCGGATGCTCTGATCACCAAGCCAGCGAGGTGGTCTCTCTACCTCAGTCACCAAACAGTACGATGTTTTTTTTAGACTTTACAAGACCACAGTGATGTCCCTTTGGTAACAAGGTGCCTGTGTTTTTCCAACTGCATCAGCGCCTCACAAAGTCTAGTTTATGTAACTACATGTACACTAACTAGAACTTCTGTCTGGACTTCAATACTTTTAACACACCCTGCGGCACCCTGCCTTGCCATAATCTCCCGCCCTCATACCACAAAAGGAAATGAGGTGATCTGTTCTCCAATGCTAACCTTATATCTCTAAACCTCAACATTTATCAATGGTGACGGAAACCTCCCAGCAGAAGTCCTTAACACTCAAAGAAAAACAAAGCTGGCTTCTGCAGAAATGGGAAGTCAAAGTCAAACTGTGGTTAAATTTGTGGAAATCATCAAATTCTATTCAGAAGTATACCACACATAGAGATGACATATCTGAGTGTGCTTGGCAACCATCTGGATCACAGTGGATGAACAGTTTCTATTGTTCAAGGCAGTAACGTCATACCTGAAACAAATAGTTTCTGAAAGCATTCTTTGAGGAACACACCAGACAGACCTGAGTGACATACGGCAATTTCTGTGCCTTGCTAAAGAAGACCTATGTGGTACAGCACAGAGTGTTACAGTTTGATGGACGAAAAGAGCTTTTATCAAGCTCAGTTCTGGTCTATGATCTCACAGAAGAAGCTCCATGTGCTTAGTCTGTGTGGGATGCTTTAGATTTTGGCGGATGAATACCAATTTACTTGCAAGATATGCTTTCTCAGAAGCAGAGCCATCGTGGTGTCCATCATTTTACCCATGGAAAATTCGTAGCCAACAATTCAAACTAAATGTTTTCTATGATTTCAGTTGGCCATCATAACCATGTTGTCGGAGCTGTGGCTTTTACTCATATGCTTTGCAGCGACGGATGGTACATGTATTTGATCACAGCATAGCTGGCTTGACTGAATATTCATTACCTCGAGTCCTTTCATCGGGCCCATACACAATGTGCAATACACATGTACACACGTGGCTAGAAAACCTTGATGTAACTGATACACATAATGAAAACTTATTTTTCGGATATCCAGGCTTTGTCAATGAACAAGGCCAGCCCTGGCGACTTATAAAGAGAACTGCTCTCATCAAATAGCTGGCAAGGTCTGATTCATTCAGTCACATCAATTATTGGACCCCTTCTATGTATCTTTATATTTTATCTCCTATATTCTTTCACATATCATATTACACTACATGCAATATCTGGTAAACACAGGAGTATACAGGGCCTACTTTTAGGAATGTGTAGCTTGATTTACTGCTACACCTCGGATCCGGTGGTATATTTATTTATTTATTTGATTGACGTTTCATGTTGTACTCAAGAATATTTCTCTTATAAGACGGCCGCCAGCATTATGGTTGGAGGAAACTGAGCAGAGCCTGGGGGACACCCACGACCATCCGCAGGTTGCTGGCAGACCTTCCCACGTACAGCCAGAGAGGAAGCCAGCATGAGCTGGGCTTGAACTTGGTGGGAGGCTTCCGGGTCACTGCGCTGCCCTAGTGCACTAACCGACTTTGTCTGACAGTATAGGAAATAATTTTAATATAATACCGACATTCGAATGAATGATTATGGTTTAATGCCACATCGGCAGTATGTCAGCCATATCATGGTGACTGGCATTAATTTGAATACGTACAAATCTACATATGCATATAAAACACTGACAGGTACTATATGGGTAAAACTGATTTTAGACACAATAAAAAACCCCTTTAAATCATACCTTAAAAGTAGACCTATATATACGTCATACACAGTATAAACAATATAAGTTGGCCTGCACACATGGGCCCAACTTATATTTCACTATCAAACATATCAAATTATGTAATTCAGTTAACAAGTCAAAAGTGACATGGATAATGTCAGGTTGAATGAATTTTCCATCAGTCTTTATTCACCTGACAGGGACACCCAGCTGAGCTAGGCACAAAACAATCAACAAGTTCGAAAACATCGTCACCGAAAATCAATATGTATGTTTAAAAAAAAATGTTTAAGCATGAAGGCTCGTAGACCTGACTGTAAAAACTATCCTTCGCTTGAGCTTACCGACCATGATTACACATTACTTCTCTGTTGCCGTCATGAAGCGACAACAACAACCACTGTTTAACGAGGTTGGCCAAAAGATGGGGAGGGGAAAAAAAACCAAAAAAACAAGAAGTTCACTTCATTGAAATTTAGCTGTGTTGTGTTTTCGGACGGTGTTTAAATTTAGCCTGTAGTCTACTCACCGTTCAGCAGGCGCTTGAATCGTCAAGTCATTTGGTAAAGCAAAGAGGTGTTACAGCAACCGACGGGCCTGTAAACCCGCGAAATTCCCCACAGGGATCGGTATTCCAACACACAACGGCTGATAATTATTAACAGGGATTAAAAAATGACCTCTCAATGATTAACTTGCTTTCCGCTGTCAGGTGGTTGTCGACTCGGCGAGCTCTAAGCCCCAGGCAACGACATCTGGCGGTCAGTCGGTGCGACTACCGACAGTAAAGAGCAGACAACCGCAAGAACCGCAGCCTTTATCAAAAGTGGGTGTGGTCGGTTGTTTTTTTTTTCCCGTTATTCAGTTAGATCGATTCTAAGATAGTAGACGGCTAACAAAAGTTACAGAAATGTCTCAGTTGCGTAATAATCAACGTTAGTCACAACGATGTTATTGTCAAGTACATTTTATATGTTCAATGTCCTCGATATTTTGGCCCGAGGAAGTCTAATTGAATGTCATCTGAATGTTGTCACCTGATCATATAACACCGACTTCCTTTTAATTCGACTATTCACCAGAACGGCGTGTCGTGTGTTTCAATACAATGAAATCTGTATTACTGGCACTCCTTCGTATCCCAGATACCAAACTGAGCTTTTATCTAAAAGCGAAAGGTAAACATAAAATAACTGTCTACGTGCCCCACCCGGTTTTAGAGATATGGATGTGCCGAAATGACCTAAACCTTCGTCCAGGATTAAGTTACTCATTTCTCCTGATTCGAATAGTTCTGCGGATTTTAGAAAGGTATCTCGAGGTTTGCTTGGAAGGTGGGATGATATCCTACTGGAAATAGATTAGATTTAGGACCAAAATCAATATTTTTGACATTTTTTGACCTCTAAAAATGCACTTTCTTAGACGAAAGTTTAGGTCATATACAGTAAATTGAAGCGGGTAAATTTATTTTACCTCCGTTGTTATAGCTAGTATATAAGAAAACCCGAGGGATCCGTTAACAGCTTTTCGTTTTCTGAACTGGAGTACATGTGTTCCTACTATACTGAAATGTACTTAAGCTATAGAATGCAGTCCATGCATGTACGTTTCAATACCGCACAAGCTTGAAATAGACATGCGTGTAAATTTCGATCTGTCAAGTGTTTTAACTTGACACAGTTTTAAATAGCCTACACTTGGAACATGTTGGTTTCATCGATCAGAAAACACATTAGCATAAACAATGAAGCCTGTATGAAGTATATATAGTACATTTCACTGACAGCATGTGTATATTCTAGGCCATGGCTATATAAAATGACTTTAAAAAAGTCTTGAAACGACTTCAGTTTGTGTTTTCTTTCTTTCTTTTTTTTCAAAGAATTAAACTGCAGCTTTGAACCTTTAAAGTGTATATCCTACATATCTGTATGGTCAAATATATGTAATACATGTGCATTTTGTTTCTTTCTGTATACATTAAATAGCCTATTGATATGTTTCAGTAGACATGAAAACTTAATTTTCTTTTTTAATTGCTTTTTATTTTTTAAAAAGTCCTCTCTGTTGTATTATAAGAAGTAGGGTAACCACATGCCCTCAGTGTACCTACATGTGCTTCAATGATTGACAATCACACTGCTATTACATGTTTAATTGGCAATACCAGCTGGAAATAAAATTATGTAGAAAATGAAATGAGAATTATAATTGACTGGTACAAATATAGCCTATGAAATTGAATGAAATCATTGAGGGCAGGGTTAACACAGTCATAAATATCCTAATTATATGTCATAGGAGATTTATGTATACATGAGAAAAATAAGGTACATGTATATTATGCCTGTATGATTATGAGAGAATAATTAACGGCATAATTTTTACACCTGTCTTCACTGTCCTAAATGTCTGTGTTAATAAATTACCCTAGTGGGTGACACAAAGGATGTAGATTTCTTCTTCCTTATATGTAACTGTATTTCAGTAATAAGTCCAGATGTCAGTGTCTCTCATTCACAATGCAGCCATGGCAGCTGTACATGGCTGAGTGGTTTGATTGGATATGATTGAGTAGTAATATTTATGGACATGATTTATCCAGTTTCTCTACACGTAGACCCCCCTCCTGTCCACACCAATAGCTTTCTGCCCATAACCTCCCCCCTCTCTCCCCTACTCGTTCCCTCTCTCTTCTTTTCATGATTCTTTCAAGGAGATCTACTAATTTTATTCGCTGAGATAACATTTTTAAATCAACAGACCTACAAACTTAAACTTTTAAGAAACAAAATTGCAGGAATCGTGCAAATGTTTGTTATTTACAAATCCCCCTCCTCCCAAAAAATAAAGGAATAAAATGAGGGTAAGTCCCCCCCCAATTAAATGATAAATCTCACTGAGTTTTAAAAATGTTGATCAAATAAATGTACTATGTCTTATAGTCTTGATAGTCATTGAAATAATATCCTATATTGCCTGAAAAATTGTTCAGAATTCAATTCAGGCCTTCCTGTCAATCATTATTTTACAAATTGTATCATATGACGTCACAAAGTTAAAACTTAATTTTCATAGTAAAGTGAGAACTTTAATTTCAAATAATTAACTTTGTTTCTTTGACTGGGGTATCACGCTGTATTCAAATATGATTTCTCTTTTTTGATTCTCTATTTTTTTTCTTTCACTTGCCACGATATGGCTGAGATATTGCCAATGTGGCGTTAAGCCAAAAATCATTCATTCTTTTTTTTTTTGTCGGGTGTGTTTTATTTATTTATTTCATTGATGCTTTATACAATATTAAGGGATAGTTCATATGTGATGGTGAGCATCATTATGGTAGGAGGAAGCTGAGTAGCGGCCACAGGAAATCCACGACTGATCATTTCCATTTCTAAGATGCAGGTCTGTTTTAAAGGTTAATCAAGAAAACAATAAAGACAGCCCTGAGTAATTCATTGGATTTTCAGATTGAGCAAGTCACTCGTGAACTATAAACTTTTGTGGCACCGAGATTTTCGCCTGAATAGTTAGCTCAAAGTCTAGACCATACTATATATATGCATGTATGCTTTAGGTTTTGATGTCATTCACAAATTTTCGGTCATATGAGGAGTCATTTGAATTTACAAATACCCTGTCTTGCTGCCAAAGTGCTGCTGCTAATGGAACATCATGACTAAGACAACAGACAAGACACCCCACCCAGTCACATTACAGGGCCGACCCGTCCTGTTTCCTTGCTCAAATCTCTGATTCCTGAGGGCCAAGTGAGGCACAAGTACCTTTTTTTAATGTCTTTGATATAGACCAACCCAGGATCAATCCCGGATCTGTCAACCTCAGTATGCCATCATACTGGTGGAAGGCAATTAATGGATTTCAAATCACCTTCATGTGAGATATTGCGCTGTGTTCCCAAAACTTCAGTAGCAACAGGGAACCACCATTTTTACTGGTAAACAAAAAGTTGGCATATCACAATAACCCAGAAGCCTCCCACCAATGCGGTTGCTGTGAGTTCAAGTTCAGCTCATGCTGGCTTCCTCTCTGGCTGTATGTGGGAAGGTCTACCAGCAACCTGCGGATGGTCGTGGGTTTCCCCCGCGCTCTGCCCAGTTTCCTCCCACCATAATGCTGGGCGCCGTCATATAAGTGAAATATTCTTGAGCACAGCGTAAAACACCGATCAAATACATAAATAAAAGTAGGCATGTGATAACATGAAGAAATACTTCAAAGAGAAAAACCAATACATTACTGCAGTACTGCATGGAATAATGATTTAATTGAATCCACATGATAACACATATATAAATAACGTACTCTTGAAAGAAATCATAACTTAACCGGTGAACATGAATTCCACTACATATACAAACGTGTACATGTATACTGTATCTCTATATAGATAACAACCCCAAAACAGAGATCAACGCACATTGTAAATCCTTTGGATGAATAGATGGAACACCTTCACGTATTAATGTTTTACAAACACGTCAGTGAATACACAAGTAACTTCACTCATAAACTAGTATTTCGGACATAAAGAAGCATACAATTCTACAGTGATTTGTACATACACTTATGGGACCTGTAAAATAATATGCACAGGCAACCCAGGCTGAGCTATTCTCACATCTGTCCATCTATCAGTCACTGAAAGAAATAAAACACCCGGATTCTCTTCATAAAAGAGAATTAGATTGAAAATAATACCCGCATTTTGCTTTCTTTTTTATCTTTTGCTTTTCTTTCAATTCTCAGTGAATGTTCATATACATAAATATGAACGCATTAAATTTATTAAACAGATTATACCAGATAATCATATCACATTTTTTACTAAAAAGCATGAAACGGATTTCAACTTTCAGTTTTCCAGTCCTCCATACTTATAACAGCATGGTCACAACTTCATATACAGTATAATTGATCTGTTTGTAATTACAACCAAATTTTAATTTGGTTAAATTTTAGGAAATCAAAACCTATTTGCTGGTGTACAAAAGCCAATAACTGGGTCAAGGAACTTGGTCAATCTCAAATGGGCTATTCACATGTTATCTTGTCACAGTGTCAGAAATTACATCCAAAATTGCCTTTCAAGAAAAATATGTCAAGTCTGTATGATACCCTCTCTAGGTCTCCTCAAGATTTGCTGAGTGATCATTTCCCTGTTCCTACTGGGCTGAATTTTGCGTGTTGGTATATCAATTCAGACGGCCCGAGTCCGGCTTTAGAAGGCCTGTAATAATACATACTTTTTTATTGACAATGATTGAAAAAATAACATCTCACTTTACTTCTTTCACATGTATACTGATAAATCTGTATACCAACATACATCAGTCAGCTTACAGAATATACACTCTACACAACTCAAACAATGCTATTTATTTAACATATTAATATAAAAATTGCACCTATCAAATATATATATTATTATGAGCAGCCACAAACCGTGACTGTACAAAGGGGGAGTAACCCCTATGTATTCTGACCTCTTTCACTTGTTAGAGTTACACCCCTTGTTTCATCTATCGGAACCGATCTGATTTCATATGCACATACATGTACATATACTTTGATACACACGATTAAACTATAGTGTTCAGAACAATTTATGCGGTACAGACCAAAGATTTCTCTGAGAAACAAAACCAGGAGCATGGAGCTCTGATACAGATTCAAACAATTAAATCACCAAAGTATCTTCAGAACCTGTGATATCATTCGTATAAAACAATTCTGATAAAAGCATCTGCTCTTATCTTCATTCAAGAACAAAAAATGTAAAATAAACCGAGTATATGCAAAGAAAATAATACGCAGATTAAGCACATTTTTTTTTATGTTTTTTGGCAAGATTTAAGGTCACAATGAAAACTGAAATAATATCGTATAAACATGAGTCACAACTTTAAATAAAGAGACACCATAAAAGCACATTTTTTCAGTAAAAGAATGTAAAAAAATATGATACAAAACAAACAATTTACAACAATTAAATTTCACGTGTAAATTATGGACAGCCAGTTTTTACTCCACAAACACGCCAGTGTGTCCGACAATTGCAGTTGCAGTCAGTTCCAAACCTGCAGTTGTGCTGAACTCACTCTGAACTTTGAAAGCTGAATTACCTCTGAAGGTGAATAGCTACATTTGGCATACATAATGATCCTAAAGTGAAACCGAAAGTGTTAAGAGATAGAATGCAATCATTTAGCATAACCTGATGAATTAATTATCATCGTCTACAAAACCAAAAGTTAATATATACTGAAGGCATGCTTTTGAGAGAGCTGTATTACTGTTTAACAACCAAGTAGTTCCATTTTATTGTTCAAAAGTTTAAAATGTCAAACCAGCCAACATAGATTTATCACAGAAAAAAAGTTCCAGCAGCCCCCAAAAAGCTGACAAGATTGGATATTTTTGGAAACGGATGACGTAATCAATAATGGTAATCCTTTCAAATAATGCTACACTGGACAGAGTATTATCTCTTTCCTTTGTCAGGGGAATGAAATGAAACCTCCACACATGTACATGTATACTCATTTATGTATTTATGTATTTGATCAAGTTTTATGCTGTGCTCACAAATATTTCATTTACTTATGAGAGTTAAGAAAAAAAACTCACAAAGAAAAGCCTTTCTCGGTGGATGAACCACATGGAATAAGGCCACACTAGCGAGAAAGAGCTGTTACCTACATGTAAGCTTGCACGAAATCTGGTGGTCTGAGTTGTCTTTATTCATACATACCCTATAATTAATCCCGTTTGAGTTCTATAGAAATGCCGTGAGAGGTTGCAGGCCGAACTCATCCCATACGACCACAGAGGAAGCCAGCATAAGCTGAATTTGAACTCACACCTCCTGGGTCATTACATAGCAGTAAGCTACGGAGGCTCAGGAGCATACATGTAAATGGCGACCCTTCGAACGCCCAGCCACAGAATCCTCACATCGTCTTATTAACGTAAAATGTTCCTTTCCCGACTCACCACAACGATGTCACATTAAAGACAGTGCAAAGTTACAACAGAAACTGATACACTGTAATACTGTAGACGCTGCACCACCATCCGCGCATTGCCGGCACGGCTTTACTTTAAAATTCTGACATTTATCGCAACACCATCACCCACCCTGAACAAAATCGCACAAGATTTCCCAACGGGGACTCGAAGTCACAAGCTCACATGTTCACATTAACTGTGTGAGATGAGCGCAGGCCTTGCTGAAAACACTCCTATCGACTTCGAGTTGAGGTGATGGACTTAGGGTCTCAGTCCATCTACGTTTACCATCCAGCACTTAATCAGTGTACAGCAACTGTACACAGCATACCCGTGGAGCTTTACTACGGGTACAGTATTCTACAATACAATTACAGTAGATCACTGTAGTACGAAGAAACTATGGTGCACGGTACCCTCGTGCGAAGTGACCTGATACCTTTCATTTATACGAATGGAGCAGTGTTGCATTGCCTCCTCACAGAGAAAATGTATGTTGTAGCTAACAACTTTGACTGCGTACTTCTGGCTGGCGTAACTCACGCAACTGGCCTTCAGAAATTGACCAATTCATGCTTCCAATCAACTTTATTTACCGAAAAACAAACAAAAATCAAGTACCTTCAAGGACCTGCACATAAAATGGAAAACATTATGGACTTTCAAGTTCTTGAATCATTAAAGTCAAATTCAAGTTCTTTCAAGGACCCACGCGAACCCTTGGTGTCGCTCGAAAGATGCTAAACCTAGGCGATATACAGTTTTCATTTAGATGATTGGTGTTTTACCCTGTACACAAGAATGTTTCACTTATATGACAATGGCCAGCATTATGCTGGGAGAAAACCAGGCTCTGGGTAAAACCCATGACTACCAGGAGATTGCTGGCAGGCCTTCCTACGTATGGCCAGAGAAAAACCCAACAAGGCCATGTGCAACAAATCTTTTCATATACAACATCTAACACTGATCCAATGCAGGCACTGCCAGAAACTTTCCACTTCAAATAAATATATATATACAGTCATGTACAAGTCATACTTTACATCTGTAATAACCCTGTCATCGTAACGCTTCAAACAGTTTGTCCGACAACGGCATGTTTTTCAGTTCGTACAGCTGCCGTCGCATTTCCTCCACATCGGGACGAGATGCTGGGATAGATGTCTGGGGCCTGATGGGAGGATCGTCGCTAGGTGCGATTTCCTCGAAAGTCCCTGCGCTCCTTTCTGCAGACACCATCTCCTGGCGCGTCATCGGCGCGCTGCAGGGCCTCGCCTGGTTACGGTGCTGGTGTTGTTGTTGTTCCCTGCTCTCTGTAGGTTTTTGCTCTGGGTTTGACGCTAAAGTATCTGGAGTGGGTGGCAGACCCCCCACAAGGCTGATCTTTGACCGGTGGCGGATTTCCGTCAGAGTCTGAAAAAGAGATGCCAAATTACGACCAGAATTGCCGACTGACTTAACCATCAAACGCTGATTTAATGAAAACCCAGATAGGAGTTCTGTGTGAGAATTAAAGACAGGCCATTGTACACCTCTCCCTCATCGTAACGCCCTTCAATACAACATGACAGGAAATGTGTTTCCCAAATTTTTCACAGTATAGATACTGTTGCACATATCTATACATGCTCTCAGAAGTTTAAACCCTTCAGATGTTTTCATCTTCTTTGAACTCAGAGGCTTAGTTATCAAGTTATTATTTAGTGATAGTCATGGCATTAACCTGGTTTGGCTTACAATTAACATCCAGCCTCACAAAAAAGAGTTTATTTCTATATTATCATGTCGCACATTACCAGTGGTTAAAGAACTTCATATAATGCGCTTCACTTATAAAACGCTAGGCAGACTTGTCCTCCAACAGCTATGTTATAATCAGGAAGGGGTGTATGCAATGTTGTCTCACAGGCATACAGGGCACTGTGCTTTCATATGTTCCACTGACTGCATGGTCTCTTCTGCTCATGCATTCCGATACACACTGGAAATTACTGAACATCTGGTTTATATGTTTTTGCTTTAGACTTTTCAAGCCCTAACTCTCTCTCTAATGAAAGCAGTGACTTCTTCGGGCTGTTCCATAGCATTTATCCCATGAAGTCCCAGGTTCAAATCCAGCTCTTGCTGATTCAACTTCAGTTATTCTTTCTTCGACATTGTAACAGGATACTTAATGTCAATGGCATCGTTTATACTTAATGTCACTGGCATTGTTTATATATGTGAGGAATGATTCTAATAAAGCTACGGACAATGCTCGTCATGTCTTTGACGAAAGTTGCCAGTTATGCAAAATCTTATCTAGACCAACACAGTCACATATTTAGGTACTATGTCTGGCATAAAGTTCAGATGGACAAAGAGATCAACAGAATCAATCAATCAAAATTCATTACAAGTGTTGGAGAAGGCATTTTTGAAATAAATGTGAGTTTTGAGAGAAAATCTACTTCTGATATACAGAATGACCACTTCTGAAATAAAATCAAAAGTTGAAATACAAACTGAGCAGTTCTGAAATAATCCTGTCCAATTATTTTGAAATAATATATTACCAATTTTGAAATAAAAATAACACTTTTTTTCACAACTGGTCAAGTTTTGTTTCACACGTGGAATTCATTCCAAATGTGGCCAGTTTTTATTTCAAAATTAGTTGACAGGATCTTTTCTTATGTGGTGGAATTTATTTATTTAAAAGTGATCAGTTTCATATCAGAAGAGGTTTTCGTTGCAAAATATTTCACAAATGGTTCTTACAAGTGTCAAACCATCTGCTTGCACTGGGATGGCAGTAAATTAAATACATGTCAAATACTACAAATATGCATTTAATCAAAGCAAACAATAAATTCTAAATCAAATAATGATACATGCATATCCCAACAGATCGGCATAAAAAGCAGAAACTACACGCATCTGCTCGGTAAGCAAAATTAAAAAGAGGCAAGGCACAAATAACAATTACCAAACATTTTAATTTATGACATCTAATTTAATATGAGGTCTTTCACAGGATATATTAACTATGTCGCTTAGAAACCAGACACTGCTCAATCCTACATGTAGGGATAATATAATATGGTAAGATTAACTAAAGCAGCTGGACATGCGTATACAATGGACTGAAGAATATAACAGGTATTTTGTATAAGCAAAAAAAAAAAAAACGCATCAAAACACTTGGGAGCCAGAAAAACGGGTCTCTTACGCTCAACATAAAACTTGTTTCTCTGCTGCACAATTCTGAAGTTGCTTACTTCATTATTAGAAATAAAACAATGTATGTAAATGTACATGTAGGTCATTAGAAACATCTTATTCCAGATGTTTTAACGTTAGCAACCTTCACAAAACATTGCCACCCATTTTCCAGAATTCTGGTCATTTATACCAAATGTGTGAATTATAAATCTGAACGACATTGCTTGTGATTGAGGCTATGACAAAATGGATGATGAATTTGGCTCTGTTTAAGGGGTATCTATTTACTCCATTTTAATCTATTTATAAAATATTTTAATCTATTTCTCTGTTTAATACTACAACATGCAGGTTAGTGAGCAATATACATGAAAACTCAAGTTAAATACCTGAACACTCGGCCTGGTGCAGAAAAAGAAACAACAGTGTTAGTCACGCGCGCAAATACATCATTCTCAGCACACAGTGCCAAGCGAGAGCGCTTCCACATCACACAAACACACATGCGAAAAAAGGTTCGAAACTGACTGAAAAAACTTTATGCAGAAAAATCCAGATGTGACAAACAAGAGATGCAAGTGGGCAAGTCTTATACTGAGCAGGCAAAGATTTGTCATCCTGAAAATTTTATGGCACTTGCCCAATTCAGAGAGTTTTACTGATATTCAAAGACAGGTGTTCAGATTTTCAGGGAAAACTATTGGAAAGTGAATAAAGCTTCATCATTGAAAATTAATAGTTTAAGACTTTTACTTGGCTATAAAAAGGCACTTCTCTTGAACATAACATTTCAGGCCACATTCAGTAATAACCATGAAAAGAGTGATCACTGAAACCGATAATATAATTAACACTCTCAAGTGGGTGATATGCCCGAGACAGATGTATGCGAAAACGGATTTGAGACAATTTCCTAGCACTTGCGAGACACTAGGTAAATGATATCGCATCACTAGTTCAGACATTACCAGAAAACTGCTTGTGCTTACGCATGAGGCCATCATTAAAAAATTTGGTCAGCAGTAAGCTGACTGACCCTCCAAAAAGGGCCCTGAAGTTTTTATTGGGCATGGGATGGAATTTTTTTCTTTCTATTTTTCTCGCCATGTTTATTTCTTCAAAATCCTTATCTGTTTCATACACAAGATTATTTACAAATATAAACATTTATGAATATTTTTAAATATTTCCCTACTGAGCAACCCTATTTTTTCGTAATAAGGTTATGTTACCTGCGACAAAGACTTTTCTTAAGAATGGCATATGAAGTGTGTGCTAAAGTCAGTAGAAAAAAACTACAAGATCTCAGAAGTCAACCAGTTTGGAATCCTTTAAAGCAGGCAACAGAAAACAACACCCAACACCTAACACCTATCCGGCATTTCCAGTTCAGTCAGCTGTCTTACCTGCATGGTGTCTTTGGCCATCTGAACGCCCTCTAGCCTCTTCTGTTCTGACTGGGCTTTCTCGTCAAACAGCTGGCCACACTTCTTCACATACAGCCGCCTGTTTTAACAAAAGTAACAAACATTTTATTACAATGAAAACATTAAATGTATTGGCGGGGATTATCCTATTTATTATGTATGTATGTGTGCTTGGGTTTTACGTCATACTCAACAAAGGAGGATTCCTTAGCATGTAGAAACGATGTGTCTCCTTGTGGTAGTGAAAGTCCAAGCCGCCAAGCCACTGGAGCATCATGCCGAAGACACCAGACATGACAGCCCCCCCAGTCACATTACACGGACACCGGGACGACCAGTCCTGTTTCCTTGCTATAACCTCTTAGTGCAGAGCGCCAAGCGAGGCAAGTACCACTTTTAAAGTCTTTGGTTTGACCCAACTCAGGATTAATCCCGCATCTTCCCACGTCGATCCTATTTCTAAGTTGACTTGTTTAACCCCACACTTTAGAATGTTTCACATGTATCAGTAATAGATGGAGGAGACTGGAGTACCAGGCATAAACCACCGACATCTGGCAAATGACCAACTTTCACACATGTAGTACATCATTATTCACACAGTGTTTGTATTCATCTACACACCTCAGCTCAGTATTTCCGCTCAGGAGCTCGTGCATTATCTCTTTGTATTTATCTGTACAACTTAGCTCAGTGTTTCTGCTCACGACGCCACGCATCAACTGCTTGTGTTTTTTTAGAAACCTTAGCTCCATATTTCTGCTCATGAGGTCATGTATTATCTGCTTGTATTTATCTACATACCTCAGCTCAGTGTTTCTGCTCATGAGGTCATGCGTAGTCTCTGTGTATTCATCTACATACCTCAGCTCAGTGTTTCTGCTCATGAGGTCATTCATGATCTCTTTGTATTAATCTACATAAATCAGCTCAGTGTTTCTGCTCATGAGGTCATGCATGATCTCTTTGTATTAATCTACATACCTCAGCTAAGTGTTTCTGCTCATGAGGCCATGTGTAGTCTCTTTGTATTCATCTACATACCTCAGCTCAGTGTTTCTGCTCATGAGGTCATGCGTAGTCTCTGTGTATTCATCTACATACCTCAGCTCAGTGTTTCTGCTCATGAGGTCATTCATGATCTCTTTGTATTAATCTACATACCTCAGCTAAGTGTTTCTGCTCATGAGGCCATGTGTAGTCTCTTTGTATTCATCTACATACCTCAGCTCAGTGTTTCTGCTCATGAGGCCATCTGTAGTCTCTTTGTATTCATCTACATACCTCAGCTCAGTGTTTCTGCTCATGAGGTCATTCATGATCTCTTTGTATTCATCTACATACCTCAGCTCAGTGTTTCTGCTCATGAGGCCATCTGTAGTCTCTTTGTATTCATCTACATACCTCAGCTCAGTGTTTCTGCTCATGAGGTCATTCATGATCTCTTTGTATTTATCTACATACCTCAGCTAAGTGTTTCTGCTCATGAGGCCATCTGTAGTCTCTTTGTATTCATCTACATACCTCAGCTAAGTGTTTCTGCTCATGAGGTCATTCATGATCTCTTTGTATTTATCTACATACCTCAGCTCAGTGTTCCTGCTCATGAGGTCATGCATCATCTGTTTGTACTTATCGTCCACTAGAGCCACCTTCTCGTCAAACTGCTCCTCAAATGTCAGCAGGCGCACTTTCTGTCCATGAGAGCGAAAACAAAGAAGACATCAAATTACCCCCCATATCCAAGTTATTTACACACTATGAATCCACAACTGGTTGACTGATAAGTGTTTAGTGTCATTCTCAACAATATTTTACCTATATGGCAGCAGTCAGTATAGGGTGAAGAAATAAACAGAGTAAACCACCTGCCTTTGGTGACAAACTTTCTGTGATGTAAAGCCTGCCGTGCAAGACCAATGTGTATGCCACACTGGTGGAAGGCAAGTAATATCCAAGAGGCAGCATGCAAGCCTTCCTACTTGGCCAAACAAGCGCAGCGAATTGCAAACAGCAACCAACAGAGAACGCAGAAAGCATACAGGTGTCAAAACTGTTCAGGACTGAGCCTACGTTTGTGTGTCCAGAGCAAATGCATTTTATTTATTTATTTGATTGCTGCTGAGCACAATTCACAAGAATATTTCACTTATATGATGGTTGTTCCTGTTACAGCTGAAGGAAACTGGAGAGCCAAGTGTAAAACCACAGACCTCTGGCAAGTTACTGTCAATGTGTCCCACATGCGATGTACAAATATGCAACCCTATGGGCGGACAGAGCACAGACATCTTCACTGTGTGGTCACAGCTGGCCTTATTAAAACCCATGAAACTCTTGACGTTGGTTGTATATGCACGTAGTTTTAACATTTTTGGGTGGAAAATATACCAATGTTTATGACACATATATCTGTACAGAGAGAATAATGTTTATGGAATTCAGACTTTATTACACAGTATTCTCTTTATTTTTTATATTTTGACACATATTTATATATAGTGTGACATCACACTTGAAATCTTGCATTCTGGCATAAGGCAGGAATGTTAAAGTTGACTAAACTTGTGTCATGACGTCATCGTGCTAAGCTCAGACGGAAATACAAAACATTTCTCATTTGGTGTCAGTGCATCTGCCGGCTCGTGACACATCAAAGTGTAATTATAAAAGTGACACCCAACACCACCATCAGTGAAGAAAACCCTGACACTTCAACTACACACAAATAATAACTATTTCTATGCCAGTTTTACCGTGTCCATAAGCTCTGTGGAGGTCTGCTTCAGCTTCATGGTTGTCTCATTGTACCGTGTCTGTAACGACTCATGCTCAATCTTCAGCTCCTGAAACAGAAAGTGAAAGTGAAACAATATATTCTTAACAGTTTGTCGGTAAAAGAAATTAGGGCATAATTATTTAATTATGTAATTAAAGCCCTCAAATAACGAAAACCTTTGACTGTCATGGACGAAAATCTAAGTTATGCACCATGTGTCTTTCAATAATTCTTCCATTAAGAAATACATGTATCCAGGAACTGCAATATACAAATTAAGGTCCACCTAATATATCTATGATAAACAACAATAAAATGTGCCTGCGCAAAAGGTGAGAGGCTTCAGGTGATATTTACCTCCAGCTCTGTCTGTACGTTTTTCAGCCTCTCCAGATCTGCAGCCGCATTTGAAAACCGTTTCTGTAACGCCTGTGCAACAAGGTAAAGGTGTTTTTAATGGTGAATCAATACCTCTTCTGCTCAGGAACACAACAAAGCAGTTTTACATACAACCTTAAGAGTCATACAGTCTTATGAACAGCCATTTACATTCTTTTGACACCTTAAAAGAAATTCATTTTATTTATTTATTTCGTTGGTGTTGTACGCCTTACTCAAGAATATTTCACGACGGGAACCAGAATTATGGTGGGTGCAAACCAGGCAGAGCCCCAGGGAAACCCACGACCATCCTCGAGTTGCTGGGAGACATTGCGTTCGCGTGCTAACCACCTCGGCCTCGAGAAGTTTACATAATCTTTGAATTAACATATGTTTCATCAGATACCGCACATACAGGAGCATGGCTTAAACCATGAACAGCCTCACAAAAACTCTAGGGATAATCATATACAGCTCAGCAGAAACCCAACACACTGCCTGGATAACAAAACGGCTTTAAAACAGACAGACCATCTTTCAATAAAGAACGCACCATCTAAGAGGCCATTTCGTGCTGATTCCCAGTATGGTCTGTATTGTTATGGGGACATATATTTTTTTCTTCCAGTGATTAAAATAGAAACAGAGACCGACATGACGGAGATGCTAAGGTGAACCTTTTGGGCCATACTGAACAGGCTACAGCATACAGAGGCCGCATATCCTTTTCTGCTATACCACAGACTAACTGTATGGAGAACAGATGGCATGGTCGTATCGCATTTAAGATACCTTCAGGTAACATGAGTAGCTTGAAGTATGTACACTTACATTTAGTTCCTTCTTGTATTCCCTTCGCACACTTTCCACATGTTTTTGGTGATCTTTCTGTATTGTGACTCTTTCGTTATTTCTCTCTGTAATTAACTTCGTTTCTGAAAACACAATTGAGGACTGGTGAAGCATTCTGTTCACATGTATTCTACTCTACCAGAAAAGTATTTTACCCTCACAATTACAGCAGTGAGTGCATGATTATATTACACTCAGGAAATGCAGTCACTACCAAAAGGTTTTATGAAGAAATACACTCATTGACTGATGGCTTTTATGTAGAAATACTGTGACTAAAAACTTTTTCACATAGAAATACAGTAAGTAAGAATTTCATTTAGAAACACGGTAACTAAATGTTTTACAACATGATTGCATAACACTAAGGATTTCACGCAAACAAATTAACCAAGTTATGAGCTTCACATTTTATAAAGAAATACAGTATTTACGGGTTTCATACAATAACTAAGGGTTTCTTACATCAACACAGTAACTCCGTTTCACAGAGAAATACAGTAACTGAGGGTACACTAACTGAAGCAGAAATACAGCTACGACTGAGAGTTTCACCAGAGATAAGAAATATCACAGTGTACCATGCTGATATAAAGTCAGCCCATGACACACATGCACTTACTGAGGTCATGCAGAGCTTGCTGTTTGATCTCCTCGTGTTCTAATCTGAACTCCTCTTCTTTCTTCTTCCATCTCTGGTCCATTTCCTGGTTAAGAGTGCCCTTATACGAGTCAAAGGCACCTTGTAGAAACTCTGTCTCATTCTTCATTCGATCTGTTGGGGGAAAAAGAAAAACAACATCACAGAAAGTGTGAAGACATAGTGACTGGTTTAACAATGAAGTGTATTTTTCTTGAGGCTTTGGGGTGGCAATAAACAGTCATCAGTAGTTTCTGATGTGGTGTGGTACAAAGTTCACTAAGAACCAGTTGCCTTCCAGCAATATCGCGCAGGAGGGAGAGCTATCCAGTACTAAAGAGACTATATCCCAAAATCTCTGTATTGTACAACGTAAAACCCCAAGCACTCACTCACTCACTCATTATAATGCGGCTTGTATATGCCTTGCACTCATAAAGTTAGATTTGCATGCTGTAGGCAGTGCTGTAACTTAACGCTTACCTGCTTGCCAAATGCAAGTGAAATAGGCGTCGGGCAAGTAAATCCTGTTTTTGGCTTGCCCGGCAGCGCAAGCGTGTTTGAGTGGGCAAAAAAACAAAAATAATCCATAATCTGAATTGCACATGTTGAAAATCCTTCGCATGTTTTAATCTTTCATTTGTGGGTGTTAAATACTTCAGAAAAATCGCAAACTTGATGCACTCTGTCCAAGTTTCCTCTTTCAGTCGCCATTCAGCATGGCAGCACGGTTGTGTTCGGAGATTTCACCAGCAGTCAACAGAAATATCCGACTTGAAAATGGGGTCATTAACAACCCAACACAGGATGATTACATTTTCCGTTATATTGAGTGTTTTAAAGTGCATTTTGCTATGCTATGTTTTCTTTGCGAGTATCTATTGGCCTGTTTGTGTTAATGTTACTCTCCAACCATGAAACACATGACTGAGTTTGTTTCGGTTTTTATCATTCGCAATCTGGTCCGGTTTAGGTCATGGTTTTTTGGATGGAGCCAGGTTCCAAAACAGCTGCAGTCTGTGACAACCGCGAGCTGGAGAGCGACGGCGAATAAAAAAGCACAGACATATGCTGCACTTTCTTCAAATTTCACTTTTCTTAGTTGGTAATGCAGTGGTTGGGATTAGATTCAGGGTTACCCGTCAACTCATTGTGTTGACTCAACTTCAAAAGCATGTGGTCTGAGGATCGGGTAGAAACAAAAATGGCGGACTAGAGATGGCATCGCTGAATAAAACAGAAAATTTCTAGGTGGCATAATATAGTTTTGTTGAAGAACAGTGTTTTTTTTTTTTTTAAATTTCATATAGAAGGATGTAGGGCTGAAGGCGACTGCACGCAAGCGAGGGCTATTATTTTCCATGTTGTATTCACAACTGTAGCAGAGGGATACATTTTGTGACTGAAAAGCCATTCTATTACAAACTCCTAAGCATTAAGAGTTGTACCCCATATCAGCCAGCCCAACCAGGGCTGTCATCACTGTTTATTTATGCTGGCTACGCAGGTTTGGTGGACCGGCCGCCATTCACAGCAGGTGCTTTTTGTTGGCGTACATATATAGAATGTGTTTTGAAGAAGGGTGGGGGGAAGGATGACACAAACAGATACTGCGGCTTATAGTAGGATGCAGCATTGACAACGTTCATCCGTGCGGCTTAGGGGTACTAAACTGTTTGTTCTGTTCCCAGTATACAGTAAACATAAATCTTGCAAGTAAATAACCCAACTGAACTGGGCATCAATAATAAACCATATATGTATGGATAACCCTATTTTCAGAAAACATCTCCTTAATATCGCAAAAGTATGCACTCATAAATTAATATTTCAGTGGACTATATTATTAATTTAATAAATCAACGAATGACAAGAATAAATGACAAACCACAAATCAGAAGTCAATGTATTTTTTTCCACACTTCACTGCAGTAATGTGTAATACCTATAAAAATAAAAATGCCTGAATGTTGATTGAAAGTATGTGTTGCTTTTTATTCATTACAATTTTAATGTACATGTATACAAAAATTTAAGAACTACTATTGCCTCGTTTCATGTCAAGTGAAATTTAGTGCGAGCAAGCAGTTTTCGTTGCTAGCTTACCCTGAGAGCAAGCACTTTAAAAAGTTATGTTACACCACTGTGTAGGCTTAAATATAACGAGTTGGAAAATCGCACTTTGTGAACTTTTTTCGATATACATAACCTCATAAATATTCAACTTTGGGGTGGCTCGTTTTCCGAGCTGTCATTAGAGAACACGCATATGATGTCAATATTGTTGCAAAACGTCAACCGGATGACGCAAACATTGGTTACATATGTTCAGTCTTTATGTGGCTTACGTCACAACTGCTTTGCCCGAGAATGGAATGAGATTTAGGTGTCTATTTTGCATGGAGTTTTCCAAGCGGCCTTCTATATCCCTACATGGTGATACTCAATACTTTTTGTGTATACATTAATTTTCGTAGTTCTGGTCGAAATGGAATAATTTGAAAAAATGAATTACTGCTTAAAAACAGAAAATCGCAAGATAGCAAGGGTAACATTTTCTGAACTTGCCCAAGTCGGCTATTTGAGAAGAAATATAACTGACTCAGTTTAGACTGATTAAACCTAAAATTTGCCATAATTCGTCGGTGTAGTCTCTTTAAGGATGACCCAGCTGATTGCAGCCTGCACATCTACAGGGAGATGTTTCACATTCCCTAAGGTTCTAAGATTTACTGTTCACAACATAAAATGTGGAATAATGTTGAAGAGAATATGAATTAATTTTCAACACACACGCAAAAAAAAAAAAAAAAATTATACAAAATAAAAGTTCAATATACAAGGACTTCCATTTGTCTCTCATTTCTTTTGCAATTCCAACCCATGAATAGAAACTCACTGATCTGCCCCTCTGCCGCCATTTTGTACTTCCCAAACTCCTTGACGTGATGAGCATGCTGCTCCTCTAGTTCCTTCTCATGTTCTTCCTCGAGTTTCCTGCAAACAATCATAAGAAAAATAACTCTTGAGTACATGTATTCAGTTTACAGATACGGGAATATGAGTTCAAAACCAGGGGCCTCCTTAGTTGAGTGGTTGACGTGCATCTCACCAATGCAGTCACAGTGAGCTCAAGCCAAGCTCATGCTGGGTTCCTCTGTGGTCATATGTGGGAAGGTCAGCAAGCAACCTTTAGACCTTTTCCCCAGGCTCTGCCCAGTTTCCTTCCACCATAATCCTGGCCACTGTCCTACAAGTGAAATATTCTTGAGTGCAGTGTAAAACACTAATGAAATAAATAAATTACTAAAAAACTAACCGCAATGTGATGACAATGTTTTTATGACATTTCACTTGCTGCTTGCCCATAACGTAACTTAATATCACCATTAATGGATATACAATAACTGTATATAAGACGGCCATGCCTCATGTCTTATTTTTTCATGCTTTATTTTCTTTCTTTTTTTTTTTTTTTGGCAAATGACATGTCCAGACCTTAGTCCAGACCCATTATTATTTGAACTACTCAAGGCATTAAACAACTTGAGCCCAATGGTATTTACTCACTCAGAGAATGGCTGCTCCAATAACTTACAGACCCAAAATTTTATTGTGTTTATTCTGCATACATTCACTCAGCATCCTTTCCTTTTTGAAAACTTTAATCCCAACACTAGAAAACTTTAACGATTAAAGCAATACTTCAATACTGCATCATCCTAATCCCAAACATTCAGGTTCTTACTCCATTTCTTCTTGGTGTTTTTTCTCCAGTTCTTCAGCTTTATCTTTCAGAGCTTGGTTGGCCTACAATTCACATAAAAAGCATTAGCTTATTACAAATACAGAGATTTTCATAAAATCCTAGGAAAGATTCCAGCTGGAAGAAAAGTAGCCCATATAAAAACCATATATTCGGGTTTTAGGTTGCACAAGTTCTGCATGGAGATAATCAAGGGGAGATAAATCAGTCATGTTCACTCTCATTTTGAAAGAAATAGATTAATTGCAAGCAAGGAGATCCTTTTCATTCTATGGCATTCATGTAACATGTGCAAGAACGGCTTTAATACAGATGATGTTAAAATACTTGAAGCAAAAAAGTTATTCTTTCTTGAAAATTCATTTTCAAAGATGCATAAAAACATCTACTAATCCCACTTGTTATTTTTGCACAGGTCATATTTACATCAGATTTCTAAAAAATTTCACCAGACGAACTTCAAATGCAACATTCCTACTATAATGACCATAAAACTCTAGTTTGTTGGTTTTCCAAAAGTGATAAAGGGTACATTTGGGTATTTAAAAGTTATACATGTTCAAACAATGTTTTTTTTCTTCTAAGAATATACGAGTGTACATATTATCTTCATGTTTGTCATACGTATGTGTTATGGTTATAATTATGTGTTTCTATGGCAACTGCCACATGTACCTTAAACCGACTTTGTCTGTGGTTCATCCTCTCTTCCTCCAGGTAAAGAGACAGGTCATTGATTTGCTGCTGTAGTTCACTAATCAGAGCGTCCCTTGTAAAACAGACCAATCAGAATGTCAATCAGAGTACCCATTGTACAAGAAACCAATCAGAATACCTCTTACAAAAAGAAGCTGGTCAGAAGGCCAATTAGGGCACCCATTGTACAAGAAACCAATCAGAATGTCCCTTATAAAGGAAACCAGGCTGATTGCCAATAAGTGCACCCCTTCTACAAGAAACAAAACATACATTAATGATGACAAAGGGAAGGCATCTCCAAGCAATTTATTTTACGCTAGATTTCAATCCTCATGGCATCAATGTAGATTCAAACATCTACATGTACAAAAGCATGAGTGAACGAATAACATTCCTGCAT
Organism: Acanthopleura granulata; assembly: GCA_016165875.1. Classification (NCBI taxonomy): domain Eukaryota; kingdom Metazoa; phylum Mollusca; class Polyplacophora; order Chitonida; family Chitonidae; genus Acanthopleura; species Acanthopleura granulata. Next base: position 3,252,999 of record JABBOT010000016.1, on the reverse strand, counting down.
CTGCATTATTATCCTTCTTTTGTTAACTGCATTCCTGCATTTATTCATTATTGTTCTAATATGGTCGTTTCTGAAGAATATAAGACTTTGCACTCCAAAAAGCTTCTCACAGCCTTCTATTCACAGAGTTTACACCAGAACACAGCCAGGAATAGACATACACACATGTATATAAAGCAAAGGGAATTGGAAAAGCATTTGAAAACTTACTTTTCTGGGTCAAAAAACCTGGGCCTGTAATGATATGAAATAACAGAAAATAAACGAAAGAAAAATGATAACATTTTTGTTAGATAGGACTGGCAATTGCTTTGAAAATAAAACTTTATTGTTTATTCTTAAGGAAAACAAGATTGGAAATGCAGATCTACATTCCTATTATTCACTTTTAAAATGAATTTTTTGATTAGGCCTTCATGGAAATGTCATCCTATTCTAATTCTTCAACTAAATTGGTTACAAATTTAAAGGGTAAGACACCTGAAGTAAGAAATCATCATTCGACAATCCACTCAACACTGTACCTAATAACACATCCACTTACGTTTTAAAACGTAAATAGAAAGACATGCTGTTAGACAATTCAATTCCAGTTCACGGTGGTTTCGTGTTTTAGTGACAAAAGTTACAGGAGTTTTTAATGCTACTGATAAAATTCTTGTGAAGTTTAGGCAATATAAAATACGAGGTTAAGAGTGATAATGAAAAGACTGCTACAAGTCGTACTTACACAAGATGTGAAAACCTAGCCCTTGGCAAAAAATTGCACCAGCCAGCATAAACACCTCTATATGTTCTCTTTGAAAAAAAAAATCTTAAATTATATACGATGCGAAAAAAGATCAGCCAGCTTGACAGTTTACCTTTGCTTCTCCCCTTCTGTGTGGCTGTCAAAGAACTCGTCAGTCTTAATGGTCATGTTGTACTTGGCCTTGTTCTTGGACAGTACGTAGGTCGGGGTAACCACACACGGGGTTAAAGGGCCCTGGAAGAGACCAAGACTGAAGAATTTCTGAGCATACAAGTACGCTAGTATAGTGTGTGTGAGATATGGTCACTTGAAACCCATGGAAAATGCAGATTTCTAGTGATAACTGTTATAACTGTAAACAGGTCACCAAATCTCTCATTTCAGGCGTTGTACAACTAAGTCTTACTTAGGAGTGAATGGTTTATTTGCTACCTGGATGTACTCAGGACTCCTAGTGCCATTTAATTACACATGTATACATGGAACTTTCTGGGAGCCAGCAAAGATATTCATTTAATTACACATGTATACATGGAACTTTCTGGGAGCCAGCAAAGATATTCATGACCATTTGGTTTCTAATACACCTATATCTCAACTCTGGATTTTTTATTTCGTGTCTCAGGATCTATTCAAGAACTGCTCCATGTCAGGTTAGGGAGGATACAACCGCGCTAGAGCTTGACAAACCTCCTAATGTAACACGACAAGTGTGTAGAACAAGTTCTTCGTTACTTTACTCTCGCCAAAAGCTATCACGGGTCTATGTATATATGTCTCTGTTATATTCAGACGGTGAATAAAATGAAAACGAAACTATTGGAGAAGGCCTCAGAGCCTGCTATAAGACAATTCTCTGATCTCACAGAGAGCAAACAGGAGCAATGTTAGGTATGTATAATGTAAGCAGTTTTCCATATTACTGTCAACATGTGATGTATGGCAGATGGATAAAGGAAAGCTACATGACATGACAAAAAAAAAGACTTAAAAAGCGAGAGAAAGACTTTATCTTTAGTACAAGATGTACATGTGGCTAAAAACTACCCGCAGTTTTTTTTTTCACATATGCACTTGTAACCCTGCTGCTTACATGTGCCTAAAATCTACAAGCAATTCATTGTACAAGCACTTGTAACCCTGTTGCTTACATGTGCCTAAAATCTACAAGCAAGTCATTGCACTTGTAATCCTGTTATTTATTTATTTCCATAGATCCACATGTCTAAACTGTTGGTTGTACACATCTTGCCCGGTTGCACAGCCTCTAGAAAATGCACACGGGTACAAAACTCCTCATCGGTAAATGCATTTCTAAAGTCATTTGCGCCGGACTGGCCATGTTGGGTTATTTTGTCATCATTTTGGGGCGCGCTAGTCAGCAGACTTTAACGACTGAGACTTGGAGGTTTGCTCGTCCAGTACTTGACTCTGGCTGGACTTTACCGAATGAGATGCGTAAGTAAACAACAACACCAAAGCGGGCCTCCTAAATGATGATGTAGTTGTCAACATAGTTCGAAATGGGTCTACCGTCGAGGAGTTTTGTACTTGTGTGCATTTACTAGAGCTGTGCAACCGGAAAACACGGGACAACCATCCGTAAGCCTACGGAAAGAAATGGTTTTATTTATGCCAACATCAAACTGAGAGAGACAGCTTGGTATGTTGGCAAAATACAGCTGCAAGGAGTAGAAAGGATGTAGGGCTTAGCCTCTACAGATAACAATCTATGGGAAGGCCTGCTACAGTTACCATGGGATGTACAAGTGGCTACACTACAAGCAGTTTTCTTCTTACGTTTAGTTGTTAAATAATGTAAGTATTATTCCATATTATCATCAATACACTGCATGTATTTGGTTGTTCAACAGATTGTAGATGGAAATAGAAAAGATAAAGATGGTCAACTTTCAGCACTGGAGAACAATTTTTCTTATCACTACAAGATGTCTGTGGTTAAACTACAAGCAGTTCTGCGTTCATAACGCCTTGGTGCTTATGTGTGGCTATGCTACAAGCAGTTCTTTACAAACGTACTTAACTGTAGAGCCAAGCAGATTTAGATGTGGCTACACTACAAGCAGTTCCTTGTATAAGTACTTAACCAAGTTACTGAAATCGCACCTTTGCCTGTAAAATAAAAGAATGATGTCCACTGAATTAAATTAAACTATCATGGAAATGTTAAAATATCAACCCCATGAAATAGTAGGTTCATGTATATATGTATTCTCCCACTGGACATAAAATTCTGGCAAAGCTTCCCACGAGTTTCCCACTCAAAATATCCCAAGGGGACAAATCAGATAGTGCTTTTTTCAAGTTATGACCGTAGAACCAGAAATCAGTTAAGTTAGTTAAACCGGATAAGTCATATCCCTGCTACATTAAGAGGAGACCCACAAACTTTATGATGCTTCTTTCCATGGAGGTTTCAGTCTGATATCAAAATAAAAATTACTGTAAATGACCTAAATTGCGTCCAGAGAAGTGCAGTTTTAGATGTAATAAAATGCCATGAAATAAATACTTTTGGTCCTGAAACTGAAATTTTTCCAGTAAGATATCATCCCATCTTTCTGCAATTAATCGAACTCTCCCAATCTGGAAAAATGAGCAAATTAATCAAGAGTGAAATTTTATGTCATTTAGGGTATGCAAGTACGTATTGATATGGCAGGATTTCACCACCCAGTGTATTAAAGACAAATAACTCAGTCAGACTTCCTGACTGAGTAAATAAATAAAATACATGTATACACAAAATAAAATATACTTAACACCATAGCTGCAATAAACAACAACAACAAACTTTGTTTTACGTCCATTTCATGAGTACATATAAAATGGCTTGCTTTCACTTCTTTCAGACTGAAAGAACAAGGGGGATAACTCACATCCAGGTTTTTCTGCCAGGGAGGAGGTTTATTGTGCTTCAGAGGCAGGTGGTTTTCCAGGCGGTGTTTGCGCGTGGGCTCATGCTCGACCTGGTACACCCGATCACAACTGTAAATTGATGCAATGAACAGGCGCATGGTTAAGAGAGAGGCAACTGAACCTATATTAAGGCACACACCTAAAACAGCTTTGGAAACAGAACATTTACTTACTCAGTGTGTGATTTTATCTTGCTCTGTGTGCTACATTTATACACTTATTATTCTCATTTTGCTTAACAAGGTCATGCACGCAAACTGTATTCATGCATCTGAAAGGAATGCTGTCTTTGAATTGAATTTATTTATTTATTTATTTGACTGGTGTTTTACGCCGTACTCAAGAATATTTCACTTAGACGACTGTGGCCAGGAATTATGGTGGAAGGAAACCGGGCAGAGCCTGGGGGAAGCCCACGACCATCCGCAGGTTGCTGGCACACTTTCCCACGTATGGTCAGGGAGGAAGCCAGCATGAGCTGGACTTGAACTCACAGCGACCGCATTGGTGGGAGGTTTCTTGGTCACTGGGTTGCGCTAGCGTGCTAACCGACTGAGCCACGGAGGTCCCCTGTTTGAATTGAATGTTCATGATATCTTACTCTGTACTGTATATGCATGTTATTCTCCTATTGCCTAACATGTACATTGTACATTGCATTAAAACCTCTCTGAGGAATACTGTCTTTGTATTGCAGTTGACATCTTACTGTGTATGACAGACACATGCATGATATTCTCATTTTGTCTAACACATACACCGTATTCAAACTTCTCAGAGGAATACTGTCTTTGTATTGCAGGTGACATCTTACTGTGTATGACACATGCATGATGTTCTCATTTTGCCTAACACATACACCGTATTCAGTTTTCTCAGAGGAATACTGTCTTTGTATTGCAGTTGACATCTTACTGTGTATGACAGACACATGCATGATATTCTCATTTTGCCTAACACATACACTGTATTCAAACTGTCTTTGCATTGTAGTTGACATCTTACTGTGTAGGATACATGCATGATATTCTCATTTTGTCACACATGTATGTTGTATTCAGTTTTCTCAGAGGAAGACTGTTCCTGTGTTGCTGTTCATATCTTAACGTGTATGGTATCTGCATAATATCCTCATTTTGCCACACATCACATGCTTGTTGCGCACATACTTCTCAGAGGAAGACTGTTTCTCTGTTGCTGTTCATATCTTAATGTGTATGGCACCTGCCATTTTGCCACACATCACATGCTTGTCATGTACACACTTCTCAAAGCTCCGTTAGTATCAATGTTCCCAATATCTTACTCTGTATGATACTTGCATGAGATTATCACTTTACAACACATGTATGTTGTATTCAAACTTCTCAAAGGAATACTCTTTTTGTTTTGCTGTTGATATCTTACTGTGTATAGCAGGGCGTAGTCGACCTACGCCTAACGCTTAGGTGGAAAAGTTTGACTAAGTCTTGTGATCGTGAGCAATTAGCGGCGTCTGATAAGATTCAGTTTTGGTCGACTACCACTGGCAGCAACTGAGAGCAGATACTTAGCAACGTGACTGTCATATGATCTGTTAATGGCGGCGCCCATGTACACAGTGTGTGGATGTAATTAATATAACGTCTTCAGGCCTTGAAGTGGTCTGACAAACTTAAACGTAGTGAACTTTTTTCTTTTTCTCTTTCAGTAGATAGTCTGTATGTGCAGTGGTATCGTCACATGGAACCAATTACAAGGTGCATGCAGATTTAAAGTCCGCCCTGTACAAACTATACAAAATTTATCATTTTTTCAAAGGACTATGCTTCCAGGATATTGCCTACCAGGTCTGCCTTGAGCCATCACTATTTCTTCTATGGTAGCTTTCTATACATTTCGAAAATGCAATGCGAGAAGTGCCATATAAAGACAGACTCAGAGTCCACATATCGACGATTTTACTTTTGGCCTCAGTGACTTTTTTGACTCAGTGGTTGCGATTTTCACAGTGTAACTCATGCATGTCATGCACCACGTGGTGCATCACTGAGAGTAACCGTGACCAACAGGACGCAAGCACGCGTAGATCAACGCAGCTGAGATCAACTGGATGCTTCCAGTTGCAGAAAAGTTGAACATGTTCAACTCCGAGCAACTGCTGAGTCAGCGAGTAGATCAACTGAAACGCGTGTCCAATGGCATGCTCCCAGCTGCTTCCAGTTGCCCTCAGTTGCTTCCAGTCGCAATGTCAATCTACGTCTGGTTTGTGGTACTTGCATGATATTCTCTTTTTGTCACATACTTCATACTGAATCTTATCAAAGCAGCGTGAGTATAAATATTCCTGACATCTTACTCTGTACGGCACATGTTGGGATGAGCTGTTTTGGGTCGCCTCATTTTACTGCTTCCGACACGAGACTTCTGCGCAGATGAGGGTGTCGACCTGTAACAAACAAACAAACAAACAAACATATAAATGGTGGATGTTACAGTTTGTGATGATTTGACACTCAGTGGTAAAGTTTTAATGTAACAATGGCAGCCACTTGGAGTTGTCACAGCATGATAGCTCCTGCTCAACAAAATAATACAAGTCTAATAACTTGGGATACGTTATTATTGTGATATTGTATCCCAGACCTAACAAGCCTTTATATACATATTGGTTGATGAACAAATCTGAGTGACTGATCAGAAATACTGCCAATATTGTGTAAACTCAATACAGGACCGATCAGAAATACTGTCAATATTCTGTAAACTCAATATGAACCGATCAGATATACTGCCAATATTCTGTAAGCTCATCAGTACAGGACCAATCAGATATACTGCCAATATTGTGTAAACTCATCAATACAGATTGATCAGAAATACTGCCAATATTGTGTAAACTCATCAATATGGGATCAATCAGAAATACTGCCAATATTGTATAAACTCAACAAGGGACCGATGAGAAATACTGCCAATATTGTGTAAACTCATCAAATTGGGAACGATCAGAAATACTACCAATATTGTATAAACTCAATACAGAACCGATCAGAAAAACTGCCATTATAGTCTAAACTCATCAATACAGACTGATCAGAGATACTACCAATATTGTATAAACTCAATACAGAACCGATCAGAAATACTGCCATTATAGTCTAAACTCATCAATACAGACTGATCAGAGATACTGCCAATATTGTATAAACTCAATAAGGGACTGATCAGAAATACTGCCAGCATTGTGCAAACTCATCAATATGGGAACGATCAGAAATACTGCCAATATTACAAAAACCCAATATGGAACCGATCAGAAATACTGGAAACACTGTATAAATTCAAAACGGGGCTGATCAGAAATACTGCCAATATTGTGTAAACTCAATAAGGGACCGATCAGAATTACTGCCAATACTGTGTAAACTCAATAAGGGACCCATCAGAAAAAACTGCCAATATTGTGTAAACTCAATACAGGACTGATCAGAAATACTGCCAATATTCTGTAAGCTCGTCAATATGGGACCGGTCAGAAATACTGCCAATATTGAGTAAACTCATCAATACGCATTGATCAGAAATACAGCCAATACTGTATAAACTCAATATGCAACCCATCAGAAATACTGGAAATACTGTGTAAGTTCAATAAGGGATCGATCAGATATACTGCCAATATTGTGTAAACTCATCAATATTGTTTATATAGTATCATGTGTAGTCAATATGGGACAAATCAGAAATACTGCCAATAGTGTGTAAACTCAATACAGAACCAATCAGAAATACTGAAAATACTGTGTAAATTCAATACGGGACTGATCAGAAATACTGCCAATACTTTGTGTACTCAATAGGGGACCGATCAGAAATACTGCCAATACTTTGTGTACTCAATACGGGACTGATCAGAAATACTGCCAATACTTTGTGTACTCAATAGGGGACCGATCAGAAATACTGCCAATATTATGTGAACTCAATATGGGACCGATCAGAAATACTGCCAATATTCTGTAAACACCATACAGGACCGATCAGAAATACTACCAATATTCTGTAAACTCGTCAATACTGGACCGATCAGAAATACTGCCAATATTCTGTAAACTCGTCAATACTGGACTGATCAGAAATACTGCCAATATTGTGTGCACTCAATAAGGGACCGATCAGAAATACAGCCAATACTGTATAAACGCAATATGCAACCCATCAGAAATACTGGAAATACTGTGTAAGTTCAATAAGGGACTGATCAGATATACTGCCAATATTGTGTAAACTCATCAATATGGGACCGATCAGAAATACCGCCAATATTGTGTAAACTTATCAATATGAGACCGATCAGAAATACTGCCAATAATGTGTAAACTCAATATGGAACCGATCAGAAATACTGAAAATACTGTGTAAATTCAATACGGGACTGATCACAAATACTGCCAATACTGTGTGTACTCAATAGGGGATCGATCAGAATTACTGCCAATATTGTGTGAACTCAATACGGGACCGATCAGAAATACTGGCAATATTGTGCAAACTCAATACAGGACCGAACAGAAATACTGCCAATATTCTGTAAACTCAATATGGACCGATTAGAAATACTGCCAATATTGTGTAAACTCATCAATACGGGCTGATCAGAAATACTGCCAATATTGTGTAACTCAATATGGAACTGATCAGAAATACTGGAAATACTGCGTAAGTTCAATAAGGGACCAATCGGATATACTGCCAATATTCTGTACACTCATCAATATGGAACCGATCAGAAATACTGCCAATATTGTATTAACTCAATAAGGGACTGATCAGAAATACTGGCAATATTGTGTAAAATATTGTGTGATATAACACACTGCCACTACAGTAACATTTAGTCAGAAAATCTGTAAATATGACACAATACAAGAACATGGGAAAGTCTGTCAGCAACCTGCAGATGGTGGTGGTTTCCTTGATCCCACCATTATAATGCTGCTGCCGACGTAAAAGTGAAATATTACGGACTATGGCATAGAACACCAGCATACAAAGTGTATAACTCAAATTAATAACATATATGAACTGTACTTACCATGGTGGATTAATTGGATAGATAGTAATCATTTTTTTTTCTGCCAAGTTTCAACTCATAAAATGTAAATCCCCAGCTTCAGGCATTAGCACATTTGTTGTTACCAGTCCATGCACCTATTTCAGAATGACCACAAGCTACAGGATAATGTAAAACAAAACTTAGCCCATCTATGCTCCAGTATGGCATGTATGCGGTGAAGTTCTACAGCTTGCAAAATATTCACAACAGTCAGCTAGTGTGCTGTCTATATGGAGCTGCCATGTATGTATACATATATATATACATGTAGCTGACTTTTTTATGTTTACACGGTCACATTTAGTTACAAGTTACCAGGAACTATACAACTACATGTATATGTAGTATGTATATAAACAACGACCAAAGGCTGTAAAACTGACTGGCTATTAAACCATGAAATTTACAATCACTGAGATATCGTAAAATACGGAGTCCACACAGCCAGCAGTTCAGTTCAGTTCCTGTGCAGCGCAGATAGCGTGCCACTTGCTAAACTCTCCATTACACGTGTTCTCGTCAATACACTGAATTACCATCAAACAAGAGCCGGTATCGAAATCTCTTGAGACTTAAGTTATGCATGTACCATCAGGGTTATACATACAACAGTGACAATACCGACAGACACCAGTATTATGCATTAATCATTAATAACCTTAGCAATCCCACAAGATACATACAAGAGCCACCCGATTCTTGCTTCATGGGGGTGACATGGGTAGAATATTGCATGCACAATAAATTTTCATATTCACATATTATATATATATATATATACATACTGACATACATACACTGGCATTTGTTCTTCCCCTCAATTAAAAAATGCTGTGCTTAATAATAAATAAATGAACTCCAAGAAAGGACACAGAAGAAATGCACTGCATTGTTCAAACAAAGAATCTTTGCCAAACTGCCATGGAAGGCATAATGAATACTTGATACACATGTAATATGAACCAGTCTGTTTGACGTCCAGTTTCAGTAAAATTTGACTCATTTTATGCAGTACACATGATTTTTGCAATTGAAACAAAGTACATCATTTTGGCATTTATGATTTTCCGGAATAAGAAAGTGACAGAATCTGGATTATAAAATGTCATTATTAAGAAATTTCTCAAACTGTGGCTTCTGTGGGCGAGAGCTTAGAATGCTAGGGCAGCGCAATGACTTTCAAGTCTCCGCCCAATGCTGTTGCTATCAGTTCAAGTCCAGCTCACGCTGGCCTCCTCTATAGTTGTACGCGGAAAGGTTCGTCAGCAACCTGGGGGGATGGCTACCACTGTATAAGTGAAATATTCTTCAGCATGGCAAGAAACACCAATCAAATAAATGAATAAATAAACAAATAAAACAACAATTTCAATTGGTGTGGCCTAACCTTACCATACTAGAGTGTCCATGCATCAGTCATCTGTGTACATGCATGTAACACTACCAAAATAATTATACAAAAGGAAACTTCTTAAGACTATGCAGGCTTGATCAGTCCACATACCCATGTAAATGTATCAATACAACAAACAGCTGAACATATTAAAAAAGGTATAGAGATACTAGCATAATCTTGGAGCACAGCCAAACTCTCAGGCAACATTAAGAACCATTTGTCTCATATCCTGTTGATAAGGCCACTCAACACACGCTCATCCATTGGAAAATTAGCCGCGTTGACACCAGACTGATAGTTGTACCGTGTATACTAAACTGTTTGTCCGTTACACAGTCACGGCTCAGTGTGATGATATCTATGGTGCTAACAAAACCGTCTTCACGGTTCATAGGCTGGTAACATGTGCGATGGCACTGGTATCATGACTATGGGGAGGGTTGCTTTGTTATGGCTGTGTCAGGGAGATATCAAGTTTTTATTGCACTGAGAGTACCTTACTAAATGTTATGTACATGGCTGTACACAGCATAGACTGGCACCGATTCCACACAGCTGTTTACTGTAATATTATAGTATTATACTGTATTACATGTACATATATTAAGTTATTTATTTATTTATTTGATTGGTTTTTTACGCCGTACTCAAGAATATTTCACTTATACGACGGTGGCCAGTATTATGGTAGGAGGAAACTGGGCAGAGCCCAGCGGGAACCCACGACCATCCGCAGGTTGCTACCAGACCTTCCTACGACCATCCGCAGGTTGCTACCAGACCTTCCTATGACCATCCGCAGGTTGCTGGCAGAACTTCCCACGACCATCCCTAGGTTGCTGGCAGACCTTCCCAAGACCATCCGCAGGTCGCTGCCAGACCTTCCCACAACCATCCGCAGGTTGCTGCCAGACATTCCCATGACCATCCGCAGATAGCTGCCAGACCTTCCCACAACCATCCACAGGTCACTACCAGACCTTCCCACGACCATCCGGCGGTTGCTAGCAGACCACATTAAGTTACTCAAAGGCAACGTTTCAAGGCCATAAGTGTGTCCAAATTACACAGTTTTCTATTACGACAAACATCAGGTGAAGTACAGCATGTTCCATCCATCATTTCCATGTACGTTACCGAAATCAGCATAGACTGGCATGGATGCCACAACAGATTGAAGAGTTTAAGACAAATACAGTCCAAATCCAAAACTCCCTTACTGCTACAATGCATAGCTCTTGACTTCACTGGTTTAAAATTGTTTCAGTTTTTGTTGCATTGTGATCATAGTACCTGACATGTACTGTACATGTGCATGACTCAGTGCATCACGGACCAAGAGCCGCTTTCACAAAAATCACTTTTTCACAACTTTTATTGGAAATCACGTCACCCTATGGCGCTATAACATACAGGCAATGTCATTTACGCAAAAAGTTAAGAGCTAAGCTAAGCTGGTTCCGAATTCTTTCTTAGTAAGTTCATCAATGACGTCATTTACCAAAAATTTCCGACCACTGACAGAAAATACACATTTATGTAAAAAAGGAGTTATAAGTAGATATAAAACATGTCCCTCCAAAATGAATAAAAACAAATTTAATTTTCTTCATGTCTTATAAAACCATAATCTTCAATTCAGAGCTGCGTCTCTTGCATGCTTTAAAGAGACTGCATTTATATCAGAGATTTTTGGTAAAAACTTCATCAGCACATATCAAATTGAATTTTTGTTATTATTTTAGAATAACCCCAAAAAATTATTTTTCCCAAAAATATCGGCCTCTTCTGTGCATATGCTACCATTCAAAATTGGTAAGAAAGTCTGCCAAATTTAAACTGGCGATCCCTTTATAATATTTTTCAATTCAGAATAATGCTAAAACTATGACTAGTACAGCGATGAGTCTGATATATTCAGAAAGATAATAATTTGAGCTATTCTTGGTAAATAGGGAAAACTTGATATGATTCATAGCCGATACAGATTTTATTTTGGTCAAAAATCACCTTAACACCCTTACCTTGGCCTGACATTTTCTGCCCACGTGTTCACACTAGTTTTCCTTACACACTCCATCCCAGGGACCTGTTTGAGTTCTATTGGGAAGGTAAACATGTCCACATTCTCCCTGTGAGCTATGCCTATAGACATGGTCTGAAATCAAGACAGAAATACATTTATGGGAATGTCAATGAGGACAGATCAAAACATATTAATACATGTCCACATCATGCTTTCATACACGTGTTGTTAATGACCTAAACTTTCATTGAAAAATGTGCATTGTCAGAGGCAAAAAAATATCATAAAATATTACTTTCGGTGATAAAACCTACACTTTTCCCGGATATAATATCCTATCTTCCAAGCATATTTGACAAAATGGTTAGTAGACAGGAACGAATCTGAACACATCTTTCTTCAAGACACCGTGTAATAATTCCTTGTAGTCAATTAGATAGCAAGTCTTCAGATTTCAGAATGAAAGTATTATGCCACACATTAAAGATCAAGAAATTTGGTCACTTTATGCACCAGTTTTCCTGTGTGGATTGAGTCCTTGTCTATTTGTAGAGGTTGCCAGTTGTGAATTTACATTAAGGAAATTCAAAGATGTTGTATTTATTTAGTTTCCATTTGAGTTCATGCAACATATTAGGGAAAAGTCATGTTTATGAGCATATATGCATAGTCATGACCCTATTGCATTTACACTGCAATTGTCGACGTTTTTAATTAAATTCTTCATGTCCGACACTGATTTTCTTCACTGATTTCCCTAGTTTCTTTTCCCAATCAAGATCATGCTTCTTAACAAGTAGCGTTGCCATGGTGAACTGAAGAAGAGAAGGGTTTATCAAACATATAATAAGCAATTATCTAATGAACTCCTCTTTCTCTCCTTCAAGATGGGTAATTATAAAGTATGATAAACAACGTGTCTGTGAATCAACGTGTTACAAATCTGCTCACACATGCAGCTGAGAATGTGAATTAGCCACTCTTTTTTCCCTCTAAACCCTGAATTGTCGTTGCTCTACAGCTGTCAGACTCAGTGTCTCGTCACAACTAGGTCTGCTCAAAATCAGAATTTAAGGCAGTAGTAAGGATGAGGATGATATCACCTGGTAGAGTGACGTCAATTCATTGAAAATGTCCTTTTCTCAATGAACATCGGAAAAGTGGGTCAGTGACGAACAATAGCTCAACCTATTCTTTACAAATCCCGAATTTAAAAATGATATCTTTGAGACCACAAGTAAAAGACTTAAACGTCCATGTTATGGTGTTAGTCACACTCAAAATGTAAATTACTTAACTAGAGTTAAAAATCAGACACGTTACAGATTGTTGACTAAAGGTCCAATTATCGTGCTCGTACACAGATTTTGAATAAAACCAGCATATGCATGTGTGAACTGAGAGAGTTCTAATGTCTTCGAACATACGCACCGATGATTCTTTCATTAAAACTTATCTGGAGCTTAAATTTCCATTATTCTAACTCATTTAGTGAGCGGGAGTCGTTAGTTTAGCCATTCGACGCCATGTTTGTTGTCAAGACGCTGTGGATTAAATGATTCTCTCCCCTTAAAAGTTGAGAAAGTTAGGATGTGAGACTTATCCCCCTTTTTCCCAGGCACGCGTTATCCAAATGAGGCGACTTTCAAAAAATTCCTAGGCAGTGTTTTCGTAACTTTTCACGGAAAAGACGTCGTCCAGGTTATAACACCATAAGGCGACGTGATTTACGAGAAAAGTTACGAAAAAATGATTTACGAAGTTTGCAGGTCTTTTTTTATCGTAACTATTATTAGGAAATTACATTATACACAAGACATGATTTACGAGAAATGTTACGAAAAACAAACTGAAGAAATTTAATTAAAACTGACTCACCTCTTACTTCACATTTATGCAAAACATCAACTCCATACCACCACGATTTATATATTTATTCAAAACTTAGAATACATAATGAGCTGTGTGTCAAAGATAATAATTCCCAGAATAGACACACACTGTCCTCAACCACATCAAAGTCCCGCATAATTTCCTGCCTTCACTGGCTAATTTTTTGTGTAGCTTATTTTATCTGTAAGAAATTAACAAGTTCTACCAAAATCATGGCAATACCCAGTTAGTTTGACAGGTATATGCCTATGTTGTATGATGGCGATGGCATTCGCAGATTTCTGCCAGATTTTAGTTACCCATAAAGCCGCATGACTGCCGAATGGTATAAGCGAAATGCAAGCCTTTCGCCTAAATGACTGCCAATGAAAAACATTTATTTATTTCTTTCATTGGTGTTTTAGGCCGTACTCAAGGATATTTTACTCATACGACGGCGGCCAGCATTACGCTGGGAGGAAACCAGACAGAGTCCAGGGGGAAGCCACGAGCATCCGTATGTTGCTGACAGACCTTCGAAAGTACGACTCAGAGAGGAAGCCAGCGCCAGCTGGGCTTGGATTCAGAGCGATCGCATTGGTGAGAGGCACCTGGGTCATTAAGTGAAATAAATACATAAATGGCTTTTGCTTACCATTGGTAATTCAGACCTCATATGCATTTATATCCTCAGTTAGTTGCTTCGTAGGTTTTATTGCCCCCTAACTCGCGGACTTCGAACATAACAGTCGATATAATTATAACCCCTGTGCTTTTTGGAATCGAAAACCGTATTTGCTAATAAGTATAGCGCTCAAATTAAGGCCAGGACAAGAAACGTGGAAATTAAATAAAAATCATAATGATATGTTCCTGGTGTGTCTAGCAATTGTTGTTAACATGTGCATGTACGTTTGCCGGGACAGAATGAAGTGTGACCTTGTAAGCTACACTGCGACGTCGGTTTGGGAATTTTTGGGGGCGGGGATGGAGGTGTTACAACAGGTGTCAGGTTCCGCCTATATATCCATGGTTACCCTTCATTGGAACCAGGCAACATTTTGCACCAACATGACTAATGATAGGGACTTCACACATTTCATTTAGGGCACTACAAACTTCACTACTTAAATAAGATATATGAACTTGAAAGCGGCTTCCAACTAAATGGATGCAGACAGACCAGCAAACAACTGCAACAATGGTATATATACCAATTATATCCAAAATGTCATGCATGAGTGTACATATATGATGTATTTGACAGAGATCCTGGGAAATCAGTGACTTTTTAGCTTTACTAGGATTATTTACGTGGCTCAGTTTCATCTCTCAGGTCAAATTAATTTGCTTACATCACTGGCATCCATGCAAGTCTATTTATGTGAACAGCCCTAAATACCATGTAGCTGAAAAAAGGCATGTATTGAAGAGTGTCACGTGAGGGGGGTATAAATACTATAGCAACCATTTATCTATAATTCAACCAATCGGAGACATTAAGAAATTCCAGTTTCACTGAAGAGTCGCTTAATTGGTTAAGTGATATGAGATGTAAGAGTAGTTTCTGTACAAATGTGGCATGAGCTGGAGTACAAGAAAGCCCGAGAAACCATTTTTAAAACAATTTATTGTCCAGTCAGGTTGTTGATTAAGTTTGTAGCTCATATCACCTGACTCAAGAACGCCAGTTTCTTTCATTACAGACCTAATAAAGGCAAATAATGTACACTTTCTGAAACAGAAAAATTGTGCTTTAGTATTAAAAACTCTTGACTGGTCAAATTTTCTAGTGGCCAACACATAACTTGAGGAGCCTTTGCCTCCTGCAAAATGACCTTAGACTTACAAACAGTCGGTGGTTTACCTGGGCATGCAGTTTGGTTTCCTTCACCCATAAACGTGACCGTCATCGCACAAGTTCGGCGATTTCAAACATTACACAAGTTTTATCTATTTGATACACAATTTGCCTCGTTCGGATATATAAATATCATGATTTTTTCTTTGATTTAGTCAAAATGTCCCGTTTTTTAAATCTTCAGCATGACAGCTGCCATCGTTCTCCAACACTTACAACGTTTATTTGATTAGATACGGGTTTCACATGAGACGGTTGTCAGGCTTTTCCTTCAAGGCCATGGTTATTTGACAAATCTTATCACGTAATTTGAAGCAATTGTAGCATTTTTCTGGCTTTTAAACTACAGTCTAACAGCCGTTACATTCGTCTGAGGTTCAGACAGTGCAGTCTTATTGCTGTTACTTTCGTCACAGGTACTAACCAAGAAATTTTATTGCTGTTACATTCGTCTGAAGCTCTTACAACGCAACCTTATACATGCCCACTATATTCGCCAGAGGTTCACACAATGCAGCGTTTAAGCTGTTACATTCATAGTTTTAAGCAATGTTGTCTTGGAACTATTGCATTCGGCAAAGGTTCAAACAATGCAGTCTTTAAGCTGCTACATTCGCCAGAGATTCAAACAATGTAGCATGATGGCTGTTACATTCGCCAGAGGTTCAAACAATGTAGCCTTATGGCTGTTACATTTGCCAGAGATTCAAACAATGTAGCATGATGACTGTTACATTCGCCAGAGGTTTAAACAATGTAGCATGATGGCTGTTACATTTGTACGGCCACGACATGGAAACTATGCAGTCTATAACTGTTATGCACATTTATCGGAGGTCCAGTCTATGAAGCCTAATATCATTACATATACACCCGTTGCAACTGTTTACATAGATTCAATTAACCATAGTATAGCTACAGCATGTAACTGACGTGAAAGCCATGTAGCTTAATAGTGTTAGCATTAATTTGTCTCGATCCATCTAAGGATCATTCCTGACCTTAAATTTGAGCTTAAATGCTAATTTTGATTTTTGTGAGAAAAGTCAAAGCTATTATTAAAAGCATTAGTGTTCAAATAAAAATGCATAAGGTAAGACACAATTTTAGTGCAGTAAACTGCTTTGAAGCTAAGTCTAAAAGTTTGACTTCAGTCTTACTAGGACGGCTTCGTGATCGTAGGGCCAGAGTATAAAAGAATTTGTGTATGGCCTATAAATATTACATTTATAAGATGTTAAAACAATGTAGATAGGCTGCTGAAATGTTATAATGGCCAAACTAATTATGTCCGATAGCCTGCACTGCGTACATACACGCTGTTTGTTATTTCAGGGTGAAAAGTATGCAGCCCGAAAGTTTTGCACGTATGTTTTCTGTCCCTTGATGGCATGACTACTGACCAGTGCGTTCGCTTCAGTCCCAAACTGTATAAAATCCGTATGTGTAACAGGACTGTCATCAAAACACTTTGCAAATACGTGAAGAGGCGTAATAAATTTCGCAATTATTTTTAACATATTATATATTCATACGAACAATTAAAAGCTCTGTGTATGAAAATACAGTATTCTAGTAATAGCTATGTATCTAATTAAATATATGTTCGGGTATACATGCCATGTCTACTTATTAACTGCATGAATTTTTTTTTTCAACATTCTTTTGAAACGTCAGATAATTTTAATCCAAAACATGTAAGGGCGCACATGAAGTAAACGTTACAAAGTAGGTATTATTATAGCTTTTGTGTACAGGGTATAGAATAAATCGCACGCCACTTTATTTTCACTGTGGGTTTATTGATGTTTGTTTATTTTCCGTCGTTTCGTAGTTTCTTCTGTTTTTATTTCTACGGCAGCCCGACCTACATATGTCATTCCGGCCCAGCTGAATGCACGCTAACCTATATATACATACATATGTACCATTGAGCGGCTACAGCAGCTGACAAAGCTATCAGGCCTACCTTGCTGCTTAAATTAGTAGCCCTCAATCAGCCAATGGGAGCACACGTTTCATTGTCGTCACCTTTTTGCCAATTGGCGAGCACCGATGGGATATCTTGGTAATGGCGACAGGTGACGGCCGCCGTATTCACCGACGGCTGCGTTTTTCCCGGCGACTATGTCGATGAACTTTGAATTTTCTGAACAACATGCGTATTCTTTCCACACGTCGACCTTAAATCCACCAACGAGAACGATCGCTTAGGAGTTATCACGAAAGATACGCCGTGTCGGAATTGGGTTCAAGAGCAGTCTGCCTGTATTGAGGTTGTCGGACATTGGGAGCTGGAGGATTTCAGTCGCCGCACGGGTTTAGTCGGTAGATGTAAACAAAAACAGACTTCATCTTCCTTTCACGACGATTCCTCGGCTTGCTGAAATGTCCGAGCGGCCGGGGATAGTTTAAAGATCCCCGGACTGGCCGTGGGATGAGCGAGGGAGTGGATGTAAGATGGCCCATCCTGTATCTCGACTTCAAGATATCCCCGTGGATGAGCTGACAGCGTTGAGCAGAGCGAATCGGGCTCAGCAAACTGCCCCTGCATCAAGTCAGGTAACGAAATTCCCAGCCAACCCTCGCCCTCCCAGCTTCCTCTTCCTCCAGGAAAATTAGGCTCAATTCTTTCCTCATTTTCTCCCTACCATATAACCCCCCCTCCCCCAATCCCCCCCGCTCCTTACGAATGGGATTCTGTGGGTTTGTGACGAAAATAACGATTATTATATAACAGAGGGAATGACCAGCGCCCGCACGTGGTGTGGAATATATATTTATGCATGTAGGCCTAATGTAGGACAAGCTGTCGAAATGAGCTGTCATTTTCACAGCACTGTCATTGAACGGCAGTGTTGACTGATCGCTGTACATTTATGGCTTCCTTCTGCTTTTATTTTGAGCTTATCTGCTTAAATGAAGAGCAGTGCTGCTTATGCGCACCTTGCCATTGGACAAGTTGTAATTACATGATGAATGTAACCCGTATTAATAAATTAATTGATCATCAACACATACATGTACACTGCAGACAAGTTTTGTGCAAATGACATCCGATTGAGGCCGACGATTTAGTAGCGGCTTTTATGTCACTTGAATTTCGTTTCTAGAGACTTGACATGGATTTATTTCAGTTTGTTCGACATGATAGCATATTGGAAGGCAGACAGACTTAAGACCAGCTGCTACAGGGCGACACCATTGTGATGTGACCGAAATCCATCTATATCGGAAGAATGCTAAAACCCAAACACACCAAGAAACAAGCAAAACATCATCTGTTACAATATTCCAATAATGAATGCCACGGCGTTGAGTGCATTAAACTCAGATTTTGCCTGGAGCTTCATGTCTTCAACATTATTGCCTTCTTATCAGGACAACATCTCTACAGTTAATATTAAGCATGCATGGCTTACAGTGCTGTCTCAATGCAATGATATTCCAGAATGCCAGACATAAAGAATGACTTGTCACACCAAGACCTGCAGTTAACTGATACAGGGCCAACCAGTTGGTTTACTTGGCCTCCCTGATAAGCACATGATGGTAATACCCTGCATTAGGCCATGCATACTTGATTCCTTGTTTCCTATTCCCCCCCCCCTCCGATTCGGAACTCATCATCTTATTTTTTGGCCGGAAATTGTCACAAAAGATTAAAAAATCTAATCGTATAATCGTAATGAAAAATGAAAATTCTTACACCCACACCAGTCTTCTATAATATAAAGACAGGGAAACCAGGGATCAAGTGTTGTTGGGCCCTGTCTGTTAAGGTCTCAGCTCAAATAAACAAGGTTTTGTCTAAGTTCGTATTTTATTTTATTTCTTTTATGTTATTGCCCAAAACCCAACTAATGCAGCATTCGTTGTACCTTTGCCTCCCTTCTGAAGTACATAGCATCACATTGTTGTGATGGCTTATGGTACATGGTCGCCATGTTTAATTGTAATGGCACCCGAATTCATTGATACATACCAGGGCTTTACTCTGACGTAAAATCAGGGAATCAGATTCTCGTCATGACAGTAAGCAAAACCTACGTGAATGTACTTGAATTCCTGTATAAAAAGACAAATTCAAATTCATTGTTTTATTATAATAAGAAAATGTATAGTTTGACGTCACTTGTGAACACAGAATCCTGAAAAATCTCCATGCTTGTATATGTTTCAAATCTTTACTTGGATAAAATTTTTGAGATACTAGATTTAGACAAGATTCCGATGGATTCCGGCAAAGATAATCTATGGAAACCCATTTGGATTCTGATAAAATATGACGAAAATAAAGCCCCGCATAACAGCACTTGATGCGTCTTGTGTTCGATACATGTCACATACATGTACCATTCTGATACATGTAGTTGTTCAATGTTTCCACACGAACTGATCCAGCACTGAGAGAGAGAGAGAGAGTCCTACATGTGCAGACAGCTCCCACCGCAGCGGGAGTGCGTCAGAATGCATACATGATGCGCACTACGCTGACTTGCCACAGTATACGCTCGCTGGCTGTAGGTCTGACATTTCCACTCCGCATGCAGACGTGTGGGGAGGCCTAGCGAATACTTGTAGCCAGGACTGCTTCACTAGTTCACTGCCTCACACAGATGCTCACATGTGCTCTGACATTATATGTACAGCTGTACACTTACATATACACATGTAGGCCTGTACTTGTTACGAATGTGAATGTGCATACTGCAGTGTCTTCAGTTCAGGGTGAGATATACATGTACCTGTACACAGATAGCCTGTCTTGAAGACTACCAGTTTGCCACATCCCATATGATATATCTATTTTTCTTCTCTTTTTGGCCCCGGCTAGATTGGTCATCATGCACATGTGTACATACACTTCTTCTTCGTGAAAGCTTCAAGTTCAATTACAACACCTGATTCCCTATACATGCAGCACAAAAGCGCTTCCCAACAACAGCTTTGTAATAAGGGAGAGGTGCACATGTACTTATACAGTTACAAGCACATGTTTTAATTGTTTCAAATATTTTGAAAAAAAAAAAAAAAGAAAAAAAAAAAGAAAGATCCAAGTTTGGTAAAATTTGGGCCAGAGGGCTGTATTTTTTCTGTGCAGGGTATGTAGATGGACATCGTCAGGTACACCCACATACATGTCTATATACACATCTGAGACGGTGTGTGTCTTCCCTTTGAGTTTGAGACTGAGTGTTGTTGTTACACCTCTTCCTTGTACACATATGAGACGGATGAGGGGGGCCTCCGTGGCTCAGTCCGTTCACGCGCTAGCACAGGGCAATGACTGAAGCCTCCGACCAATGTGGTCTCTGTGAGTTCAAGTACAGCTTATGCTGGCGTCCTCTCTGGCTGTACTTGGGAAGATCTGCCAGCAAACCTGCGGATTGTCGAGCGTTTCCCCGGGCTCTGCTTGGTTTCCTCCTACAATAATGCTGGCCGCCGTCGTATAAGTGAAATATTCTTGAGTACGGCGTAAAACACCAATCAAATAAACAAACAAAATCCTTGGACTCGGTAAATTAAGGGTAAGAGATTGACTAACAAAGTTTACATATGCATGGGTATACATGACTTTACTAAAAGTGTTGGAAGCTACCTGGATTCTTATGATATAAAATGCATTGTCTCAAGTCATTAAAGTTATGAACATGGCATCCCCAAAATCTGATGGCTTTTGTACATGTATATGCATTACTCAGATCAACTTCTTGTGATAACAGATTGAAACATGATTCATTTGGATTCTTCTGTAGGCACCCATCATGGTTCTCAGAACAGATTTAGCCAGAATTTGATATATTTGACTCATTTCAAAATTTTCCCCAGTTTGCTGTTCCATGATTCCTCAACCTTTATGAAAATGAAAGAGCAACTTTCCGTGCATTTTATGCACATTTTTAATTTGATTTTGGAGGCAAAGCTACATTCGTTGGATTGACCAGTGACAGGGCTTCACAAGAAAGTATAGTTTTGTCAGTCAGCAAAGAATAAGGCCTTCGTAGTAGGCTTGAATAAATGCCTGTGGAAATATGCGAAAATGTTGAAGAATTACAGTAGTGTCTCTCTCATGTTATATGTAATTTTGTCAGGATGTCAGCCCCCTGGCTACATGTAAACCTGTGGTTCTCAGGTACTGTGAGTTGTGACCCTCACCCAGAAGCTTAGTATGTAGGGGACGAGCAGTTAACTCTTAAGTGCACATTCATGTGTGGTCAGTCGTGACGGGACTCTGTAAGAGTGTAGTACTGTTGCACTGGTCACACACTGTACAAGACGCACACCAAGGCAAGTGGAATTGTTAAATCAGGCAGAAGTAAACATGTTTTGACTGACGCATAAAGAAATCCTGGACAGAAGGGATCTCAATTCACAGATAATGAAATGCTGTACGGAATTTTTACCTGCAGACTAGGCCGTTGCGACTTGAATCAAGGTGTCATATTTTTAGGGAAGAGGTGATCGAGAGACAAGCAGGTAGGGTGGGTGGTGTTATTGTAGACTGGATGGATTTTTGTTGTTTTCTGCCTACAGGTCAAGTGTTAATGCACATGTGTGGACATTCATGTACCTGTATGGTTTCTGGTTGTGGATGGTTTACATGTATTTTAAGGCCCTGACTGTGGTTAAGTTCACAGACGTGTTGGTTTAGTGATTGATCAGGTTCGTGTTGATTTAGTATTTGATCAGGCTTGTGTTGGTTTAGTGATTGATCAGGTTCGTGTTGATTTATTATTTGATCAGGCTTGTGTTGGTTTAGTGATTGATCAGGTTCGTGTTGATTTAGTATTTGATCAGCCTTGTGTTGGTTTAGTGATTGATCAGGTTCGTGTTGATTTATTATTTGATCAGCCTTGTGTTGGTTTAGTGATTGATCAGGTTCGTGTTGATTTAGTATTTGATCAGGCTTGTGTTGGTTTAGTGATTGATCAGGTTCGTGTTGATTTATTATTTGATCAGGCTTGTGTTGGTTTAGTGATTGATCAGGTTCGTGTTGATTTAGTATTTGATCAGGCTTGTGTTGGTTTAATGATTGATCAGGTTCGTGTTGATTTAGTATTTGATCAGCCTTGTGTTGGTTTAGTGATTGATCAGGTTCGTGTTGATTTATTATTTGATCAGCCTTGTGTTGGTTTAGTGATTGATCAGGTTCGTGTTGATTTATTATTTGATCAGGCTTGTGTTGTTTTCGTGATTGATCCACCTCGTGTTGATATGCTGTTTGATCAGGCTTGTGTTGTTTTCGTGATTGATCCACCTCGTGTTGATATGCTGTTTGATCAGGCTTGTGTTGTTTTCGTGATTGATCCACCTCGTGTTGATATGTTGTTTGATCAGGCTTGTGTTGTTTTCGTGACTGATCCACCTCGTGTTGATATGCTGTTTGATCAGGCTTGTGTTGTTTTAGTGATCGATCCACCTCGTGTTGATATGTTGTTTGATCAGGCTTGTGTTGTTTTAGTGATTGATCCACCTCGTGTTGATATGCTGTTTGATCAGGCTTGTGTTGGTTTAGTGATCGATCCACCTCGTTTGTGTTGGTTTAGTGATTGATCCACCTCGTGTTGATATGCTGTTTGATCAGGCAGTTGTAGATCTAGTGACTTGTCAGAGTCAGGGGGTAATAGAGTACTAAAATTAGATAATTGAGTTTCATCAATATAAATGGATTGAGACGCATTAAACGCAGTTCACTCTTTGTTGTGTGATCTTAGATAGTATCTGACAGTGGTCACGCCTGACCCTCATCTTCAGCAGAATTCAGTTTTTAGCCGGGCAAAATGTCGTAAGATTTCACAGTACGTGGGAGGTGGGTTCAGTTTTTACTTGACGGGCGACTTGTACATGTACTTGGAGGATTTCACCTTGTGACAACATGATTACTGCATTAAATATCCCTGTCTTTGAAACTGTACTTTGTAAGTTGTTTTCCCATCAGCTATAAGAAGTAGCAAGAATTCTCAAAGAAATGGAGAATACCAAGTGGAAACTTAGTTTGAAATGTTTCCATTATATTAGCTATAGAACGCAGCTTAGGTCTGATAACTTAATCTTACCAGGCTTCACTGTTGTGGCAAGTGTAGTTCTTACATGTAGAGTACAGCCTGGAATGCTAATGTGGTGTACTATAACCAAAGCACATGATAAAGGCACGCAAACTTCAGGTTTGCTTTGAAATTATTTGAACAATTGGAACAACATGTGAACTTTCTGTGTGAAACCTCAAGGAAACACTTTCCGTCATCCAAACTGTTGAAAACTACATACTTATTTGTGGGCTTCTGTGTGTGTTTAGGTGCCTTCTCTTGTGAGAAAATAAAAAAAAAATCTGCATTTATAATGCATTCCCAAGGTGTGCACTCTGAACTTAAGAAAGTGTTTCCTTCCTAGGAACATACAGGTAGAGTTCCAAGTTACGTATACTTTAGACTTACAGGTATAATAAACCCTCTGTGAATGATTCAATGTTTAAGGGTTTAACACCACCATAGCGGTGTTTGTTGTGTAACCCCTTCCCAAGAATGTGCTTTGACGAGGTACGAAACAAGGTTCATCCAAAATACCAAGACGGAGGTGTTAAAGCCTGTTTTACCCCCAAAACAAAGGAAAATTTGAAAAAAAAAACAAACAAAAAACCGCACATATTATGCTGCAGATCTCTGTTACTCCCTCTGCAGAGGTCATGAATTTCTGAGCAGTTCACGTCAAGCGTAGGCCGCTCAAGTTGACCTAAATATTTGAATGACCTGTGATATCGTCGTTTTAGTGTTACATGCCGTCCGAATGTAAAAGTTTACTATACATGTATTGTGACGTCATACTGCTGAGCTCAGAATGGGATGTCATGAAGTGTCTCTTTTTCTGATGGCATTGTGTTTGGGTTTGAAGCAGTAAATATGTATATAGCAGTAAATAAACAGTAAACAGAATATTATTCGGGGAGGTAAACATACCAGGCGGTGTGTTGCATGACACAGTTGAGGTTGTTTGACAGGTCATCTCTATTTAATATGTTTATTAACACTCGGCCCACATTTGACAGCGGGATAGAATTATGTCTTATTGTCACTTCAAAATTATTTTAGCCATATTATTGCACTCTCCTCCATTGAAACTACCTGTACATGTATATTGTAGGTGTTTTCTCTTTCTTGGGGTTGTCTAATGAAGAAAACCAAGACAGACTGCTAGAATATCCCGAGGTGTTTACATTTATGGTCCATTTGTGTGGCAGTATGTGTAGATCATGTACGTGGGGCTCATTTTAATAAACACTAAATGACATGGTTCCATGAGCCGGCTTAGCAGGTGCAGAAAACAATTCAGGGATCCTCCTGACGCATTGAATTTTGTGTTCAAATTTTGCTGTGTCATGCTACATCGGCCTTATTGGCAGTGTGGTATCAGCTGTGATGCTTGACCCAGATCTGTGGCAGAATGGTGTGAGGTCCATGCGGCGTGTGTCAGTGCTTCACCTGTACGATGATCATCGTACGCCCTCATGAATGCCATCTGTAGCAATATAGATCAAGACGCCTCGAGGCTACGTCATGACACATGCTTCACTTCACCCACTTGAAGGTTGATGTTGCATTATTATTAGTGTGTTTTTTTTGTGTGTGTGTGTTTTGTAAACTTTATCTTCATTTTTTGTCTTCTGCACTACATTAAATGGGTTCATGTGTATAAATGTGCAAATAATATGAATCCATTATGACAGCGAAATATGCTTTTAGATTTATGTTGTTGTTTTATCCGGACCCTGTGGTGTACATGTATGTAAATTTGCAATTTCCAAAGGGACAAAAAAGTCTGGGTTCAGTTATCCAGCGAAAAGACAGTAAGATTTCCCTCCTTGAAACCCCTAGTACACGTTTTAGCTATTATTGGGATTCATGTGGTATCTTAGTATACAAGGGAGAGGCCCACCAATGCGATTCCTGTGAGTTCAAGTCCAGATGTTGGCTGCCTCTCCGGCCATACATGGGAAGGTCTGCCAGCAAACTGCGGATGGTTTGCCCGGTTTCTTCCCTCCATGATGCTGGCCACTGTCGTATAAGTGAAATATTCTTGAGTACGGCATAAAACCCCAGTCAAATAAAGAAAAATTAAATACAAGGTAAAGGCAAGTGGATGCTTCAGCATGGCATCTCTCTGAGGCAACATTATATAACCAATGCAGTTCTTGTCATGAGGGAGTTCTATCTCGGTATGACAACGCCAGGAACTAAAGCAAACGTGGACAAAATATAGCCTTTGTAGACTATTGTAGAATGTCCTTGACAAGGGAAGTGACTTCTACATGTGGGTCATGTAAACCGAAAGGAAAAACCGACCAGAAGCCAGAAATATAAGTACATGTACAGTTCATGTGTTTCAATTTCTAGAATTCGGTGTACAGTGTCTGTGAAAAGTTAACCGAGGAAGTATTTACGTGTATAAGTGTTGCTTCCCAAGGTAAACTGGCCACAGTGTGACTGAAATATGGCACAGCTGATGAGGCGTTCAGTCATAATCATTCATTCCAAGGTAAACAAAGGAAGAGCAGTCTGGAAAACTACATGGACTTGTAAGTTTTTCAGCTAGTGTAGGGAGAGTGTGGAATGGAATATGTATGAATTTACAATGTTGTTGACATGGACAACAGGACAGGAACAGTGGGCTGAATTACTGCGTATAAAAGTCCTGTGACTTGTCATCTGTTTTCATGCTATCAGTATTTTCATTGGAATTTTTACATTTGTTGTTGTTTTTTTTCTGTTGTTTTTTCTTTAGGGCAAACGAGGCAAGAACAATGGGAAGATGAAACGTAGCGATGGCAGTTTTTCTGACAGTTCTAACAGCTTTATTCGTCAAGTGAGTCAGTTTGCGGAGTTGTTGTTTGTGTTTGGTGTGTTATCTACCCACTAGGCCACTGTTGAAAAACTGATTGTTGGGTGTAACGCAACCCTCCGAGAGAAAATAGGGTCAGTTTGTAGGGAATTCTTTTTATGTAATTCTGGCCCTTGAAAAAGATAGAGATAGAAATATTCTCAGAGAGAGAAATAAAAATAAAAACCTTTCTCAAAATACCTCTAAAAACTTTTGAGTAGGCCCTTTTTTGAAGGGCTGGTCGGGTTACGCCTAACGAACATGTTTTTAAGGATGGCCCTAACTACTTCACCAACACCCACTTTTTGACAAGAACTGATATTCTTGTAACTTTTTAAATAAAAAAATGTTAAACATCAGCAGAATAACCTCTAAAAACTATGTCTAAATATTGTACATTTACTTGTTTTCATCTGAGTTGTTTGAAAGTGACATTGATACATATGTATACAACAGCAAAGACATACCAATACCACATTTAGTTCATAATTGAACGCTCAGTTTGTAATATCATACAAGAAGTTTTACAAAGAGGATAAGAAAAGCAAGCTGTTGAATTCATGTGATCTTAGGGCAAGAAATTATAAAACCCTTGTGCACATGCTACATAGTCTTGTGATATAGTACATATTTACACTTCTCTGGTGTACTCTCATGTGATGTTGTAGTTCTTCACATGCATGTGACAGGATTTACATTCTCCAGAAACTGGAATATTCTTGTTATAAAGTTAAACTGATGTGAACGCTTTGCTCCAAGTTTTATGGTTGAGGACTGGAGTGTGCGTGATTCAGTGTGCAGTGGAAAACTTGTCAAGTAATCATGAATATGTTTTCAGGACTCTGATGTCTATCACGTCTATCACATGATCATTTGTCTACGGTATTATGTATTTCTGAATGAATCCACAGCATACTTTGTCAATTCCTATGGGGAAAATATCCATTAGGGAATGAAATCCTGTAGTGAAAATGTCCATTAGGGCATCAGACCTTATGGTGAAAATGTCCAAGAGGGAAATTAGATCTTGTGGTGAAAATGTCTCTTAGGGAAATTAGGTCTTATGGTGAAAATGTTAGTTGGGGAAGTCAGATCTTATGGTGAAAATGTTAGTTGGGGAAGTCAGATCTTATGGTGAAAATGTTAGTTGGGGAAATGTTATTTGGGGAAATCAGATCTTATGGTGAAAATGTTATTTGGGGAAATCAGATCTTATGGTGAAAATGTTATTTGGGGAAATCAGATCTTATGGTGAAAATGTTAGTTGGGGAAATGTTATTTGGGGAAATCAGATCTTATGGTGAAAATGTTAGTTGGGGAAGTCAGATCTTATGGTGAAAATGTTAGTTGGGGAAATCAGATCTTATGGTGAAAATGTTAGTTGGGGAAATCAGATCTTATGGTGAAAATGTTATTTGGGGAAGTCAGATCTTATGGTGAAAATGTTAGTTGGGGAAGTCAGATCTTATGGTGAAAATAATAGTTTGGGAAATCAGATCTTATGGTGAAAATGTTAGTTGGGGAAATCAGATCTTATGGTGAAAATGTTAGTTGGGGAAGTCAGATCTTATTGTGAAAATGTTATTTGGGGAAATCAGATCTTATGGTGAAAATGTTAGTTGGGGTAGTCAGATCTTATGGTGAAAATCTCTATTAGGGGATCAAATCCTGTGGTATAATGTATAAATGTATAATTTACCTGTACATGTACCTGGCTGTACAGTACATGTGTATCTACTTGTGAACTGACACGCAGGTTTGTTAAGTTCTCACATGTTCCATGCATTTAGTTACACATACAGTACAGGTATATCTACTTGTTAACCGACACGCAAGTTTGGTAAGTTCTGAGATGTTCCATGCATTTCGTTACACATACAGTACAGGTATATCTACTTGTGAACCGACACTCAGGTTTGTTAAGTTCTGAGATGTTCCATGCATTTAGTTACACATACAGTAGATGTATATCTATTTGTGAACCGACACTCAGGTTTGTTAAGTTCTGAGATGTTCCATGCATTTAGTTACACATACAGTAGATGTATATCTATTTGTGAACCGACACTCAGGTTTGGTAAGTTCTGAGATGTTCCATGCTTTTAGTTACACATACAGTACATGTATATTTATACAGTTGTAAGCTGTTCTGTTGATACTCATATATATATATATATATATACATGATGTGCGTGTACCAACTAGAGTTACCTCCCCTCTGTCCCAGCCAGCCCTTGGCTGCCAACAGAGTGCACAGCTTCTACATGCGGCTAATATAACAGCTGGTGTGGCAGGCAGTTTCTCCTGC
The DNA here is from genome assembly GCA_016165875.1 of Acanthopleura granulata. Taxonomy (NCBI): domain Eukaryota; kingdom Metazoa; phylum Mollusca; class Polyplacophora; order Chitonida; family Chitonidae; genus Acanthopleura; species Acanthopleura granulata. The sequence goes on along the minus strand of JABBOT010000016.1, from coordinate 3,223,872 downwards.
AGATCTATTTCGGTTGCCTGTGTGGCTTGTGTTCAACAGATGCCAGGTTACTGGCGTCATCTTGTATATTTGTCCTTGGTTACATGTACTTATGTGTCAACAGCTGGCTATAGTGCACATTTCTACGTGTTTATCTCCATTAGGGTATACTGTCTTCATGTTGTGGCAGTCTTGTAGTGAAATATTCTTGTGTGAAATACCAAGAAAATAAGTATGTGCATTTAAATATGTGAATTAACCCATTTTGTTTTTTAATATTGAACAGTTCCTGTGTATATGAGAAATGGCATGTGAAGCTTTGTTTTGCAGAGTTTAGTATTAAGAAAAAGCAAGAATATTAAACGAAAGTGGGAAAAAATACTAGACAAGGTTCATGTAATTAAGATTCTTGTGTGCCATTACATAAAATGGTCTCACTATTTATTATTGGACAAGAGGTAAAAAAATCAGGAATTTGTTTGTTATTAAGTTGCCTGTGTGTCTATAGATTGATTGTGGCTACTTCTTGTTTTAATTAATTGCTTTCCACAAAGAAATAATGAAAATAATGGAATAAAACCACTTTTGGAATGCAGAGGTGCATGTGGAGGATTCTGTGGAAAACACACTTTTACACTTGCAGTCAAGTGATGATAAAGTTTTACAAATATGAAATGCGTACCTTTTACTTTGAGTGGTTGTGATAAAACTGACGTGAAAAAAGGTGAGAAATTATTAAATTTAGAGTGTGGTTGACAATTTGTACTTTGTGAAATCATAAAAAATGCAAAACCAGATGTATTCTGTGAACTGGTTGTATTTCTATGATCTTTTTGTCATTGGATAAACAGTTTATTAATTACATGTACATTCACATCTTTTACCAAAAAACCTTATTAGGAATACATTTACATGCATGTGCCTACAAAGAACTGTTGTGAAATGTTTTCAAATATCAGAATGCAAAATCATTGGAGTCCTGTGAAATGTGTCTTTCCTATATGCACATACATTAGAATACAAGTAGTTAAGTGCTTTTCGTTATAACTATCCAGAAAGACATGTCACCAAATATACCAGCAGGTGCATATGTTCATGTATGTAAACTTCAGGATTTGCCAAAGCACAAACTCTTCATGCTCAGCTAACTGTGTATGGATTGCTTCCTCTACACTGTTCTCATGTATTGTTTATTTTTGTACCTTGCCAATTTTTTTCTGGCAAACATAGTCTCAGCTCTTTCCTCTGAGCCCAGCACAAGTGCAAGGTAATACTCATTCCTGCACCGTCCCTAGGATGGTTTCAGGCTGGTTGCTCAGTTGCTTGCTTATAGGTATACTGTAGCTTTAGTTTCACAAGTTACGTAATGACGTCTACACCTGCCAACAACAACAACACCTGATTTCTGCCAAACCAAACTCCGAACGTAGGATTCCTGCGTCCGTTTTTCTCGTCAGGCTTGTTTGGAATTGCCGCAGGTACATGTAATTTGTGGTACATTCTGCAGCTGTAGGCACAGTAGATGTTATTTGTTACTTCTTGGCATCTGTCTTTGCCTACATACGTTCATGGTTGCCATGTGTTGTTATGAGGGCCTACATTCACCCTCTCTCAGTGGGAAATAATTTAAAAAATTTTTTTCGAGTTCCTTAAAATGAGAAGAGTGACTAACATCTGGTTATATACAGAGATTCAAAGGAAACATCATGATTGTCCCATGGAGGCAGCACATTTTCTTGTAGATATGTATGCATGTACCTATAGACAAAGATTCAGAGAAAATTTCATAATTGTCCCATGTAGGCAACCCATTGGATTGTAAATATTTGTTAGATATATGTATGACAGGACAGAAGTAACAAGTATATAGATATGAATAAGATGTGAAACAGCAGGGCAGATAGTGGCAGGGCAGATATGAGACAGCAGGGCCGATAGAGGCAGGGCAGATATGAGACAGTAGGGTGGATAGTGGCAGGACAGATGTGAAACAACAGGGCAGATATTGGCAGGACAGATATGAAACAACAGGGTGTATTGTGGCGGGGCAGATATGAGACTGCAGGGCAGATAGTGGCAGGACACATATGAGACAGCGGTACAGATAGAGGCAGGGCAGATATGAGACAGCAGGGCAGATAGTGGCAGGACAGATATGAAACAGCAGGGCAGCTAGTAGCAAGGCAGATATGATAGGACAAATGTGAGACAGCATGGCAGCTAGTAGCAGAGCAGATATGAAACAACAGTGGATAGTGGCGGGGCAGATATGAGACTGCAGGGCACATATGAGACAGCGGTACAAATAGAGGCAGGGCAGATATGAGACAGTGGGACAGATAGAGGTGGGGCAGATAGTGGCAGGACAGATATGAAACAGCAGGGCAGCTAGTAGGAGAGCAGATATGAAACAACAGGGTGGATAGTGGCGGGGCAGATATGAGATAGGAGGGCAGATATGAAACAGCAGGGCAGATAGTGGCAGAGCAGATATGAAACAACAGGGTGGATAGTGGCGGGGCAGATATGAGATGGCAGGGCAGATAGTGGCAGGGCAGATATGAAACAGCAGGGCAGCTAGTAGCAGAGCAGATATGAAACAGCAGGGCAGATAGTGGCAGAGCAGATATGAGATAGCAGGGCAGATAGTGGCAGGGCAGATATGAAACAGCAGGGCAGATAGTGGCAGGGAAGATATGAGACAGCAGGGCAGATAGTGGCAGGGCAGATATGAGACAGCAGGACATATTATGGCAGAGCAGATATGAGACAGCAGGGCAGATAGTGGCAGGGCAGATATGAAACAGCAGGGTGGATAGTGGCAGGGCAGATATGAAATAGCTGGGCGGATAAGAAACAACAGGGTGGAGAGTTGCAGGGCAGACATTTTATATGCATCCTCTTGATAGGCTAAAGGGCAATGACTTTTGAGGATCTCTTTGATATTTTGTGTAAGATTGTCTTTAAGATGGAAAAAGCTGTTTGTTTTAATGTCCATTATTGTGGAGACCTTGTTGGCTAATTTGTTTAAGGGGTTAGTCCTCTGAACTATTAGCTTTTCACTCAGGGTTGTCTTATACTTAAGATACAAATCATAGTCGTTTGTCTCTAGCTTTTTTCACATCATCTGTGACATGGATGTGGTTTCTGCTTTGGTTCCATCTGGTTCTAACCAACTTCTACCCCGACCTTGGTGTAAATACTATAATTCTTAAGTCCTGTGGAGAAAAGCAATCCAGAGGTTTTTCTTGCCACTTTCTAGTTGTGAGTTACAGAACGTGAAACATCCCAAAATTGAATTTTAGACAAATTTTGTGTTGAGTTTTCATGAAATTAATTGAGGTTTTGATTCATTGGTGTTGTAAAAAATATTATTATAGTTTTCTAATTGGTTCAGATTGGGTTTGTGAAAAGAAATTGGCGAGAAAAACCCCTGCAGTTGAGTACAAGGATGTAAGAAGTAGAAAGAACAAACTGTAGTCAGGTGGTTGAGAGTTTTACTCAGAGTGACATCTTTTTGCAAAATCTTTCCTCTCTCATTTCACTTTCTCAGCTTGCTTGGACACAGTTCAGTCATAGCAAACATGTAGGTGTTTTCCTGTTCCTGCCCCCTCCTCTTCAGCCTTCACCTATATACTTCCCTGGACTTCTCAAACAAATTAACCTGTCTTGAAAGCGGCATGAAAACAGCAACAAAATTTGTAAAACGTACACAGAGGCAGCAAAAACCTGAATGAGGAAGATTTTTTTTTTTGGGGGGGGGGGGTTATGTTCATGTTATGTGAATGTAGATGTGGTGTATAGACAGAATGAGATGTCTCAACTCTGACCTCGATAACAACCCATGCCAGCTGGACGGGAGGTCATGAATATCTTATGTAATAAACTATAAATATCCCTGACTGCTGCATGATGCAAAGCTTGATGGGTAGAAAACAAGGTGCATTATGATGAGGTTAAATTTGGCAGCATATAAACCAATGCCATAACCCTGCTGAACTGACTGTAAACTTTTGACATGGTAATGTATATGGGTATTAAGGCTTAACAGTTGGCGCTTTATTTGGTATAAACTCGCCTTTGACAACGCTGATATATTGCCTGACGTGGCGTTAAGGCAAAGTCATTAATTTAAAATAAAATTGTAAACAAAATAATCTGGAGTATGGCATAAAACACCAATCAAATATATAAATAAATACATGTAGTCACTGTACTAATGTTTTGTTACTTAATTCTATTGAATTTCTGGTGTGCATGTTAAACAGCTGGTATGAGAGTCATGGGATTTATGAAGGATCAAAGAGAAAAAAGTGTAAATAATTCCATTTGTTTTTTGTTGATTGAATTAAGCCTAAGTTGTTTTGATATTCATAGATGAGTGCACATTAACATTCCTGCATGTACAGTACACATCACAGCACACATACATGTACATTACACATCACTGCACAAATACATGTACAGTACACATCACACAACACATACATGTACACTGAACAGTATACATACGTGTACACATCTTGGTATATGTACACATCATGGTATGCATACAGGTACACGTCACGGCATACATACTTGTACACTCATACATGTACACATCACGGCTTTCATACATGTACACATCACGGCTTTCATACATGTACACATCACGGCATACATACATGTACACATCACGGCATACATACATGTACACATCACGGCATACATTCATGTACATAGTTATGGTGTATGTGAGTAATAATTGGTTTTACCTGAAACTCTACAATTTGGGGAGGGGCCTCGGTGACTCAGTCAGATAGCACGCTATTCGGTTGCTTATCGCCAATGCGGTTGCTGTGAGTTCAAGACCAGCTCATGCTGGCTTCCTCTCCAGCTGCATGTGGGAAGGTCTGTCAGCAACCTGTGGATGGTCATGGGTTTCCGCCGGGTTGTGCCCGGTTTCCTCCCACCATAATGCTGACCGCCATCGTATAAGTGAAATATTCTTGAGTATGGCGTAAAACACCAATCAAATAAATACAATCTGAGGTCATTGCTAGATGATGTAGAATGACTAATTTATCAGAATGTTGAACAACTAATTTGTCAAAAATCATTTTGGTGGATTTGATGTGATACATCTTAGTATGAGAAATATATATGTATATACATGTGTAATCCTTACATATATATGCATATATTAACCAAAGCCATAATATTCCTGTTTGGCAAAATCTGTCTCCACATCCAGTCTTGGCTTGATTTGAGGTCTGCCTTAAAAAAAACTGAATTTGGGTTGGTCAACAGAGGTTTAAAAAGATTTTTTGAAATATAAGTTTTTAGCACTATTTTACATTTCAAATGATATACCCTAATTCCTCAACCTTTCCACGTATGAAAAAGCAGCTTTCTGTGTAATTTATGCACCTTTTTAACTTAATTTTTGAGACAAAACTACATTCGTTGGATTGGCCAATTTCAGGGCTGCACAGAAAGTATAATTTAATCAGTTAACAGAGAATATTTGCTTTCAGAATATGCTTGAATAAACACCTTGCAAACATGCAAAAGGGTTGAAAAATTACAGTAGTAAAAAAAATCTGTAAAGATTTATGCAGAGCCCTTTTTCAGGGGGATGTGAAGAATTCTGCCAAACGGGTACGTTTGTGAAGATGGCCTAAAATCTGGCTGGATCTGTTACATGTACAATCCCAGTGTACAAGATACTAGCCTGGCAACCAGAGAAAGGTGGCGTAGAGGTTGATTCACTAAGTGTTAATGTATTCTTGGGGTCATAATTATTTTATTCTTAATACACAAGTCAGTCTGTGAGAGAGGCCTGGAGAGTAATTGACCGACTATCCGTGTTTTTTTACAATGCCAAGCTTTTATCCCAATCTTTGCAGGTCTTTCTTTCATAGTTCTCTTTCTGCTCTCGGTAAACTGATGTCGTGAGTTTTCTGGCGGAACTTGAGAGGAACTGTTGCCTTGGCTGGTTCACTTGTAATTATGACCTGAGTAGATGGACGCCCTTACATGAAATTGCAGGGCAGTAGTTACCTCCCTTCATACTGGTAAATTACTTGAAGCTTATACAACGTCAACGGGAAGTATGCACATATATCATGTAAGGATGCGTTTGTTAAGTAGTTATTTAGAAGAACAGGTAGGCTTAACGCGTTGCCTTAGGCTTTGAAACGGCTAGAAAATTCAAGTATGGTGTTAAAAATGTTTTAGTTTTCATGGGAATTATTTACGACAAAGCCGAGCACATTTTTATGTGAGCTGAATTTAGTGGATTTCGTTGTGTTGTGTCTTGCCATGTTTGATGGCATTTTGTACACAGATGACTCGGCTATTCATGATTTAGATACTAAATGTTCAGTGCATAACTCTGATTGGAATTGAACAATTCTTCAGGGAATACATCAAGGTAGATTTGATTTCCGACACTGGAATAACGCAGTCTTGAGAGTGGTGAAAATACTGGCTCACATGACACTTGAACTCACAAACACTCTCGAATGATTTATTGTCATTTGTAGTGGAGGTCAATCTTCGTTGTCTACTTCCCACAGAATCTTACATAAAGTTTTTATTCACTTTTTTTTTCATTGTTTGACTTCAGATTGTGATAGGTACAGTAGGTAAAGAACCTAGGCGTCGAAATTGACATTCATATACCAGTCGTCATCCAAAATGAGCAATCCAGGTCAATAATCGCAAGACCAGTTTCCAAATGACAATAACACAAAACACCAAAGAAGTGAGAATGTATATATAAAAGAAATTAGGACTGATTCTGATCACTTGCATTTCAAGTATATTTCAGTAAGGTGTCGAAAAGTCAACTTTTCCAAAAAATAAACTTTGGCCGCAGAGAACCTTGAGATGGTTTTAGAGGACTTACAGTACTGGTAGTTCACAAGGTAAACTGGTCAGAGTTAAATGATGTTGTTAGGTGACTTACAGTAGTTCACAAGGTAAACTGGTCAGAATAAAATGATGTTGTTAGGGGACTTACAGTAGTTCACAAGGTAAACTGGTCAGAATTAAATGATGTTGTTAGGGGACTTACAGTAGTTCACAAGGTAAATTTGTCAGAAGGGATGGTTTTAGGCGACTTACAGTAGTTCACAAGGTAAATTTGTCAGAAGGGATGGTTTTAGGTGACTTACAGTAGTTCACAAGGTAAATTTGTCAGAAGGGATGGTTTTAGGTGACTTACAGTAGTTCACAAGGTAAATTTGTCAGAAGGGATGGTTTTAGGTGACTTACAGTAATTCGCAAGGTTAATTTGTCAGAAGGTGTGGCTTAAGGGGACATAGTAGCTCATGAAGTAAATTTAACAGAAGGCATGGTTTTAGGGGACTTTCTGTAGGTCACACGTTAAATTTGTCATAAGGGATGTTTTAAGGGGACTGACTGTAGTTTAAAAGTGAACTTGTCAAAAAGGATGTTTTACGGGATTTACTGGGAACCCAGTTCCCTGGGTAAACTTGCCAGAAGGTATGTGTGAGGAGACTTACAGTAGGTCACAAGGTAAACTTGTCAGAACTGATATGTTTAGGGAACTTACAACTTTCCACAAGGGATGAATTTAAGGTAGTTACAGGATTTCACAAAAGTAACTTTTCAGAAGTTATGTTTTTAGGGGACTTATTGTAGTTCAGAAGGTAAACTTATCAGCAGGGGGCCTTTCCTGACTACAGTGTTTATGTTGGGCTAGGGAGCAGGATGTCTGACCTGAGAAGACTAGAGGGTGGGGAAAGCATTAGGGTAATGAGGTAATGACTCCAGTGTCAGACTAACTGATGCTTATTGGTTAATTAAACCTGCAGTCCCTGAAAATGACACCCTCCCAGGCGATAATACTATCTTGAAAAGGAGGCACTAAATGTTTGAGTACAAATACGGTAAACAAATTGCTGTCATTTTATTTTACAGTGTTCATGTCTTAATCTTACTGATAGTTTCCCGTTGCTGTTTGACCCCAGGAGAGCTGAGTGGTTCATCCAGAAATCAGAATGGCTAGGAAAGACAGTGATGGTAAAAATTACCGTCCAGCTAGAATGTTTCTTCCTCCTCCTCCTGATAAGAAATCCATCAAACAAAAATCCTTGCCAATGACCCTGACAATATGGATGAATCAATCAGATCCAATCAAAATGTGACCCAAGAAAAATGCACAACCTCAGGTGAAATACAGTTATTACCACCTTCGCATAGTCTGGGAAGTATTCTGTCTTTGTTTTACTTGAATGATCTTGAACTACCTGTACACTCAAAGAAAACGAACGAACAACTGGAGCTTTGTGTGTACATTTACTTGTGTTAGATATAGTATGGTTCTAGGTGAAGCGGAATACAGAAACGATGAACTGTAGTCAGGTGATTATAGATGGTTTATTGGAAAAGTTAGACTATCAGGGATTGAGCAGGAAATGAAAGGGGGGTGGGTGTAGGTTATAACGGACACCCATTGAAGGGAAGGAACATGTGAGTCAGGGGACAGTGGATAATAGTTAAAGAGGGCAATTATGGTGTGGAAGCAACGTTCCAGGGAGATCGAGTGTAGGGGTGCATTCCTGTAGCATCCAATTGGTCTTCACTGTTTAGACACTGGGTATACCGTAGCTGGCTGTCTGGCATTTGGGGAGTGGGGGAGATTGAGACAGAGTGGTGTGGGGTAGATGGGGAGCTGCTAGTAGAAAGGATGAAGAAAGTGTAGAATTACTCCCTCTGTGTGTGTGTGTGTGTGTGTATACCTGGAGTAAAACTCCTGCCTGCACTCTGCCCCAGTCCCTGGCCTCTTGCCTCCTCTGTACACATCTTGACTTCAGCAGCAGGTTAAGCTAAATGGCATCTCGCATTACCTGGAGGTGGGTAGTTCAGCTAGGTTTCCTGAATAGTTCACTTGTCTGGTTCCCCCTCCCCCCGCCAATAAAAAACACACAAAAAAAAAGAAAAAAAAAATGGATAGTGACTTGGCAGTAAGTCAGAATCACTTGTTTGTATATGTCATAATCCTGCTGTGGATTGACTTGAACATTGGATTCTGGAATGGTTTATTCATTTATAGTGGAGTTGAACACTGGTTTGTGAAAGTAACCAAGGGGATGTAAGGTGGGAGGAGCTTCACTTAGATTGACGTGAACATTCGGTTCTTGATTCCGTTATACTCTTGAGTTGAATACTGGTTTTTGAAAGTAACCAAGGGGATGTAAGGTGGGAGGAGCTTCACTTAGATTGACGTGAACATTCGGTTCTTGATTCCGTTATACTCTTGAGTTGAATACTGGTTTTTGAAAGTAACTAAGTGGATGTAAGGTGGGATGTGCTGTGGATTGATATAGCAGTGCAGAGTTGAACATTGGGTTGTGAAGGTGTATCGTCAAATGGATTTAAGGTGGAGTATGATTTAGGGTGCAGGGTTTTTGATTTCCCTACTAGAGTTGAACACTGGATTATGAAAGTAAGCAAATGGATTTAGGATGGGATGTGCTTTGGATTGACTTCGACTGAATGGGTTCTTCAATTGTTGCCTCCAGGCTTACTGTACCAGACATTGGATTCACTTGTGAGAGATTCTGGTTGGATTTCCAATACATGTGCGTGTAATAGATAAAGGAACATGGCTCCTCTGGTTGAAAGTCTGTTGGTGAGTTTTAAAAAAATCACATGTGTACGTGTAATCTTTGCTAAATTTAAATTGAATCAAATTGAGGTTTACTGTGAACTGCTCATTAACGAAGCTGCCTTGGTCTCTGTTGAAACTAATCTATTTGAAGGGTGCATGTTGTTTATCAATAAATGAACACATTTCAGACAACTCAATTCAACTATGTTTGAAGATGTGGTTTGTGATACAGTCAACACTGTTCAAATTTCCAAGATTGTACATTTATCAAAGATTGAAAAAGGTGATGCTTAGTAGTGAAGGGAGAGAGTCCCACACTGTACAGTCTCAGTAGAACAGTTCCTAATTCACATGTAATAGTTAATAAATTTATGCAGATGAGGGAAGTTTTCTTACTTGGAGGTTGGGGAGAAATTATTTAGCTTGTTGTTTCCTTCTGTGGACATGATCTCTGTTAGAAAGTTTGTCCAAAATTGTTCACGTTTGTAATATTTGTGCTAATTACACGTAAGAGCGATAGGATCCCAATACGGCTGGTGCCGAGATATTTCAGCTTTCTCACCTAAGCTTCAGGTGTTGTTTTTATGTACATGTTACAATTGTAGCTTTTCCACTCCATGACCGGCCATAACTTTGTGACCCCCCTCCCCCCCGCTGGATAGGGTGCAGTATTTATATATATATATATATATATATATGCACTCCCAGACGCCTGGAACTGAGAGTGATAAAATATTTGGCAAAGGTCCATCTTCATTCATCAGAAACAGATCTTACCCCTTCCTGTGTGTGCTGTATTTAAATCTCCTTCATTGAGACCTGCTGCAGATGAATTTCATTGGCTGGCAGCGTTCCAGGGATGGTTAAGAATAACCCGGACATTCTTTTGGTGCTGTTGGCATGGTGTTCAAATCTGGTACAAAACTCTGGCAGGTTAGGATGTTCTTCTCTTGATTCCTACACTGTGTGCAGGGTGTAACATTTTGTGAAAGTTCTATGGCTAGATTTCCTTTCAGGAAAGCACTTACAGGCAAATTGTATACAAGCTTATGTATTTACCAGGGTCCAAGGTTGATACGATCATCACAGAATTTGTCATTTCATTAGCCAGATTGAACTCTGGAACTGACGAAGCTATAAGTTAATCATTTTGCCAGTTCTATCAATTTCCTGTCAAAATGACTGTATGATGTAACATAAAAATAATGATGCGTTTGCATCAAAAGTGTCATTTTAAAGCCTTTAGGTGCTTCTAAAAGTGCATTTTTTACAGGTCGAGCTTCAGGTGAATATATTAATTTCTCAGGAGAAAAACTTAAGTGATAAAACCAAAAGTATCATTTCAAAACCTTCATGTGCCTGGGAATGTGTGTTCTTACAGCTGTGAACTTCATGTCAAATACAGTATGTGAAATTGTTGATGATGAATTCACAGTATTAAGGTATGGATGCCATCAGGTATAATATAGCAATACATAACATATACGATATGTCTTTGACGTGTTACTGAACATATTACGTCACCGTAAAGCATTTAATTGTATAGATTAATACATAAAGGGTTTGCGTGGCAGGCCATATGTATGGATTAATGATTAATGTGATTTAAGGCTTATGTAGTACACATTCATTACAGGTTTCTGTAAATAATTTGCAACGTGGTACATGCAACTTGTCTTTTGATAATTAAATTCAATTATTCTGCTTTGGCTGCATAAAGGGGCCTCCGTGGCTCGGTCGGTTAGCGCGCTATCCCAGCACAGTGACCCGAAGCCTCCCACCAATGCGGTCGCTGTGAGTTCAAGACCAGCTCATGTTGGCTTCCTCTCCGGCCATACGTGGGAAGGTCTGCCAGCAACCTGCGAATGGTCGTGGGTTTCTTGAGTGCAGCGTAAAACACCAATCAAATAAATAAATAAATAAATTGGCTGCATAAAATGTCGTTTTTAATGGTCCTGTTTCTTCAGGCTTTTTACATGTGAAAGGGCAGTTTGGAATGTGGTTTGGCCAAAGTGTTATCGTTATGGCAATAATAATTAATACATACTTAATAATACATACTTAAAGGGAAAGACGACATGAAAATGAAATTACGGTCAGTGAAAAGACCATGAAACACTGCATCTGAAAATACCTTCACTCAGTGGCTTAGGTTTCGTTTTCGACCAAATAAACGCAGCCAGATATTTTGATTGTATGATGGGTTTTATGGACCATATCGATTATGTGATTCTCCAGTTGAAGTCCTCTGGAAAAAAAATTCAGTGATGGTATTTTCTGCTACAGTTTTATATGCTCTTTTCACTCACCATAACTTCATTTTTGCAGGGTCTTGCCCTTTAAGACACCATGCGAACATGCGAAAAGGTTGAAGAAATATGTAGGGTAGTTTAATTGCCCTGAAGTGTGTAATCCATGTACAAAATTTAACTGTGATTATCAAGATGATTTTAAGAGAAAATCTGGCATGGCAAAATGCATTGGTAGAGCCATGGTAATTATTCACTAATTGAGCCTTGATTGAATCAGTTATTTGATTGTGCATTGTCACGGGAGTCTGTTGAAAAGACCAGATGAAACAATATTTGTTCTACCTGCCATGAACAAATAAACTAGCAGGTGGCCCTAAATTTACTTAATGATAATTAAGGTCACAGGTGTAGTCCTTAATTCCCACCCTCTGACAGTAATGGTATAGGCCAGTGACCTTTACAAGGATGGAGTCAAGTCATACATGTACATGTAGTTGACATGTGCATGCTAATTGCACATACAGTGGAAAACTGATCAGAAATTTGGCTTATGAAGGATGTAGATTACTGGACCGGCTCATTTCATTATCAAGTTGAGCATTAGTATGTATTCTATTGGTACATTTAACATGCATGTCCAGGTGGAATGTACAGGCATATACAAGTGGTTGTTCCCCATGAAACAGTGAAATGGTGGAACAGTTAAATAGGAGTGTAACAGCCTGAGTTAAGTGATAGCCTTTAATAGGCCATGGTATCACTGAAGTAGGCTGTATTTGGTACTCAGATTGTGGTACTGTGGGCTTGTCCATAGGTTTGAATTATGTCCCCTATATTATGCAGATTTGGAGTAGACTTTGTCTGATTCTTTGCCCTATCGGTGTACTCTGTATTTAATGTAATTTTCAGTTGTTTTTTTTCAATTTTTTTTTTTTTTTTTTTTGAATGTGAATTCTGCATTTGGTTGTTTTCTTATGCTGTTGTTGTCGTACCATTGTAGGTTGAGTCTCTGACCGCTGTCCAGTTTGCCGTTTGACCACCCCATTTATGGCTGCCACCATCTGGTTAAGTACTTGAACATAAGCTACCTGTCGGTCATTAACCCTACAGAGAGCTTTGGCCGAATTTTACCTGGGACACTTGCCAGAAATATTGCGCTACTACTGAATACCAAAATATTTACTTGGAGGTACTTGAACAATGTGTGTTACTTCCTTCCTGCATGATGATAGCGCTTTGTTAATTTAATTCCAAAACGAAACCTGATTGGTTACGGGGACTTGATTACGTTGTAACGGGAGCCAGTAGCGCCAAAAACGAGAATGTCTTGAAACATTCGCCAGAGGCGAAACACCGTGATTGGTTTTGTGCAGGGTTTTGTCAAGCCTGGTCGTAATGAAGTTGCCCCGAGAACCCTAGCTGGCACAGATATTATGGAAGATAGGCCACATATTTTTCCCGGGCAGCAAATGGGATAAACTCTGTGCAAAAGGGGCCTAACAGACTTTGTTATTACTTGACGTCAGTGTGACTTCATCCGCGTCAAGCTACGACCAGGCCGGAATTCTTCATGCGTTGTTGGCTTTTTAGGCCACTAGTCAGAACTGTGTTAGGCTATCGCTGAGACATCACTGACACGGAAAGTCGCTGATGTAGAACCGTGTGGACATGCAGGACTAAAACAGACTACTGTAACTCCGACCTCCTACTAGCAGGTCCTCACCACACAGTACCTGGTGTCTAGGACAGGCGTATGGTGATTACGCTGGTAGACGTTCAACCTACCTGTTCATTTCCTTTCTTTTTTTTCTCGTTTGTTTTTCTCCTTTCTTACCTGAGGATACTTTAACTGTTGTCTTTCTTTCCTGTGGAAGCGTTACCAGCTGAGTGTGTTGAACACGTATGTAACCCCATTGGTGGGCAAGGGGTTAAATTGTGCTGACCAGCATTAAGGGATAACCTTTCCCTATAGTAGCCCACATGCTGAAGATGACGCCAAAATCAAAGATGCTGAAAAGTGAAACGAAGGCCAGTGTAGTAAGTATGAGAGAGATATACCTTTTGTGTCGTAGGTGTTGGTGGTGAAGGTACGTCATGCTTGAGGGTGAGGGTTTTCCTGTTCACGTTTAATTTGAATGATTATGATATATGTATATGTGTGGAATGTATGCAGGGTGATCATTATTGCAGTATTTGTCACACATGGCTTTTAAGGCAAAGTATGATGAAAATGGGAGATTTTTGTACATTAGGCAGTAAATATTATTATTTATTGTGTATGAATTGATGGTTGGCCAGTACTGACCTGTAGGCTATATACCTACCTGTACATAGAAAAACTGTAGACATTTGTGATTAATTTACCCGTTTGACTTAACAGCCCTAGAGGAGTTGGCCACAGGTTAACACTCTGATCGTCAGTCCAGAGGCTACAATTTTATGTGACTGAACCTCAGATCACCAACAATGGATGAATGAATAATTATGGCTTAACGCCATCTTAGCAGTATGTAAGCCATTTTGTGGCGACACCAATCAAGAGGCCACAATTTTATGTGACTGAATCTCAGATCACGAATCAAAAGGCCACAAGTTTAATTTGACCAAAGCCCATGTCACCAATCAAGAGGCCAAAATTTTATGTGACTGAAGTTTGGTCAAGTCATCAATCAAGAGGCCACGATTTTATGTGACTGAAGCTTGCTCCAGTCATCAATCAAGAGGCCACGATTTTATGTGACTGAAGCTTGGTCAAGTCATCAATCAAGAGGCCACGATTTTATGTTTCTGAAGCTTGCTCCAGTCATCAATAAAGAGGCCACAATTTTATGTTACTGAAGATTGCTCCAGTAATCAATCAAGAGGACACGATTTTATGTGACTGAAGCTTGGTCAAGTCATCAGTCAAGAGGCCACGATTTTATGTGACTGAAGCTTGGTCGAGTCGTGAATCAAGAGGCCACGATTTTATGTGACTGAAGCTTGCTCCAGTCACCAATCAAGAGGCCAAAATTTTATGTGACTGAAGCTTGGTCAAGTCATCAATCAAGAGGCCACGATTTTATGTGACTGAAGCTTGGTCAAGTCATCAATCAAGAGGCCACGATTTTATGTGACTGAAGCTTGCTCCAGTCATCAATCAAGAGGCCACGATTTTATGTGACTGAAGCTTGTTCAAGTCATCAATAAAGAGGCCACGATTTTATGTGACTGAAGCTTGGTCAAGTCATGAATCAAGAGGCCATGATTTTATGTGACTGAAGCTTGGTCAAGTCATGAATCAAGAGGCCACGATTTTATGTGACTGAAGCTTGCTCCAGTCATCAATCAAGAGGCCACGATTTATGTGACTGAAGCTTGGTCAAGTCATCAATCAAGAGGCCACGATTTTATGTGACTGAAGCTTGGTCAAGTCATCAATAAAGAGGCCACGATTTTATGTTACTGAAGATTGCTCCAGTAATCAATCAAGAGGCCATGATTTTATGTGACTGAAGCTTGGTCAAGTCATGAATCAAGAGGCCACGATTTTATGTGACTGAAGCTTGGTCAAGTCATCAGTCAAGAGGCCACAATTTTATGTGAGTGAAGCTTGGTCAAGTCATGAATCAAGAGGCCACGGTTTTATGTGACTGAAGCTTGGTCAAGTCATCAATAAAGAGGCCACGATTTTATGTGACTGAAGCTTGCTCCAGTCATCAATCAAGAGGCAACGATTTTATGTGACTGAAGCTTGCTCCAGTCATCAATCAAGAGGCCACAGTTTTATGTGACTGAAGCTTGGTCAAGTCATTAATCAAGAGGCCATGATTTTATGTGACTGAAGCTTGGTCAAGTCATCAGTCAAGAGGCCACAGTTTTATGTTACTGAAGATTGCTCCAGTCATCAGTCAAGAGGCCATGATTTTATGTGACTGAAGCTTGGTCAGGTCACCAGTCAAGAGGCTACGATTTATGCAATTGAACGTACGGGAGCTCTTAAATTTTTAAGATCGTTTATGAAGATCACTTCTTAAAATGTAGGCCTGGGATCTGGCATCCATCTTGGATTTTTGTCTAATTCCAAGCCCACACACAATGTGTCATGCAGTATGATGTTCAGCCGGCTTCACTGACAAGGTGAAGAATTGCTATCTGGGTTTATACTTGTGAGATATAATTCTCTGCTGTACGATGACATGGTCAAATAACTTGCCTTGGCACAAAATTATGTAATATTATGTTGGTAGCCAATAAGATTCCAAAGATTTTAGATAAATTTATCTTTGTATTGTTGTGAAATACAGGTGTTACGTATGCTGTATTCTACATTTTTTTTTCAAATGACACATTTTGATTGATTCTGATTGATCCATCCACCTCAGATGGTCTCTTAAGAGGTTTTTTAAGACTAATTAAGTTCTTGTCTGAAAAACTTAAGTGTTGGCGTCAAAAGTGTCATTTGAAGGCCTTTATGTACTTGTGAAACTGCATTTTAAGATGCTAAACTTTACATGTACAATAGTTCACCCTACCCCAGGATAACCATGAATATGGTTTGTCAGTGTCACATGCTGTAATGGAACATGATCTCTCTCTATGAAGCTCCCTGCCCTTGTACAAGTGAATAATTATGGATTATTGCTTTTGACACCAGTCAAATAAATAAGTGAACACAGTCCTGCCAGATGATGCACCTTTTTAAGAAGGCTGCCATTTGTTTTCTGTGGATGAGCAGTTAGTTTGGCAGGCGAAGACTGTGAACTAAATCCTTAGAAGGTGAAATGTCTGGAATTACTTGACGACACTATGGAGAGATCAATCAATCAATCAACCAAATTTTTTTTTCTGAAAAAACACTCAGTTGCACTTCTATTATTCTATAACATAACTACATGTAGCAAGTACTGTTGACCACTTCTCTGTTACATGTTACCAGCTTTATTCACTGCTTATATATTATTTCTTGCGTATTCTTTTGGGAACTTAGGGTTGTACATTTAGGAAATGTTTTGGAAATAGATCCTGCAATTATCAACTTGGAAAACCCCTGAATGGTTTACAGGTTGTGTAAGAATGTCGGGCTTGGCTTCAAGATTCAACGTCACTCTCTGAATACGAGGGTGTTGTTGGGTGGAAGACAAGTGTGCACTTGAAAATTTCTGTGAATGAGAATCGTTGGCAAGTGGTTTCCTGAATGTCAGTACATAAGCCATATCGTTCAGCACATGAAGCATGTACATGCACCATGGATTTCGATGAGTGAGTGCAGTACCAAGCCCCAATGATGCAATGTGCTGTACCAAGCCCCAGTGATGCAGTGTGCAGTACCAAGCCCCAGTGATGCAATGTGCAGTACCAAGCCCCAGTGATGCAATGTGCAGTACCAAACCCCAGTGATGCAGTGTGCAGTACCAAGCCCCAGTGAT
Source organism: Acanthopleura granulata (assembly GCA_016165875.1). Classification (NCBI taxonomy): domain Eukaryota; kingdom Metazoa; phylum Mollusca; class Polyplacophora; order Chitonida; family Chitonidae; genus Acanthopleura; species Acanthopleura granulata. Next base: position 3,206,611 of record JABBOT010000016.1, on the reverse strand, counting down.
GCAATGTGCAGTACCAAGCCCCAGTGATGCAATGTGCAGTACCATGCCCCAGTGATGCAATGTGCTGTACCAAGCCTCAGTGATGCAGTGTGCAGTACCAAGCCCCAGCTGATGCAATGTGCTGTACTAAGCCCCAATGATGCAATGTGCAGTACTAAGCCCCAGTGATGCAGTGTGCAGTACCAAGCCCCAGTGATGCAGTGTGCAGTACTTAGCCCCAGCTGATGCAATGTGCAGTACCAAGCCTCAGTGATGCAGTGTGCAGTACCAAGCCTCAGTGATGCAATGTGCTGTACTAAGCCCCAATGATGCAATGTGCAGTACCAAGCCCCAGTGATGCAGTGTGCAGTACTTAGCCCCAGCTGATGCAATGTGCTGTACCAAGCCCCAATGATGCAATGTGCTGTGGGAAGGTCTGCCAGCAACCTTCGGATGGTCGTGGGTTTCCCCCGGACTCTGCCCGCTTTCCTCCCACCATAATGCTCGCCGTCATCGTATAAGTGAAATATTCTTGATTACGGCATAAAACACCAATCAAATAAATAAATAAATAATGTCTCTTAAAATTAATATCTATCCATTACATTGTACATGTGTTTAAGGCCGAGGGTTTTAAGTGCTTTGCACAGCTTTTTTCATAGGCTAATCTTGTCTTGATCTGTGTGAGAGGATTCAGTCATGTATAAGTACATGTATTTATGTACATGTATAATTATTGCTGGCACCATTCCTGAATGAATCCTGTGGATTTTGGTTTAGGCTGACGACTAGGTTAAGTGTGTTTACGTGTATACACATGATTCAGTGTTTCAGGCTTTGCCAAAGTGTGCGAAAATGGATGGTTCATGCATTTGGTAATCAACAGCTAGCTAGCGCTACCATTTATCCCAGCACATGGCTGGCCTTTGGGGTAATGATCTTGCTGAGCATGAGTAATGAATGCAGGGGATAATGAGTTAAAACAGAGGAGTTGGGTTAAGACTGGCCATGGTCATAACCATGGTAGTTAGCCTGCTGTAGTCACGGTTTTGCGCAACTCTGTCGAGACAGGCAGGAATTTCAGACGCAGTACTAAGCACGTTTAAGCTAATTCTGCTTTCTGAGCAAATTTTTTGTTGCTTATTATGATATCAGTGATAGATCTACATGTACCTTATAATTCTTTATGATTAAATTTTTTGCTGAGTTCTTGTAACAGTAATGCTCTGTGGAATGCTTTTTTTCTAAAGTTGGGCATTAGAGAGAGGACTGGTATTAGTAATTTGAAAGTGTTATAAATTGAATCGCTCTTTGTGGATATAATAATCTATAGCAGAATATTGAAGAACGGTTCTGGCCACGACAAAGTTGAAATACTGCTGATATGGCCTGAAGCCATAATGATTCATTCATTCAACAACAGTCTTTTAGAATAAAATTGTTACCAACAGAAAACCATTTCTGGATACATATGTGTACATGTACATCTGCCAAAATTGCCATTTTTATATGGTTTGAAGTGTAAAATACAGGACAATAAATCCATTGAGAATTAAGTGACTTCACATATATGTGATGTTCAGCCTGACACATGTTACAGCTAGTGGTTTGAGGATACAATTGAGGATATAATGATCCGTATTAACACTGGGTGCATTTATCTTGTCTTACCCCTAGAGGGTTTTAATCTCGCTCTCACCCCCTAACCATACCACCCCACTCTCCCCACTCTCCATGGGCAGTTCCCCCATGGGCATGTTCTGCTGTAGTTCAGGTGCAGGCAGGCAGACAGGCAACCTGTGTTATAACTGCACCCTTTCTTCAATCCCCCCCCCTCCACCTCTCTTTATCCCATTGCATATTGATCAAGAGGACACTGTAAGAGCCTGCAGGCATTGAACTGGGCAAAGTGTATAGACAGCACTGTCACAGAATCACTGAATACATGTTACACTTTCACTCAAGCGGGTAGCGTGCAAGATGGCCTGTTGGCCAGCTTGTGATGTGGACCAGGAAGCACCAGCCAGTGTCTCGATCGTCAGCATAACGGGTGCGTTCCAAAGAGGGGGGGATAGTGCTCATAGAACATTCCAGTCCCAATGACCAGAGCAGACTGCGTGTACATTGTACCAAGGCTGATCGTGGTCTAGCAGTGCTGTCCTCGGGGCTGACTTAGCATTCGTACAGCCTCTCTCTGGGTCCTAGTATTGATCGTGTTATGGCGTACGGCAGGACCAGTACACACACACACACACAGCTACTCTACGTATACCCATCAGAATTCCCCATTTGATGAGCAGCCGAGTGGAGTATTATGGGATGGAGACGACTTGTAATTACATGTTTAGAGGCTATAGAGCTGGGTTGTGTGTCTAACCGCACCTGTTTGAGGAGCGTTGTAATGTGTATGCTGCGGTGGACTCCGCAGGCCAGTGTTTCCGGGGTCTCCGTTGGTGATACCAAGACCATCATCTGCCTGCTGGCTTCCGTAGGCCTAGTACATGCTGTGAAGGTGCGATAGAGTCTCTGTCATCCAAATGGAGTCTCTGCTACTGTCCTTCATTCCTTGTGCCAAGATGGCGGCATCTGAACCCTGATCCTATACGCCTGCTGTCATACCAGTGACGAACGACCATTGTCATCCAGCATGACGCTTCCTTGATGGTGGTTTCTGGGGCTTTTGCCCTTTAATGGGACAAAGGAATTGTTCAGTACATTCCAGCTGAAACACGGGCTGTTTACTTGTGTCTGCTATGTGTACCTAGACCCTGGGGACTCCTTCCTTCCTTAAGGCATTCACCGTGTTGTTGCAGATCTCACAGCTCATTGATTAGAACAGGAATTATTGTCAGCACACCTGACTTTCGCTCTGTGGGATATTGAATGCGCTTCTTAACCTAGTCAGTTGGATAGCGTTTTGGATTTCATTGTGGATGTGTGTTGGCCATTCCCTTCGTCCCCTATCTCCAAAGGCCCTTTCCCCCTCTCACTTAAGCTCTACGTGTCCCCGTTCTCCCCGACTCCCTCCCCCTCCAAGGACACGGACTAAGATGAGCACAGGCTGGAGGGTTAAGGGTCACGCGACGTAGCGTCAGAGCCATGCGGGCAGTGGTGTACTGGTATGGTCACTCCGCCGACAATGCCTGATGTCCACATCTGTCCAGACAAGCACAGGATGGGACGGCTGAGGAAAATACTCTCTGGTCTAAGCGACACTTCACTTACGGTAAAAATGTTGATTCCCCAAAAACGTCACAATCATGTTATTATTGGTCACTGTTGTCGTCGATGTTGTCATAAATCGTGTAGCTTGAATTTTTCATTCTCTTCATTCTCAGTACATGGTAGGTGCAAACATATCATTATATGTACCTTCAGTTTTCGTGCAGTCTGCCATTGAATAGGGCTTCGTGAGATTTCCTTAGCAGTCTTTTTCGTTCAAGGCTACATTATTTGTTTCAAATTTCATTTGTAAGTGAATCAGGTAATTCCTTTGTTATATCTATATTCACTATTATTTCCTTAGCTGCATGTACATGTATCCTTGATTCAAAAGAAAAGGTGTGCAAGTTTGTGATTATATATGAACATTGTTGGGGTCGGGAGATCCGGAATCAACCCATGGTTGGATCATATCGCAGACTTTGAAAATGGTACTTGTCGCCTTGTTTAGCGCTCAGCAGAGAGATTAGAGCTAGAAAACAAGACTGATCGGCCCGATGTCACCATAATGTAACAGGGGCCTTGCAGTTCTTCATTAGATGTCAAGTTCGCTTTCATTTTCAGATTTTACAAGTACATGTTTTTTCCAGTTGCATGTGAAGCAAGATTTCTCCACCACATGTACTGTCTAAAAATTCATTGAAATCCGCATGCTCGCGAATTGATCAACTCTGTTACGTTGTTGCCAAGGCTGTTTCACAGGCTGCATTCCTTGAGACTGGAGAACTTACATTGATCTCTGGCTTTATTGCCACCAATCAGTGTTTATTTAGTTCTGGCGCAGTATCTACACCTTCAGTCCCCTCACAAGGAAAATTAGTTTGGAAAAGAAAAGTGTCATGGTTCATAATAGTCTGTGAGACTTGGAGGATGTAAATGGAACAGCTCTGTGGCGTTCTTGTTTCTACTGTGAGACAGTAAATCTGTATGAAGATTAGTGTGTGCAAGGTGTCATGAACGACCCATGTAATAACCACTGTGACGCACCCGGAGTTACGGTACAGACACATTATTGGTGTAATGTGAATTGTGGGTCCCTTGTGCACTATGCCATCACAAGTTTGCACCCATGCTGCATGTTGTTCCCATGACAACTTCTCACATTGTACCCACGGCAATTGCCACGTTATACCCATCACATTTCCCATTATAAAGTAAGTATCCACCACAATTGCTGCATTGTATCCACATCAGTTACAACATTGTATGCATTATAATTGCTGCATTATACCCATGCCAGTTATGCACAATGTTCTCATTAAAATTGATACATTATGCACTTCACATTGGTTACATTGTATCCGTGAAGATTTCCACATCATACGGTTCACAGTTGCCACATTGTGCCGCGTTCTACCCATTGAAATTACTTCACTGACCTGTTGCAGTTGTAGCATTGCGGTTGCTACAGTGTACGTGTACCATTACAGTTGCTTGGTGTTGAGCACAGCATTTAACTTATCTTTATTCGTGTATTTGTAAGCCTTTGAATTTCCAATGGTTTTTTTGTAAAAAAAAGAAAAAAAAAATCAGCATGGTAATTACACGTAGCTCTTCTGGTATAGGATATTTTTGTAAGCTGAATGTTCAAACGTTCAAACCCAAAAAGATTCCGTCAAATTTACTGCTTGTACCAATTTAGTAACCATAAGCCATTTGGCCAGTCTAACATTCATTAAAAATAGCTCTCCTATCAGTATGCTTTGGTACATTATCTGTATGTTGTATACAGCTAAAGATTGTCTGTTTGTTGATTTTACTCCAGCCACCCCAATTTCCTCCAGGCATTAAAATGACCGCCATTGTATATATTTAAAGTTAAAAAGTTAAAATTTCTGGAGTATGGCATTAAGCAACAATCAAATAACTGAAATGCTTTGTACTCATCATTTGGCTCAATGCACCAGCTCTGGACATAGGGACACTAGCATTTTGTATGTCTTTTTTTTTATTTGTGCATATATACTTTTTCAGTAGAAATATACTTTAGCATTAAAGCCTATAGAAAATTCAGGAAAAATAATTTATATTAAGCCTTCTTAAAAGTTTATAATAATCTATCAAAAGAATGATCGAGACTTTGACAGCTTTGACAATACATGTACAGTGTATATGATGGATTAGGGGTATGGTAGACCTTGAACTGGATGTCGCCCGTAGCTTGCAATTATGTCCTTCTCACCAAGTTTGCTTGCGTCATTGTGGTTTACTTATAAATATGCAGGCTGGGTTCTTGGGTTCATTGCCTCTGAGATGCATATGTATGTATTGACACTGGACAATGTGTGAATTCTTATGTATAGTAGAGGACTGTTGACGTAATTGTGGTAAATGGCTTAAAATTTTGCCTTTGACTGACGTGCTCATTGTTTCTTGTTCTGAGAGATGTTTTGATCTTTGATAAATAGTTTGAGGTTTGTTTGGAAGGCAGGACGATATTCTTGTGGAAAAATGTTGCTTTGAGCAGCACAAGGAAGATTTCATATGACATTTATGTACCGCTAAAAATGCACCATTTTTGGGTGCTGAAATTTTTTGGGTCGTTTACTGTGTATAAGTAGGAACTATTGATGTAATTAAGCCAGTAAATTACTGTATGTGTAATTAATGACCCAATGTTTGCTGTAAAGCACCTTCTGTGGCATTCCACATTTATGGCTTATGGAGCAGATTGATGTGGTTAAGCAGGATTTGTAAACAAGCATTTTAACTGCAAATTCCCATAATATCTGTGATGACTTTATCAGTTCAGCTTTCATGCATATCAAGATGAGCCATATGTTGAATGTTGAATAGATCATTGGCTGTGGAATTCAAACCTAATATCTCATCCCCTGAACTATATGGAAAAGTCACTGGGACATGAGATGAGGGTTCAAACTGGACCCTGGACATGGAATTTGTAGATTTGCTCTCACTGCTTGAGGGACTTTGATGACAGTGAGGTGCGGTTTGTGCAGCCTGACAAAGATCCTTCTTTGAGGATCGCTCGACTTCCCTCAACATCGTGTGCATTTTCATGTGTCGCAATTCTCTCAGGAACTTGTTGATTAATGGCTTAATTTCCTCTGGCTTTTTACACCCATAAAACTGACAGCAGCCGTCTGATAAAATTCGAATAAATAGGTAAATATAGAGGTGTTCATATGACAGGTGCTCCAGTTGATTTATGCATCGTGTAAATTAATGGTTCTGACCTCCGGCTTGGTATCACAAAGCAGCCTTAAAATTATTAGCAGGAGTCTGGTTCGCACTCGTGACCTTATTCCTGATCTTTTCTTTGTCAACAAAAAAAGAAAAAGAAAAAGGGAAATAGTACCTTACTGCATAAGATATAGCAAGTATAGTTACATATACATGTGGCGTATCAGGCATGGGAAGGTTTACCATCAACCTGTTGATGGTTGTAGGTTTCCCCCTGACTCTGCCTGGTTTCCTCCCACCATAATTGCTGGCAACTGTCGCATAAGCGAAATATTCTTGAATACGGCCTAAATCTGCAATCAAACATATAAGGAAATGTACCTCTGAAATGTACATACGTGTTAATGTACCTTGTGCATGTAGGCCTAAGTTTAACTTGCGTGTAAACTACCACAGTACCATTTCATCAGGATTTATAGATAGGAAAGTCAGTTTTGCTTATGGGATCGGTTCAGCTTCAAAATAAATGTCATTAGCTGTCTTTAATAGTTGGTGGACTAAATTGTAAATATGAGGCCATCCTTAAAAAAATGTTTATTTGGCATAACCCACGGTCTGCCCACAGGGAATTCATTTTTGGCTCGCTAAAAAGATTTTAAAGAAATCGACATGGAGAGGAAAATAAAAATAAAAATTTTTATCAAAATACCAACAGAACCTTTTAAGTAGGCCCGTATTTGGAGCGTTGGTCAGGTTACATCAAACACACTTATTTTTAAAGATGGCCTGAAGTGCACATGTTTTTGAGTCTACATGTACATGTACCAGTACAGGATTCCACGGTGCCAAAAAAAGATCATGTGCAGTGTACAGGAAGAATGCACAGTTACTAAATGTAGAGTTGCGTATACAAGAAATGTCACCTCCAGGATCGTCTTCCTTCTGCATTAATTATTAACAGTTTTCAAAATTAGTTGTTAATTAGTGGGCTATAAGTGGATACATAGGTTTGCAGGTTTTGTTGTTGACCTGGCAAATAGGTCAGCTGTGGGTCAGTGACTATTTTTAGCGCCTGACGTCTTAAAAATAGATTACATAACAGAACTTAACATGCAGTGTAATGGATGGCTGTTTATATGGGTAGTGTGAATTATCAGAACAGCTTCTGGGGTTTGCTTGTGTGTGATTCCATTGAAACCATTGACAGTAGTTTATAGGAGTGTATTGATCAGTAGTTAAATGATACTGAAACAATAAATATATCACAGGCTATGATGCAAACATAGCCGGGTAATTTCAGATTCTGCATACAGGTAGAAATTGGAAGCAGGCCCGAGAGCCTGCGTGATAGTTAGAGGCACTTGGCTTTCAGTCGCTTGGACACACAAAGGGTGAGTTCAAACCTGGCCTTGGACAGGAAAATTGTGTAAGGTTTTCAGTGACTTGCAGAGTTTGGTGGTTTCTGCCAGGTTCTCCAGTCTACTTGATCCAGCCGTGTGACTGGCCACTGTCGTACAAGGGAAAATTGTTGAGCATGGCAATAAACAGGAATGAAATAAGTAAATGCATGTACGGTGAATTTGCACAAGCTACTTTGGTAATTGTGGAGTGGCTACATGCTAACATTGCTCCATGCCAAATCTGACTTGAGCTCAATGCTTATTTTAGGACCCAAGCTGTTAAAATTTGACACATGCGACAAGAGTTCTGTTCCGTAAAATTTATCCCAATTAGAACTTCATGGTCCTTGATCGACTAATTGTATAATTTTTTTTTTTTGGACATTTTGATTTAAAAACAACTGTTTATTTTTTCTACTGGGACTGTTTATTTAAAAATACATGCATATCGATCTGAATTTCTGTGGCCATAAAATACACAGATATTTGTTTTGTACTGAAATTTTAATTACTCTGAGTAGAAATCAGATCAGTTAAGTAAATAAATGATAAACCTGACCTTCCCTGAAATCACTTGGATTGTGGAGACATTAGGCCGAAGGGTTGGCTTTCTGGGATGATTCAGAGCCTGCCGGCTGTTCGTGTTTTCATTATAGATATGTGGTGATCTCTTTATCTGTCAAAGACACGGATGCACCATAGGGAATGTTGATGCACTTGAGAGTTGTCATCAGGGTCAATTCAGTACAAACAACCGAGTGGGATCTGTCATAAGTCTTTATTTATGGATGGTTTGTTGTGGATAATATCTTGAGTGTTGACGTCATAAAGCAGTCTGAAAGCTACATGGAGATCTTTTTGTTTTTGTTTTTGTTTGGAGCTTAATAATGTTATTATAATGATGATATGGTGCAGAGAGTTTAATTGCCGAATCAGAGAACCAGACAAAAATTTCAGTAAACTTTTCGTCTGAAATGTTACCAAAAAAAAACAAATTTTTTTTTCCATGTAAGGAAATATCCTTATAAATTTAACATCGCTATCCCTATCCTGTAATGGCCTGTTTGCAGCAAACAGTATATACTTGCTATGTTCCAAACCTTTCATTATTATGCATGTACGACCTGGTGCCATACGGAGCATGTTGGCATGGATTCCCCCCCGTACGGAGCCTCAATCAGCCTTTACCAAGAGTCTCTCTGTGTCAGGGATATTCAGGCTGTAGCTAGCGCAGAGAGCCTTAGGGAGATTCAGGCTAGCTGGCACGGAGAGCCAGCTGGACATTGCGGAGGTCCTCAGCACGAATCTATTATTTATCGCACTGTGAGTTTAGGTTCCTGGTCGCAAAAGCACGATAAGCTGCTAACCTCAGCAGCAGGTCTACTTCTCTCTTTCTGGATCTCTCTAAGCTAAATAACCAGATTTCACTTTCCTGGAAACGTGAAAGGTCTTCTGGCAACATTAGCCTGGTTACTCTGGTGTGTTTGAGACCCTGTTGTGTCGTCGTCGTCATGTCGTTGCGAGGCCAGTTTGTGAAGATTTGATTCCTGAATTCTGCCAATCCATGATGAATCCAGACAATCCAATCATACAATGAATGAAAGAATGATTATGGATTTAACAGACATATCGTGACCAGAGCAGTGTTTAAACCAGGAATCCGTGAACCCAGTATAATCCAGGAACATTATCATGTATTCATAATGGTGTTCAGCATGCTTTTGGGATCACTACAGATAGCAGATGCTGAGAACAAAATCATGTGTTATAGATTCAGTTCGGCCAAAGCATAGTGGTGCCAGTTAGTCCAGTGACATCTAGGGACATCATTGTACTCTAACTGGATTTGAAAGTCTACATATTTTTTTGGAATTCACGAAAGATACTCTGAATAAAAGCGTGTGTTGCATATTTCTTATTTGTTAATTCACCAGTAGGCTTTATCACATTTGTGGCCATAATTAACTGCAAGTAAACTCAGAAGATGCAGTAGTTGGACATTTAAATTTTGGTTTGTCCACTGATAAACTTTATAACATTTATAAAATGAGAGATACATGTACTCCAAATAAACTTGGAAAACCACTTCTTGGATATTTCAGTTTCATTGATCCAAAAATAAACTTAATTGGCATATTAATGATAATCCTTCAAAGAAAACTCATAAAATCTCCTGTTGTGCATTTCATATTTATTGAACCATTTATGGGCTGTATATAACATGTTACCAAATTTGGACGTCCATTGTTGGAGATTTTACGACTTGAAAGATTCACCCATTGGGTTAATCGGCCAAAGGTGTCTTGATGACAATGAAAGATTCACCCATTGGGTTAATCGGCCAAAGGTGTCTTGATGACAATGAAAGATTTACCCATTGGGCTAATCGACCAAAGGTGTCTTCTTGACAATGAGAGATCAGCTGTAAATTACAAATGACAAAGTTAGAATTGTTGGCTGTCAAAGGTGTGTGTTAGACATCGTAATATTTGAAATACAGAAAGAACAGTGGAAAGTCAGCAGCTTCTTCAAGTGGCCCCTAAATTATTGTGATGTGCTGTAAGCCGTACTTAAAAGACAAAACCTTTCTCCGCCTGTAAGCATCTGTGATGCGTTTAATGTTTCTTTCAGCTTAAGAGTTTAACCTTTTTTTAACTTAATTTAATCAAGACAATAGTATGTAAATATTTTGCCATACACATTTGCATTCAAGAGGTTTGCCGGTACTTATACTACCGTATCTGATTTTAATAGTCCTGACTTCATTGTAAATTGATTCCAACTTTATTATATACTCTTTTTTATATATAAACTAAGTTTTTCTCCTTATTGATAGCTTTTTTTAAAATTCTCAAATTTTTAAATTTTCTTAAAATTTAGTTTATTATTACTCTTATTATTATTTTTATTAGTGTTAAAATTTCTCTTTTATAACTTGACCTCCACGTAAACAGGCCTATTTTACCCGAGTTATATCGAGTTTTGAAAATAAGGATTATCTATTTATCTAAGTTCTACCTTTCACTCATGAAGCTCATTTTGTTTTTGCTTCCTATGTTTCAGTGGATTTAAATGGTTATGTATATAAATGCATACGTACTGTAGACCTGTATACATATAAAGCAGAGATGATACAGAAAATGCAGTGTGAAGTCACACATGATGACTGATATAGCCTGGTATAGTTTTCCAGCCCATTTTACAAGAAGGTGGTCGAACAGCCAGCTCTCTGTACAAACACTCTGCACAGATGATGCAGACGCTGTAAATTCCCTAGTTTTGAGTGCGTCTCAATGCCTGCCCATGTACACGAGCAGGTATACCACTGATAGATGAACCATTTAGATACAATGCATGCGCAGTTAAGTACCGTAAGATGACTGATGGCCCACAGTTTTCTAGCCCAGTTTATCCTTGAATGGTTGATTCTCCAGCTATCTGTACAAGGGATTTATTTCGTACAGATGGCGCATCACAAGCTTTGGCTCCAGCTTCTGGGTTAAGGTTTTAAATAGCTGTTAATGGACATGAATATATGTGTACCCTAAATGACCTAAAATTTCGTCCATGACTAAGTTGCTTATTTTTCCTGATTTTGAGAAATATATTGATTTTAGAAAGTTGTTCTGAGGTTTGTTTGGATCGAAGGTCGGGTGATACCATGCTGGAAAAATGTGAGTTATTCACCAGGAATAACAATTTATGGCATTTATTTATTTACTGGACAAAATATTGGGTCATTTACAGCATCTACCTGTATATGTATACCACTGATAGATGGTACGTCTAGATATGCAGAGTTAAGTACCGCATGACCACTAAGTTATAGCCTATAGTTTTGGAGACCAGTTTATCAGCGATTGGTCGACTGGATGCCGCCACAGCTTTAAGCTGTACACAGGCTATACACACATGATATACGGCACAAGCCGGGCTGCCTTGAAGCCTACGCAGCAGTCATATTGATTTTTCATTGGACAGAGATCTGGTAATGTTTATATGTATGTCCAATACACAGAGGGACGATGAACTCCGGAAAGCCTGCCATACAGTCATACATTACACATGTGTGCGTATTGTACTGAAGGACCTGGACTGGGTGTCTATGTGCTGAAGTTAATCTAGATGCAGATAGCTCCTCACCTTTCAAGAAGCTTTGTCATGTTTTGCCGTATTAGCCATATGTAGCATTGGTATATATGCGTGAATACTTCTCTGCCGTTTTTATGCAAATGCGAAGCAGCAGATTCCCTTGTGCCTTTTCTGTTTTGAGTATACATACACATTCACGCTTTAAAAGGACTGCATGTACGGGTAATATATACATAATAACCGCTCTCCAAAGGGAGTGCTGAGGGGTTTATGAAACGCAAACCCTGAAAAAGTTACGCTGTTTGGCAATGTTACAAATGCGGCGTCTGTGTGCTGATTGGTGAATGGTTTCCGCCACGGGAGTGACTCTGTACCCAGACTGGAAGCCGTAGGCAGCTGTGGGGCTGTGCAAGCTGAGCTGATCAAGGCGAACCGAGCCGACTCAAGCCAAGACAAGCTAAGCCGAGGCAAGACCTGAGCCACCTCGTTCTGGCTAACCCTGGGTACAAAGCACCTTGGGATCAGAGGACAGATGCAGCCGTTCTGAACAGGGATTTGTCAGCTTATACGTTATCTTTATGCATGTGTCGTACCTGGTACTCAGGGTTGCTTGGTTTTGAACTTCAGAGGGATTTGTTTTCAAGGATTTCAAGGTTTCTGCACCTTTCGTCCACCTAGCAGCTGGCTGGTAGTGTGTCGACGTCGGCTCCTTCCATTGGGGTCGTGCTTTCAAATGGACTCGCAAACATTGCCCATGACATGCCCTTTTCTCATGCTTCACTGAGGGCACCATTCGTCTGCCATAGGTGTTAATTTGTTTCAGCATGTTATGGTTACAGCTGTACCGTACATCATAGCTAAGAGGACTCGTGCTGTCTAGGTCAGGCGTCGTTATGAAACCTTGTTTGTAGGGGACATCACACAGCGTACATGTGCTCTCCAGGGGTTGCTGTGAATGTGTGACATTAGTGCACAACTCCCAGCTTCCGGGCACCAACTGCGGCATTGCTCCCCTGTGAGGATACATACATACATGTGTTGTGTGTATGGAATGCCATTCTGAGCATTGGCGACCCTTCTGTCTACTTGATCCGGCAGCACCTGAAAGTGCAGACTGTTGATTAATTCGTCAGGCTTTGCTCCTGATGCAAGTTGGTCTTTTTTTTTTTTCTCTCTCATTTTCCACCACCAGTTTCATTTACCCATGCATACATGCAGAGTGAACCGGTTTGCGTAAGTCGAGGATTGTTATCCACCCCCCCCCCCTCAACTTCCAGGTTCCCTTACCACAAGCCAGTTGTTCACTATATCCACCCTGCTGATTAGCTACCCTGCTGATTAACTACCGTGCTGCATTTGATTATCTCACGACCAAATAGTAATTGTTAGTCCTGACTCTTCATTAGAATTCCTGTGGTCCAACATCGCTGATTATTTTGTCACATATTATACATGCATATCTGTTATATCATTTGAGTGGAACGTGAACAATTTCTGATCTGCAAGACACCGAAGCCTTCACCTCACATTGTATCGGCAAAAGGAGCATTCATATAAATTGTTTAGATGGTAGCCAAACATATTTCACACCGAAACTGTAATCCTTTTTTTGCATTGTTAATAAATTTTAATGCACCGTTGCAAGAACGTATTAATCTCTGTGAAACGTTGGAATTCATTGTAAGATTTGTTGGCATTTTATACAAGCATATGTGCTGTAATCATTACAAGCACATGTGTAACTAACCGGAGCATTTACATTTACTGCATTGTCAGTTAGATTTACTGCATTGTCACGTACTGCAATCCCATTTACATGCAGGAACAAGCACAGGTACATGTATTTACAGCTGTTCTGACTGATGCATGAAATATTGTGTGCTGCGCAATCTATAATAACATCACAGTCCAGGTACGTGCAAACGGTGTAGTGTTGTACATACATTTGTATATACAGTGCAGATAGCTCTTAATTATTTAGTTCCATCAATGCAACCTGCCATATCTCGTTCGCCGGCCTCGACATGCCCAGAAAACAGTGGTTCTAATGAAAGTTGTGTCTGTCTGCCGTCGGGTAAAACAACACCGGGCGACTTTGACATTTGCTAGGTGATCTCTAGAACAGCAGGTGTAATCCATTACGCCTTGTCTGTTAAGGTCATAGCGCATGGCAGAATTGACGTGCGGATTGACCTGCAGCTTGCAGAGAGAGAGAGACGACGCACGATCTGCAGCTGCTGCATGCATCTGTTGCAGTTGTGTGTAGTTGAGCTGCCAGTATAGGTGTGTGCTGTTGCATTGTGCAGACCACTACAAGCTCGCTGTGTATTCTGAACTCCTGAGGCAGTTTGTAGGCTTATTTTATACACTTGAGCCATCCTGGTTCCTGGGATTAACACGCAGTTCCAGGTAAAACCAGTTGTTCCAGATTTTGATCTGTTGACATTTCCCTTGTGGGCCCACAAGTGCCATGCAGTACTTGTGCCACTGTCACCAGACAACACTGAATTGATTGCGACGCTTTTTCATATGCGTAACATTTAACTGCAGGCCTAGAAGTGCTGGCGTATCACTCGGACAAAACATCTTATTGACTGGATTGACACACATACGGATTTGGATTCGTTGCCTTTCTTCTTCATGATTAATAAGAATATACCAAATTCACTGTGCCATGGTTGCTTAAGAGCTGCATTTACTGTGTTGGGCATGTGAAAGTACTCCATGTTGAGCAGGTTTCTGACCAGATTGGAACCAACGACATGGTGAAACACTGCTGACCAGTTACTGTGTGATCAAGCTACGGTCAATGCCGGTGCTCACAGGTGTACAAGCGAATGCTAATTCATATTTGTGTAGAGGTGAATTATACTGAAGTTCACGGACCCTGGAGATTTGTTAGCGCACCTCGCAGTGAAGTGGTCAACTGAAAATTTTAACCTCGAGTTCTGTGATCCCAGAGAAATTGTTGTGGACAGATAATTATTATTGTAGCAAATACTGGACACTTTGTGTTGGGATATTTGAAGTCGTGGATGGTCTAATCTGTGACAATCTGGTTTGAAAAACCTTCATGGTGGCTTCTAGGATACACTCGCAAGTTCGTTTATTGGATAGTTCGTCATCTTATTCTCAGGTGAGAAAAAAATACATAAATTATTTTTTTATTTAACTCATATATTTCCTGTATACATATATTTGATTAAGATGTCTGTTCTTTTGCAGACATCAGAATATATGTTTATGATTTGAATATACACATACATATGGTGACCCCCAAGGATAATGACAGCAGTACTCAAGGATGGTTAAGTATTAATTCAGTTAATGTAATACCATTAATATTAAAGTGTATAATACTATGAAACATTTCATAAGCCATAGTCTCATAATTAGCCTTAGTAACATCTACTAGCTAATTGAAAACAAATACGAGCGGTTATTTAGTTCTTGTGTATAGCCCTACTTGCAGGCACTTGGTACTTGCAGGCAACATATGTTGTGGATATGGAGATATTGGCAGCTGAGCAGAGTATCATATGCTGTGAGGTTGAACATAGAAAAATCAAAGCTGCTCATGTGAACTTGGGGTTAGTGGGCTGTGCATTTCTGGCATGCTCAATTAACTAATTACTCAACAAGCTCATTTGCCAAGAAAAATCGACCACTACCACAAAGAAAACCAATCAAATCTTCATGGATAATGTATTATATCTCTGCTGCATGCCCTGGATTTAAAGTGGGGAAGTGGCTGTGGATATACTAGTTTATTGATGTACCGGTATTTGGTTTGTTGTTAATCTTTGCAATCAGAATTTTTACCAACAATTTTAGTTTTGAAAAAAAAAAAAAAGGAAAAAACCAGCAGGTGTGTAAAATTTTACAAAGTTCCTTTCATTGCAGTTTTCAATTTTTGCACCTATTAACAAGTTTAGTTGTTGTTAAATCTATAATTGCTGTACTCCACTTCGCATCAACCGGATGCAACCTCATTTAAGGAATATTGTCACTTCGCATCAGGAAAAGTTTACAGACAGAGCCAAAGGTTTTGTTTTTTAAGGATCCTAGAAGCACTCGGGGGTAAAATTTGGTCAAATTTTTTATTTCACATTCTTTTTCCCCAATCCCCTATCTTACCCCTCAGATAAAGATGAAATCCAAATTCGAATTGTAAATACCATAAATTTGACATTTAAAGGGAAGGAGTTTATAAACACATTCTAATAGGTTTTGCTTAGAAATTTTAAGATAAAACACCAAGTTATGCTTTCATGGAGCATGAAAAGATTTAAAATTTAACATGAGTACATTGATATGTTCATGTTTTCACTGGAGGAAGGATAATTCTTAATTAAAATTAATTGACATACGGATATTGACGAATTTTGTCACACATTTTGTCTTCCAGACATTTGGTCTTTTTCTCCCTTCTATTTTTGAGATGGTTGTGGGTTGAAATACTTTTAAGCTGTGAAACTTTGCACACATGTAGCTAAATACTGAAACTGAAAAATGGTCCCACAAACTTTTGATCTCTTTTCTAGTTTTAAAGATACTAGTATCAGGAAAAGAACATCAAGGTTTCCAAATTTATTTAAATTTGTGAAAGTTTTAACTTTAAATTCTCACTCAGAACACTGTAAGATGAATTTCAAATCTGTGGGACTGTTTTTTTAGTTTGAATAGTAAATTATCTACTTGGGCCCAAAAGATTTGAAAATTTTGAACATCAATGAAAAATAGCACTTTGAAAAACAGCCTCCGATTTTTTTTTCAAATTTTCTCTTTATTTTGATTGATGTTAAAGTTAGGTACATTCTAAAAGCTTTTTTGAGATCAGCAGTCGATTAACTTTCAGAATGTATATACACATAGCCATATTTGATCAGTATTTTGGGTGACACAAGTAAAAATGTGACATTCTGCTCATGAGGAGTTCTAGCATCCTCAGGCTCTCTGAAAAATGGGTTAAATACTGTTATTTATCGAAAATCCTTTTGAACCATCATGTTAGGTTTGTTTCTTTCATATAATTTTATTATTTCTGGCCTGTTTATGGTCTGACCAGAGTGGCACTTGACAAAATTATATCTGCTCACATACACATGTTGTATATACTGACTTTAGTGACCTATATGTATAAATACCAGTATCTATATCTATATTCTGTCTGAAGGCTTCTTTTGTTAGTTACACAATAGCCATTATTGATTGGCTGACATTCTGACCAGTTATGAAGCGGGAAACTGCTGACTGCATATTTGGCCTGCGCCATCCCAGGATGCCAGCTGTACAGTTATTACATGTACTTCCTGCATGCTGTTTGTAGTGTACATGGAAATGGATGCATGCACTGTGCATTTATGTGCAGCATTTGCTGCAAGCTTATTCTGTCTTTGAATAATGGAGGACAACTGTGTCAGTACATAATGTATGGCCCTCTGTCACATTGATTACCTTTGCATATTGTAATTAACCTAACCCCCCCCCCCCAAAAAAAATGCATTTTAAAAGGCAAAATCAATGTCATCAAATATTCCTTTTGGAGCTGAAACTTAGAGTTTTCCGGAAGGATATCACCCCACCTTCCAAGGAAACTTCAAAACAGAACTCTCACAACCTAACAAAATAAGCATCTTTGTTGTGAATGAAATTTTAGGTCATTTTGGGTATTCGTACTAAATACATTTACATGATGATCAAAGAGCAATGTGTTTATTGCTCTACAGTGTATCGACTTCTACAGGTGTGCATGTTTGGAAATGTTTCAAATACACAGTTTGGAGTATATTGTAAATAGGCTTTCGTGAATTAAAATCGGATTGAACTTAGAAAGGCTACCTGACTCTCTTGTAGTCAACGTCATAGTTTTTATCAGCCTATTTCTTTTTAGAAACTCAGTTTGAACAGTTCGGAAAACTCCATACATTATCCTCACCAATGTATCAAAAATTCAGTTTATTTGATGAAAACTGAGTACAAAGTCTGTTTAAATCTCAGTTTTCGGTTGCTTCTTGTTGTGGTTAACATGAAAAAGTGGCTAGAAGGACTCCCTAACATACATGCACATAAAGAAGTATACTACCAGTCCAGCACTACATGTACACAGTATTTATTTTATTTATTTATTTATTTGATTGGTGTTTTACGCTGTAGTCAAGAATGTTTCACTTATTCGACGGCGGCCAGCATTAAGCTGGACTTGAACTCACAGCGACTGCATTGGTGGGAGGCTTCGGGTAATTGCGCTGCAATTGACTGAGCCACGGAGGCCCCCATTTACACAGTATCAACTTAATCCTTAGGCTGTATGGGTCAACCTTACTATGTACTCTTTAAGACGAGGGTATTTTTTTAGACACTTTCTCATTGGGGTAACCCTCCATGAGAAACAAGTACAAATCGAGTGTTTGGAATATTTTAGTTGTTGTTTTTTTGAAAATAAATTGAGTTTTTTTGGGGGGGTTATTTGAGGGATGCTACGTGCTGTGGTGCGTTGGAAAATCAAGTTGTTTAGTTTTATCTAGCATGAAATAACCTCTGCAACCACCGTGAATTAGCATGATTAGGGCTGTCTAGTGTCTCAAACTGCATCATTAATGTGATGTTGACTGCGGTTATATGCCGATGTTATACATGGGACAGTTTCCGATACCTAGCCACGCTTTACCCACATACCATTCTTGGGCTCTAACAATGACCTGCATCATTGTTTTGCAACCAGTGATGGTGTGTTGGCTTCCATTATTGCCCTTGGTAGTACGTAGTGCTTGACTTATTCATTTAAAGACAAAACCAAAGTTCATTTGAATTTAACCAGTATTGAAATGACATTCTAAATGGCCGCGACTCGTAGCTGTACTTGAAAACTGGCAAGATCGGTTGTATCACGTGTAATATTGTGAAGGTCTCAATTTCAAATCAGCAGGATCATTAGAATTTCATTCAGGATAGAACTCAGTACAGTATATTTGGCAGGGGCAAAAGCAGTGAAAGCAAGAAATTTGTTAAAATAAAGATTTTATTTAAAAATTCTACTAATATACAGTCCTTTTGACAAGCAAATCCATTTAGAACACAGGCTTACCGGTGGCCTGTAAAATTAAATGTAGCCCGATTGTTGTTCATATATTTATATATTAATACATTGATAATGAAACTGAGATGGCTAATCTAAAATTTCTGATGTAAGCTAGGGTAGAATGATAAAACTTAAATGAAACCAAGGATTAAAGAAAACTATTTTAACATAAAGAAATTCATTGAGATAAAAGTAGGCCTATACGGTAAGCCTAAGGTCTTATTGACAAAACTTCAAATCTTTCCTTTCAATCTGGCCATGGGAAACTTCTGAAATTTTATCCGTATTTCTCTGTACCCTGTGAAAATGTCTATGAAATGGTTTCAGCAAAATAGGCCGACTGTTTAGGTCGACATTTAGGCTACAGAGACCCGTGGACAGACGTCACTATCAGAAAGCATAAAAATTGAGTTTTATGTCCCTTGTATACAATGAAAAGCTTGAGAAATTGAATTTGAGCAAATTTTTGTCCAAAACAAAAAAACCCCAGCAAGATAACGGCTATTCTTTTTAGCAATCAGTAACGTGACCCTTGACAAAGTCATTTTCGCATTTTAAGTGATGAATAATTTGAAGATTTATCGATACAGGTATTATTTGTAATTACAAATGTGCCTGTGATGCACTGCTTATATGCATGGTACACGTAGATATACATTGCATTGGTGTAAGCAAACAGAGGAAAGGCACAGAAACCTGCGTTTACAATGAAGCTTGAAGTACATGTACCAAACAGCAGACCATTCAGCTTGTACTGTGGTCAAAGTGCTGTGGCTAACTCTTGAATACATGTGTGTATATTTTATATGACACATTGTTAATTGAATCTACTCTGTACACGTAGCAGTCCGCCTTCCTGCTCCATTCGCAAGTTTAGGATGTGGCAGCGGGTCCAGTCTTGCGTACCTGTGAATGTACATATTTTACTTGCTTAAGGACTGCTTACCAGTGCGGTCACTGTGAGTCCAGCTCATGCAGGCTTCCTCTCCGGCCGTACGTGGGAAGGTTAGCCATCAACCTGCGGATGGCTGTGGGTTCCCACCGGGTTGAGCTTCCATCTCACATGCATGTATATGATTGACCATGTTAAGATTTTAAATTGGGAGGAACTCCAATACTTGATGTCTTGAATGACCTCTGTTTTCTAAGTGTCCATCTTGTTGCGTTGCTGCAGGGCTCTGCGGACTCTAACTACAGCCAGCCGTCATCTGATTTGTCCCTGGATGAGGAGAGAGAAGCTCTACGTCGCGAGACGGAGCGACAGGCCCTCACCCAGCTTGAGAAAGCAAGGGTAGGCAACTCTGCAGTGTTATTTAGTGTGACCCCATTTTTGGGGGGTTAACCAGCTCTTATTCTGTGTAACTAATCACCTCTGAGAAAAAAAACAAGAAAAGAACGCAGATGGCCTGTTTACTTGTAAATTTATAGTTACATTAAATCAATATTTGTTCTGTTAAAACTTTTGCTTGTAAATCATAATCAGTTCGAAAGTGGAAACAGAGAAAGTGCAATAAAGTAATTCCTTAACTGTTTTACATGTTTGCAAGGTGTTGAACATATTCTGAGGGCATTATTCTCTTTACAAGGATAAAACTATACTTTTTGTGAAGAAACTGGTCATCCCATCCCATGTAATCTGAATTTAAATTAAAATTTGAAAACATGCGTAAATCACACTGGAAGTTGTTTTGTCATATGTGACTGGGCTGAGGAATTAAGGTATCAGCTTCGGGTGTAGAAGGGAATAACATGGCTGTTCTTGTTGTTGCAGACCAAACCAGTGGCCTTTGCTGTACGGACAAATGTCTCGTACGACGGGTCACATGACGATGATTCTCCGGTACACGGGTATGCTGTCTCGTTCGGAGTTAAGGACTTCTTACACATAAAAGAGGTGGGTACATTGCGGCAGATCCGAACAACTCCTTTGTGGCAAGCAGTTATTGTATTTAACCTACAATTTTTTAGGGGAAAAATGCGCTTTCAGAAGTCAGTGAAGGCATTACATTGATACTTTTGATGCCAGCATTAAGATTTTCTCACAAGAAATCAACCAAACTTCAAAACAAAACCTTCAGTGTGTGTGACATATCTCCAGTGCTGGGCTGAAGTTGAGCAAATTTGGTTTGAAGCTTAATTACATTGGACTTAAGAACTGATCTTAATTTGTTTTTGGACACTAAATGGGTTTCTTCATTCATTTGTCAGTGCTCTGATGATATTTTGGAGCCTTACGCAATGTGTGACTTTTGGTTTACTGGAAACATGTCATGGTTCCAGAATCCTTTGTTATTGTTCTGTCAGAAAATTTACCAGATGCCTGGTTTCCTCCTGGATTCATCCAGGTTCTACCTGGTTTTCTTTGCCCTCATAGGAACCTATTACCCCGGCCCTAGGATCACAAAACTGTCTTACAACTTAAGTGAGACTTAGTTTTAGCTTCAGATATTGTTTCTGATATTAGATTTGAACTTCAAAACACATAATTTCATTTTTGTCCTCAAACCCTGAGACAACACTGGGTATTAAAATAGCCATTCTTAATGCGATTTACAATTTTAATGTAGCAAAGTCGGACGTAATTATAAGACAGCTTCATGATCCTGGGCCCTGGACACTCCTTTGGAAAAAATGTTGTTGTGTTCAGTGTACATGCATGTATAAATAATAAAGATAAAAGACAGTGGCATGATCAAATGAAAATATTATGACATGCAGATTTGTTCCCTTCTTTCTTTCTCCCAGATGTTTAGGAAAGTCTGGCATATCTGTGGTAAGTGAGCGAAAGAAGGCTCTGACCATTTTCAGACCAGTGGAATATTGTTAAGCACTTTGTAAAAGACCACCCAAAGAAATATATTTGTTCTTAATTATCATCTGTTTCTTCTGTCCACAGAAATTTAACAATGACTGGTGGATAGGTAGATTAGTGAAGGAAGGCTGTGATGTGGGCTTTATCCCCAGCCCTGCCAAACTGGAAAACCTCAAAATGCAATCCTCTAACTCTGGCAGGGCAGGCAAATTGTATGCCAGGTGAGTCTCGTACCCTTTTGTCGGCCATGTTGGAGGTCAACAGTCCTACCAGCCATTATGCTGATGTTGCTCCAAGATGGCCACAGCCTGTTGTTTGGCTAAAATAACAACATGTGTATCTGTAATGCGAAACCGTTGTACAGTACTTCTTCCAGTATTAAGGTTATTTTGCTGTTGTTTAATCCTCTCCTATACTACCATAATAAAAATTATGACTAGAATGTAGTTACATTATTATTTTTGGTCTAATTCTAATAAACATCATATTCATAACTTACACTTTTTTAATGAAACATAAGGAAGGTGTATAAATATATATTTTCATTTGTAAATCAGCTTTTCTTTTAATCATTCATTGGTTGCGGTTACCTTTGCAAATAAGGTCCCATTCTTAAAAGTTAGAGAAATGAAAGCAGCATCAAACCAGAAAGGGAGAGGGCCCTTTTCTAGTGATGAAACTCACTTACCATTCATTTGCTAGGACACATGGTGTGTGGGTTCCCTGTTCTCGCTGTTTGAGGGGCATTGGTGATAAAAAGCGATGGACGATGCTTGTGTGGCATTCGTTGAAGGTCATTTGCCTTTCACCAGTATGGAGTGCAAATCTGTTTAGCGCATGCGGTAAAGCTTCTTGTTGGCTTGCCAAAGGCTGGTGGTTTAAGCTGAGCACTTTGGTTTCCTCCATCAACGTAACTGATGGCCATCATATAAGTGAAAAAGCCTTCAATATGACGTTGAACAGAAACCGAATAAACAAAGAAATAAAACTGGAAGCTATGAAGTAAGTCAAAAAGATTCTTTCGTATGGCATTCGGCAACAATCAAATGAAAAAATGCAACTGTAAACCAAGCAGACAAACTAGTCAAACTGGTCATGTGTTGGTTTTGATAAGCCCCACCCCTAATATTTATATAAAGATCGTTGTCTTACCTGTCTTACTTCACAGCAAAACCAACTCGTCTTCAAATATTGATAATTTGTTGACAAATTCCAAATCCTCAAATTCCAGAGGGTCAACGCCACCTACCCCAGGTAAGCAACCAATCAAAATTCTTTTCTCTTTAGGTTTTTCCATGCATGCCCTTGTCTTGGTTACAGGGATTTTGATTGACAGTGGTGGTTTTTTTGTTTTTTTTTTAATAATTATCAACAATAACCAGATTGCAATTTAATAGAAACATGCATGCAGATTTGGTTGGCATTTTTTATTATTCATTGCCCCTGGCTATAGAATTTTTCCAACACAGTACTGTAGATTGCACAAAGCGCAAATATTCGCTTGTCATTCATTTTTCAGCTGATTTTCATAATAAGAAGTGTGTTGTTTTGCATAACTTCCAAGCAGTGCACTTCCTTGGCTGTACAATCCTGCTGCTGTTATGTCTCCAATCAGTTTGCTTGTTACCCTCACAAAGTAGCATTATCTGCTTACAGAGAAGATGGTTTAACCTAAAAATGTCAGAATAGGAATAGTGTCAGCTAAAATGTTGGTCCGGGAATGGTATAAGTAAAATATTGGTATGGGTATTTAAGCTAAAAATGCTGGTGTAGGACTGGCATAAGCTAAAATTTTTGGCGTGGGAATGGTGTAAGCTGAAATGTTAATGTGGGAATAGTATGAGCTAAAAATGTTGGTGCTGGTAAAATATATAAGCTTAACATGTTGGTATGGGAATGGTATAAGCTAGAAATGTTTTCTCGAACATTGTCTTTGAATTTTCTTTAAATTTCTCATTTGAGAGAACATATTTTCTGCTCTGTATGTCAGGGAAAGGCAAAATTCATCGAAGTAGTATGGGATGAGCTTTGCTTCATGAGCTAGAACTCCATTCTGGGGATACCTTTTGCAAATTGCAAAGTTAAAAATTTGTCTCGTGTAAGAAAATATTGGAGGATTTTTTGTATTTTTTAAATAATTTCTTAATATCCTGAAGAGTTCCAAAATTTTTCTTAAAGAAGACAAAATCTGTATATTTTGGATTCTTGTAACAGTATCTGACCTGCAGAACACATGCAGTTATTATCATTCAAGGCAACCTGAAAACACTAGACCTAAATGTAAATGGTTCTGCTGTTTAACCCAAGGTTACGATTTTCTAATATGCAGCAGAAAAAAATCTGTTTCGTTGATTAGGAAAGTTTAGGAAAACTCAAGAAAATGTCCAAGAGAACATTTTTAGGTATGAAACAACGGTAGCTGTTCATGGTGGAGCACTGATTAACAGTGGAGCACTGATTAACGGTGGAGCGCTGACTAACGGTGGAGCGCTGATTAACGATGGAGCGCTGTGGGGCGCTGATTAACGGTGGAGCGCTGATTAACGATGGAGCGCTGTGGGGCGCTGATTAACGGTGGAGCGCTGATTAACGGTGGAGCGCTGACTAACGGTGGAGCGCTGTGGGGCGCTGACTAACGGTGGAGCGCTGATTAACGGTGGAGCGCTGACTAAGGGTGGAGCGCTGATTAACGATGGAGCGCTGTGGGGCGCTGATTAACGGTGGAGCGCTGATTAGCGAGCGCTGATTAACGGTGGAGCGCTGATTAACGAGCGCTGATTAACAAAGATTCTTCAGATTAATCTGTGTGGCCCAGCAGTGTGAATGGTTTTTGTGGGCGATGACCACAAATAGCCAGTAAGGATAGGAGTTCAAATCCAGCTCTGGCTGGCAAGATTGTTTGCTTTAAGTAACGGAGTTTATTACACACTTGTCATGGGTTTGACATTTCCTGCTGAAAATTAACTTGGTTTCCTCCACCCATATAATTTCCCTCATCCACTAATGTAACATGATTTTCTTCAACCATAAATGTAATTTTGTCCATCCATAAAGGCAAAATAAGTAAATATTTCTATGACAGTGTGTGTACATGTGTAGACCAGCATCATATACTAGCTCTCTTTTATATATTTTTTTCCCTAAAGATGGGAGGCTATGATGATTAGAGTCAACCAATCAGTTTAATTTCTGAAATAAGATATTTTAAGCCTTTTTTTTAATATGCTCGGACTAAATATTAGAGTGAATTTCTCTCTGTACGTGTATGTGTAGTAGGTGTACTAGGTGGTATGATTTGCTCTGGATTTCGTAAAAATCTACCGGCAACAATCCAGAAAGTAGGATAATATTATTTTAGGAACCTTATGTTCTATATGCCACTTCCTGGCTCATTTGTGAAGTTTAGGTAGCTTTGTTTTAGCAGAGCCAATCAATTTGTCCACCTGAGCAGTGAGGCTGCAAGCCTGATGTCAGCTTGTATGAAGCCCTCCCAGTGTTATGTGTACGTAACTACTTCGGGAACGCGTAGCCATGGCAGTTGTTGCTTCGTACAAGTGGACACTGAATCCAGCTCTGTGATGCGACTGAAGCTTTAAGTCAGGGGATTTGTCTGGTGCCTGGCAAAGGGCTCTGCATGGTTTTCTCCAGTTTCTTCCTGAGAAAAATCTAGCAGCTGCAATATAAGTGAAAAAATCAGGTGACTTGTGTAGAAGTTGGTCGGGTATGAAATACGGAAGCATGTGCTTATGGATTGCGACTTCTTCGTTTGTTGTTCAAGATGATTTATTCATGACTTCATAAGGGAAATAGAATGTAGTCAACAAAAAGATGCTACATGTGGTGGTTTTCCCTAAACAATTTGTTGTGTGCATGTTACGAGAACTATGAAATGGTACACGTCAAGTTGTACACATATGCCTGGAGTGAGAAACAATCTGGGGAGCCTCCGTGGCTCAGTCGGTTAGCATGCTATCGCAGCGCAATTACCCGAAGCCTCCCACCAATGCGGTCGCTGTGAGTTCAGCTCATGCTGACTTCCTCTCCGGCCATACGTGGGAAGGTCCGCCAGCAACCTGTGGATGGTTGTGGGTTTCCTCCGGACTCTGCCCACTTTCCTCCCACCATAATGCTGGCCGCCGTTGTGTAAGTGAAATATTCTTGAGTACGGCGTAAAACACCAATCAAATAAATAAATATATAAATAAATAAATGCCACTGTTAATCTTTGAGATTGTGAAACTGTCATACTTGTACATATAGCAAGGAGTTCTCTACGCTCATTAACAGGTGTGGAAGGTGATCAGAATGGGATAGACAGTAATGTAGGAGAAGATAGTGATAGCGTAGGTAACCCCAAAACCAAGACCAGCACAAGCACAACACCACCTGCCAAGGAGAAGAGGAAACCCTTCTTCAAAAAGGTAAATAGTGCCTTCTTCTCTCAGAGGTGTTGTTCTTCTTTGATTTTTTTTTTTTTTTGGGAGCTCATATTCCAGGCTGTTTGCGGTTGATCGTGTGAAGCTGCTTTGGCGTGCGATTTGTCAAGTTGAACTAGTCCAGTGAAAAATTCAGAAATTTCAAATGAAAGTGTGTTTCATAAATTATGTTCACGGCATGCAGTTTGTAAAATCTAAATGCCTAAATTGACTAGAGTGGAATCAGATGTGTCAATGCGACAGATAACTCCATGACAGACATTTTGTCCTTGCAGAGCAAGCTACGATAGAAGTGCATAGCATTCATTACATGAACAGAAACCGCAGATACTGACTTGTTGTTGTTGTTTCAGTCTGAAAATGTTCCTCCGTACGAAGTCGTGCCTTCCATGCGGCCAGTAGTATTAATAGGGCCTTCTCTCAAAGGCTATGAGGTAACGGATATGATGCAGAAGGCACTCTTCGACTTCCTCAAGCATAAATTTGAAGGACGGTAAGCAGGGGAAAAAATATCTGCGGAATATTTTCTTTACTCGTTTCAAATCACTGCACTTCACCTAAAGTTTAGCATTTTTCAGGCGACACATTTTGCTTCACTATGTCTGATTCAACCACCGTATTGGGCCACTTAAAAGGTTATTTTGAAGTTTGATTAAGTTTTCATCATAAAAGATTACGTGTTGGAATGAAAGCATTATTTCAAGCCCTTCATGTGCATGTAAAGTGAATCTTAACATACTGAACTTTAGGTGAAATGCAGTAACCTCTCTCATAGATTGCTTCTAAAAATTGAACTGCTATATTATATTGCCTTCAGGAATAAAAGTACTTGACGTTAGCAATTTTTGCAGTCTGTCAAAGTATAATTTCCATCAAAACAAAATGATTTTTGTTTTTGTCTTGCTGTTTTAAAGAGCAACCTCTAGCATGTAGGCCAGGTTTGAATCCTGCTTACCACAGGATCAGCCATGCATTCAAATCAGGAGGTGTGTTAATGCAGAGTCAGGCAAGGTTTGTAGATACATGTACGGCTATACTAAAGTTACATGTGCTAAGGAGATTTTGAGTTTTCACACCGAAGAAACTCATTTGTAATTTCTGTCTTCTTTTAGGATAATTATAACCCGTGTGACAGCTGATATCTCGCTGGCGAAGCGATCCTTGCTGAATAACCCCAGCAAGAAAGCATTGTTACCCAACAGTAGGGCGTCTGGTTTGGGTAAGTCTGTTTACAGATGATCGTAACATTTCAAGAAGATTCCTATGGACTTTTCTGTCCTGGTGGATTGGCTAAAGGCACTGGGCCCAATTCGTCAAAACTATATTGGCTATTTAGACTGGTATTAATTTAGTTTGCTATTTAGTTTGAGAAGTATATTTTGTAGATGTTTGTTCATGGAGGGCCTCAGGGAAGATCATTAACTAACTGAGTTGTATTGCCCTCAGAAAATAAAGACATAAATATTATTATTATTAATTGGACTAGTCCCATTAGTGTTCTGTTAACTTCCCTTAGTCTAGTATTAAGCCTGTATTATTTGACACAACATTTGAGGAACTGGGTCTTCAGTCCAACTCCAGCTTAGTAAGCCGGTGGTAATTATTAATACACGTTTGAGGAACTGGGTCTTCGGTTCAACTCCAGCTCACTCGCCTCACTGAATTACCTCCCTTGTCATGTCACATCCAACATGAAGTAATGCATGATCAGTTTTGGTCGCATGAAATTCCGAGAAATTGCCTTAAGCCAATGTGGTTTTGTTACCAAAGTCAAAAAGGTACATGAATCATACTGAAAGTTGATCATTAATTTTGCAAAAAGTTGAGGAATTGGACTAGATCGCAATTCTGTCGCTTGTCTTCATGTGTTATATCAACCTTCCACGTGTGTCTGTGGTTTTTGCTTCACAGCGGAGGTCCAGCAGGAGATAGAGCGGATATTCGAGATCGCACGCACACTCCAGTTGGTTGTGTTAGACTGTGACACGATCAACCACCCCTCACAGCTTGCCAAGACCTCCTTAGCTCCCATTGTAGTTTATGTGAAAATCTCTTCTCCAAAGGTAGGTAATCTGGACACCTGAACAACAGACTTAATGGGGAACGTTTCCCACCAAAGCTAATTCAGGTCCAGGCTGTGTAGTTTACTGTTCTTTCCTGCATTTACAATAACATTTTGTGGGCAGACTGATAACACATTACTCGTGCAGTGCAGGAGAACAGTAGTCAAGTCAGCTGGGATCCGAATTGCCATTGCGCAGGAAAATTTGTCCCTTTAGTCAGTGTCAGGTGATAGACCTAGTGTGGGTGATATTCTCACCATTGCGATATCATTTTGGGGTTGTATTGGCTATGAACCAAGCATTGCAAGAGAACAGAGATCAGTGGGAAGGATCATTCTGGCTGCCATTGTATAAGGTTAATATCCTTTAGCATGTCATCAAAACAGTGACATAAAAAAAGAAATCAGTGAAGGGAGAGGAGGCATATTTTGTAACCCCTTGAGGTGGCGCTAGTGTGAAGCAGGACCTCAAGCCATTGTTACGTCGAAAATGGATTGTAGCGCAACCATTACATTGTTACAGTGTGTCAGTTTCTGCTGTGATTTTGTCCTGTTGTTAATGTGACATCATTATGATGAGATGAGGAAGGTGAAATGACATCAAGGTCCTGCTGCCGGGCGTTTGACCTGTTCCCATTCAAGGTGGACACAAGTTGCCTTGGAGAGAGTGGGGGTTGAGGGTGGGGAAGAAATTATACGAATGTTTAAAACAAGTGTTTGCTGGGTTATAGTACTTCCACCAAATTTTATTATGTAATTTCTTGCTGGCCAAAATGTATGGACTGGCTCAGTTCAGACCTCTGCCTTTTTCAGTGCAAGTTCAAATCCTGTGTTAGCATTCTCAGTTGAGACGAAAGGCAGTTCGTCGGGTTTTTTTGTGAGATGTGATGGTTTTCTCTGAAATGATATAAAAACCACATCCTTAAACTGAAACTTCAATACCGTCATTTTTTCTTTGGGAATATTTTCTAGAAGTAGCTAGATGTGAATAATTATTAATTGCAGAAGAGTAATCAGTGAAGATCTGCCAAATGTTTTAGTGAAATGATGAATTTCAAGATTTATCAAAGATTGTTTTTTTTCTTTTTCTTGCATCTAATTGTAGGTGTTGCAGCGATTAATAAAATCCCGGGGTAAATCGCAGAGTAGGAATATGAACGTCCAGCTGGTTGCTGCGGATAAACTGGCCCAGTGTGGAATGGTAAGATATGCTCACTGGCAGTCTGGCGGTTCAAACCCAGTCACATCCAAGTTTTTTTGTTTTTGGTTTCATTTATGTGAAAACAGTTGCAATCCTGTGTGTCTACTTTTCTTTAGGTCTCAAAAGTCTCAGGAATAATAATAGCATTGTTGCAGTTTTTAAAACTGGAAATATCTAAAAACATCCACGTGAGAAACACCTTAAGTACAGTCAGTAACACCAATGGTTTCCTAATAGAAGACATCAAGCCCAGACTTGACGGTTTTGATCTTATGCCTACTTTATTCAGTAGAATATCAAAAATCTTTTCTTCCATCTCATATGTGAAAAAGTTAAGCATTTTTCAACGGTTTCTCTGTCAAGTCCTCACTCAAGACCATTAGTCAAGTCTGTATGTCTAGCCCAGCTCCCATTGGCTACAGAGGTATGCTATGAGGTACAACAGTGTCCTCCTCACAGTTCGGTCTGTACATCTAGGTCAGCTGCTACTAGCTCCTCAGGTATGCCATGAGCTACAACAGTTTCCTTCTCACTTAAAACAGCCAGTTAGGTCTGTACATCTAGGTCAGCTGTTACCAGCTCCACAGATATGCCATGAGCTACAACAGTTTCCTTCTCACTTAAAACAGCCAGTTAGGTCTGTACATCTAGGTCAGCTGTTACCAGCTCCACAGATATGCCATGAGCTACAACAGTTTCCTTCTCACTTAAAACAGCCAGTTAGGTCTGTACATCTAGGTCAGCTGTTACCAGCTCCTCAGGTATGCCATGAGCTACAACAGTTTCCTTCTCACTTAAAACAGCCAGTTAGGTCTGTACATCTAGGTCAGCTGCTACTAGCTCCTCAGGTATGCCATGAGCTACAACAGTTTCCTTCTCACTTAAAACAGCCAGTTAGGTCTGTACATCTAGGTCAGCTGTTACCAGCTCCTCAGGTATGCCATGAGCTACAACAGTTTCCTTCTCACTTAAAACAGCCAGTTAGGTCTGTACATCTAGGTCAGCTGCTACCAGCTCCTCAGGTATGCCATGAGCTACAACAGTTTCCTTCTCACTTAAAACAGCCAGTTAGGTCTGTACATCTAGGTCAGCTGCTACTAGCTCCTCAGGTATGCCATGAGCTACAACAGTTTCCTTCTCACTTAAAACAGCCAGTTCGGTCTGTACATCTAGGTCAGCTGTTACTAGCTCCTCAGGTATGCCATGAGCTACAACAGTTTCCTTCTCACTTAAAACAGCCAGTTAGGTCTGTACATCTAGGCCAGCTGCTACTAGCTCCTCAGGTATGCCATGAGCTACAACAGTTTCCTTCTCACTTAAAACAGCCAGTTAGGTCTGTACATCTAGGCCAGCTGCTACCAGCTCCTCAGGTATGCCATGAGCTACAACAGTTTCCTTCTCACTTAAAACAGCCAGTTCGGTCGGTACATCTAGGTCAGCTGTTACCAGCTCCTCAGGTATGCCATGAGCTACAACAGTTTCCTTCTCACTTAAAACAGCCAGTTAGGTCTGTACATCTAGGCCAGCTGTTACCAGCTCCTCAGGTATGCCATGAGCTACAACAGTTTCCTTCTCGCTTAAAACAGCCAGTTAGGTCTGTACATCTAGGTCAGCTGCTACCAGCTCCTCAGGTATGCCATGAGCTACAACAGTTTCCTTCTCACTTAAAACAGCCAGTTAGGTCTGTACATCTAGGTCAGCTGCTACTAGCTCCTGAGATATGCCATGAGCTACAACAGTTTCCTTCTCACTTAAAACAGCCAGTTAGGTCTGTACATCTAGGCCAGCTGCTACCAGCTCCTCAGGTATGCCATGAGCTACAACAGTTTCCTTCTCACTTAAAACAGCCAGTTCGGTCTGTACATCTAGGCCAGCTGCTACCAGCTCCTCAGGTATGCCATGAGGTACAACAGTTTCCTTCTCACTTAAAACAGCCAGTTAGGCCTGTACATCTAGGCCAGCTGCTACTATCTCCTCGGGTATGCCATGAGCTTCAACAGTTTCCTTCTCACTTAAAACAGCCAGTTCGGTCTGTACATCTAGGCCAGCTGCTACTAGCTCCTCAGATATGCCATGAGCTACAACAGTTTCCCTCTCACTTACAACATTTAATGAGGCCAGAGGGTCGAGCCCTGCTTTTGCTGGCTTATTCATTGGTTGTCTGGTATGCTGTGAAGTACAATAGTTTCCTCTGTCCTCTGTCTAGTTTCCTCTTCATCACGTCTGGTTGCTGCATTGATAAAAGTGAAGTGATTTTGAATGTGACATAACTGATTGGTTTATATGCCATTTCGATAATAAATACGTGTCCGGCCACTGACCAATGAGGTCTTGTTGTTTTGGTAGTCTGCCAACAACCTGCAGATGGTTGTGGGTTTCCCAGGACCCCTGTTCGATTTCCCCATGCTGGCTGCCGTTGTATAAGTGAAATATTCTTCAGTAAGACGTAAAACACCAATCGCATACATGTAAATAAATAAGTAAATGAAATCGTTGTTTTGGCTGGTGCTTTAAGTCCGGAGGTTTGTGAGGTGACTGTTTAAGGTTGGTGGTTTGTCCTGGGTGCTACGGTTTCTTCCACCAATAAATCTGATCACAATCGTACACCTGAAAAATTCTTGCCCGCCTAAGTAAAGAAATCAGTAATTAAGTTTTGGATACTGGTTTTCATTCCATGTTGACAAGGCCAAGGTTGTGGGTAGTACTTCGTGCTCTCTTGACCTTTAAGGGCAATGATGCATGGGTTTTATAATTTGTTACACCTGAAAATAACCCTTTCATTTGCTTTCTTTTAATCTTTAATAGCTTTTTATTTACTTATTACTTTTTTTTTCTTTTTGGAAATGCTTAATTTTAAATCCTGCTGCCTTTTAAACGAGAGCATGCCAGTGGCTTGGGTTTAAAGCTGGAATGGTTTTAAAGGCATTCTGTAACCCTTGCTACTTTGCAGCGCCTCTTCCGTTTGTATTCGAGTGTCGATTGTAGGGTGCACTCACAATTTATTTCTGTTAATATTGGTTTTATGTTCAATAGCTGAGTTTTATTTTTGTAGTAATTCTGTTAACATACATGCCAATATGTGTTGCTGCGATTTTAACATTGCGCCGTGTTCTCATATACATGATTCGAAATCTCTGCCTCTTGGAAAACTGGTTTATATAGAGTGTATTTACAGAGTGTATTTTCAATTCAGATATTCCTGAAAAAAAAATACCATTTTTGCAACAAATAAAGAAAAAAAAAAAAAAAAAATTGCCTTTTGTGCCTCTTCCAGTAGGATGTCCTCCTGTTTTCCTAACATACCTGAAAACATCTTCCTAATATCAAGAGAACTCTCAGAGTCATGAGACAGATTGAGAAACTGAGTCGAGCTAAAAGCTTAGAAAAAGTAACTCAATCAGGAAAGTCAAAATCAGTGTGAAAGTGGTATTTGAGACATTCATATATTCTCTGTATGGGACAACTTTGAAAAGTGCAACAAGCTTGTGTCGTGATATAATTTTTTGACAAAAACCTATCATTTTGAGAAGTGTTGCAAATTTTTGATAAAACCTGTCTTTTGACAATTATAGCTAACATCTTACATGGTACATTTTTCGGTAAAAGCCTGGAAAGGTTAAAAAGCTTGTCACATAGAGCAAATATAGAAGAAAAATTGTTGATAATTTACAAAGAGAACAGTACATTACGTTAAGTTTGATTGAAATTCCGATCAGGGCAAATTTGCTGGAATATGTTTGATGGGAAGCAAAATTCTTTATCCAAAAACTTCATGCAGCTGATTGAAGTGGCTCAGTCTCATCTTTAAAGTGAAAGAACCAGAAACTGAGTACTATCAGAAATCAGAAACTTTCTGAGAGGCAAAGATTTAAGATCACACTTGAAAGCTTGGAGTGAGATAGACTGATGGTGATATTTAACAAGAGACTGCAGTAAACACTTGAAGCTATCATCAGACAGACCCTTGAAGTCTGCGTCTATAAATTCTTCCTCTTCTTGAATAGAATTAAATGCATTCTAATATATGAACTCTCAGTATGTGGCTTTGATGAAATTTACTTTTGGCCATGTTGACTTAATACTTGAAAAGGGTAATGTGTAATGCGCACCACTGCTTATCTAGAGGTATTTTGTCTATATATTTCGTTTAAAGCAAAAAGGAAAAAAGAGCTTGAACCTTTTAAAAGTTGGACAGTTTAATAACAAAAGTACTGCCAAAATTTCAACTGAATACTGAATACACCCAATAGCAAACATATACTCTGCTATAAAAGTACATCCTGACATTCACGTTCTTCTTCCAGAGAGCTTTAGACTTTCAGTTAGAAATTTAATTCTGAAAAAGAAGGGTGAGAAATCTGTAAATCAAAGTTGCTATTAAATTCTTGGAATGTATCTGATTTGTTTGTATTAAGGTAGAACTGTAATTTTATAAATTTAAAAACTGTCCAGGACAAATTAAAATTCCAAACACAATGGTGCCTCTCATCACACCAACAAAGGGAGGACAATGTAGTTCATGGAACATGAGGGCCTTGTTGATTGGACAACAGTACCAGATATGAATGTTCATGGGGATTCATGTCATCATTCAGTGTGATGCAGGTCTGCAGGGGTTTTTCTATCCATTTTTTTTAGAACCTCGGGTTTAACAGATCAGAAAATAGTTTTTTTTCATCACCAGTGTATCAGAAACTTAATTTCTGTGAATTTTTCATTTTCGTGAAAATTCTAAAATACAAAATTTGTCTAAAACTCAGTTTTCCGACGAGAAAGTGGCTAGAACAAAAGCCTGGTCTGGGATGTTCTTTGAGGTGCAGTGCCTTCTGAACGTATTGGGAAGCTTGTAAACACCGTTTTTATTTATCATTGCTAAAAAAATTTCATTAAAATCGATCGTTATAAGTCTCCTGATGTCACACTGTTTCATCTCACTCTGGTTTTTGGTGCTCTGTGGACTATTTGCTTTTATTTTGGGTTGGCTAATGTTGCACGTTTGATTAAAGGCCTGTTTCTCTATGCCCTTTGACCTCCCCTAGATGACCGCCTCAACCGTGTCAATGTCGTCTTCACAGGAGTTGTTTGACGTGATCCTGGAAGAAAATCAGCTCGAGGACGCCTGCGAACATCTGGCCGAATTCCTGGAGGCGTACTGGCGGGCCACGCACCCGCCCAGCACGAACCAGTCTCCCAAACACCAGAACGCTCTTGGGGCATTGCCCACTACGCCTCATCTGCTGAGTCGGCACTTCCCTGTTCCCTCGTCGCCAAGGCCGCAGAGCGTCGATCGAGGAAACCTTGACTCACCAGATCACCATGACGACTCGGATCATGGCCGACACCAAGACATGAGCCCGACGCGGGAACGTCTCCATGATAAGGACGTGCGATCACGTGACTACGACCGAGGAGGAAGGGACTACGAACGCTCTAAGGACTACCTGTACGATCAGCCCAAGGACTATATTGGCCGGGACAATAGGGATTACGGCATTGGGCGGAGTCGGTCTGAGCGTTACCATGGACACGATAGGTTTGGTGATAGTGCGGACTCTCCGCCCCCGCGGAGCTCCCGTTATCCTCCGATCAAACAGGGCAGTATAGACATCTAGCAACAACTGTGAAAAGTTTTAGGCATAAACTGAAGATACCCTTCTGACAGGGGCAGGTGTTGACAACTTTCTTGTTTGGTGATTCTACAGTTAAGTTAATACCTCTATCATTATGGTGATAGGAATCTGGTCAGTTGTGCTATTGCAAATATGCGGGCGGTTTGGTCAGTGGGCAAACGATAGGAAAGAGAGAAAGAAAGGAAAAGAGTGAGAGAGAGAGAATCTCGTTGCTATCTGGAAAATACCGTAGTAAAGCTTCACTGTTTCTCTGCTCCAAGGGGCTCTGTTAGAGCTTCAGGGAGCTACAAATTCAAGTGGAGGCCAAGCAACACATCTGTTGGTTTCTAATCAACGCGAAGTAATTGTTGGCTGTTGGAATGACTACAGCTTGGGAGTTGCATTCAATACGTTTCAGTTTGCTACTTGAAAATCAATGAAGGGAAACTATAAAATTGTACCATGCTGGCAAAAGCATTTGAAAATCTTAGGTGTGATTAGAAGGATTTTATATGTTCTGAATGGCAGAAAGCAAAGAAGTAGTGAAGATTGTTTGATTGGATTGAAGGACAACAGTTCTAGAGTTCTGGAAAGAGAGCAGCGACTTCTGAGGAAAGATTCCATTATTCTGAACTGACATGGAATTTTTTTCCCCTTAAAAAAAAAAAAGAAAGAGAAGCTTTCATTGCAAAGGCTGAAAAACTGGAGAAAGAAAACATCTTTAAGGTTGGAAGGTTAGAGCTTAGAAAAGCAACTCCCTTGGAAAGGTTACTAGTTTTGGAAGGGGAAAACCAAAGAACATATTTCTTGTTCTGACTGATATTAACCCTTGATGCAAAGGCTGGGAATAATAACAGCAGTTTCCATGGTAATGAGTGCAAGGTCATTGTAAGACTTTTCTGGAGGATAGCAGTTTCTTGTCCTTTGTGAGCAACTGGTTATGGAATTTCCAGCAAGCCTGTATGGAAACCTTTCAGCTGTTGACCTTCCATGAGTAGACGAAAATTTTCCATCTGGCTGCAAAAAGTGAAAAGATCAACAGAACTTGGATGGAGAACATTCAGTTGCTGATGATAGTGTTCTTGTGTGACTGGTGAAAGATCCACTGAGTTTGAGATGAGTTTGCTGTGATTCTGGTCTTCGGTCTTGTTCCAGAGTGGCTATTTGAGGACCAGTGGGGGGGTGGACATTGCTTTGGCAGTTTGTTGCCGAGGGAGTTGATTGTGTACTCCGTAATGACTGCAGTGGTTGATCAGCTTAAAATGTGGCTTATTTGTTGTAACATCTGTGGCTTATTTGTCCCACCTATGACTTCAAATCTGTCGTAAGCGTTGGACTTGAGGAAAAGACGTGTGCGCTTGGAATCGCTGTGCAATCCCAAGTATGTGGAAACGAACTGTTTTACTGAAGGGTAAAGGGTGAACAGGGTGAAAGCATGGTGGATAAAATTGCAGTATATTTCCGTGAACGTGGATGAAGTTGCTGTATGTTCTAATCATTGTGGATAAGTTCTGCAGTTCCATGTGCTGTGGGTGCAGCTCTGCAGTTCCATGCGTTGTGGATACAGTTCTACAGTTCCATGCGTTGTGGATCCAGTTCTACAGTTCCATGCGTTGTGGATGCAGTTCTACAGTTCCATGCGTTGTGGATGCAGTTCTACAGTTCCATGCGTTGTGGATGCAGTTCTACAGTTCCATACGTTGTGGATGCAGTTCTACAGTTCCATGCATTGTGGATAAAGTTCACCAATTCCATGCATTGTGGACTACAGTTCAACAGTTCAGTGCATGAGGATGACGTTGCAGTGTAAAGCATTCTCTGGACTTACCACGTTCAGCCAAGAAACTCTGTTCTAATATGCCAAAACATAAACTTTTTTTTTATGACATGAGATAAAACCAAAGGACGTTGTACATCCTTCCTGTGACCAACCTTGGTGAATTCTTGTCATATTTGAAGCTGATCAAAACTGCAGATCACGTCACAAATGTGTGTACCAGTCACCTTTATGGAAAAAAAATATAAGCGAGGGTCATTTTGGACTAGGAGATTATTGGCAAAAAGTCTCTCTCACAGAAGTGGTATGTCTTTAATCCAAGTGATGTACTCACATGCTTCACTTCTCTGAGTTTGAATCTGTATGTGTGAGTGTGTCTCTGTGGTGGAAAATTTAATGGACAGGTTGTCTCCGGGGCGAAGAAGGATAGATGTGTTACAAAACCCGTGTACTACGAAGACAAGAGCAAACAAAACTGCTTTCCAAGGAAGCTACTAGAGCTCAGCCCAGAAAATGACCAGGAAGCTTTTCATCGTGGAAGGCTTGACTGCAAGCATCCAGTTCAGCTGCTGTTTCATTGAGAGTTGCGCAGAGGGGACTTGATCGCCAGATCACCAGTGTCGCGTCCCGCCTAAGGAATCGTTCCAAACGAAGGGTTAAATGTTTGGCTTAGCAAATCGTTGCTCATGAAGTTGACCGCCGCTTTTGAGAAGAAAATGCCCCGAGCGTGGGTGTTGTTGTTGTTACATTTATTACAGCAAGCGACCCAGATTCAGGTTCCAATGTGTGAAAGGTGACCCAGTACAATTCACCGGATTCTTTTTTTGTTCACCGGATCTGGTGGTACTACTCACCGGATATCTTCTCCAGTGCTGGACATTCTCACTGATACTCTCAGTTTTCAGCTTGCTGTGACACCAGCCGTTTGAAAAAAAACAAAAAAACACTGGCCACGTGTGATGTCATTGTGATGTTTTTTTGTTTTTTCGTTTTCAACTGAACTACAGATATATATATGTAACTATATATATATATACATAAATAAGATTATCAAATATCAATTTTATCAAATTATTGTTTTACATATTATTGTGATGGATGCGTTGTTAATCCTCACAATGCACCTGAATTAATTAATTAATTACAGGAAGCCCCTGCTGTTTCAAATGGGCATCCCCACACATTCAGAATTATGGAGATAGGCTCACCTCTGGGTTTTTCCACTTCTCTTTCACACATGATAATTCACTTCTCACCTGTACATAGCCCGTTTGCTTTTCGTCAGTACTTATAGGATATTATATATATGTATGCAGATATACATACTAGCACGAGGCCCATGTTTTCAAAGCGTTCACGATTGCTCAAAGTCCTGTGTCACCTGACTGGTTTGACAGGGAGATCTGACTGTTTTGAAGCTGGGTGTGTGATACTTTAAGATTTCCAAAATTTCCCATTATTGGAATCTCATTTTCAGATTTTCTGTTTGTATACACCCCACCCCCTTTCCCTGTACCCTTGTAAATGCATTGTAGGTGTCTTACTTTTACACCTGTGCGTGAACGAGTGTGTATGTATGTGAGTGCCTAGACACCCGGTTGTGTCAGTAGGATTTCTGCAAAAAACTCACTTCTAGCTCATTCAAATTTTGTACCTGCTGTATTATGGCTGATCATATATTGAACATAGTTTCTTTTTTGCACGCCACTTTTTTACCTGGTTTCTCAGATTTTGGACTTGAACCAATTTTTGCATGGCTGACTGCATCACTCTCAGCGAAATTTCTCACAAACAAACTTGCATACAACACTTATTAAAATTGTAGTAATATGGCTTTGATGGCCTGATGTAAGGTTTGATAATCATTGTTTGAAAGTTTGTGGCACTTTTCCCCACATTTTACAGGTTTTGGACTTAACGGTGAACTGTTTCCGTTTATTTATTCTTTTTTGCAAAGATTGATTCAGTATATCCTGAAAGGTATTAGAATCATCGCGCTGAAGCAATTGAAAAAATAAAAATCTCTAAAACAAAGACCCATTGGATTAGTGTCATGAGGCTTGGTGTTTTCTACACACTTATCTGCCCTTGATGTCCCAGAACTGTATGACGTGATACTTACGATGTGCCGTTTCACGCAGCATTGAACTGTGCTAACCACTCCGTGAATTACCATTGGATTAGCTTTAATGCCTTCTCAATGGACCCCTCCATGCGACAAAAATTGATAATTGCCATGCAACGTGACCAATTCGGACCAAGTGTAAGAACTCTAAGTTATGCTCTGGCCATTTTGAGGAGACGTGTTTTGATCAGACTTGTATTAGAGTTTGGAAACTGGAAATGCCACAATTACGTCACATATTTGGCACAGTAGAGCCATTCAAGAGCAGGCAAGCGATGTGTGATGTTTTCCTTGGACTTTTTTGAGTTGATTATATTTCTGTTTTCTACAAGTAAAAATACTCATCAGATGCATTTTTTTTACTTCCATCGGTTTTTTTTTTATATCACAGATATATTATTCAGTTAAGTAAAATGAAAAATAGACCCAGAGCACTTCACCTTTAAATGTAAGCAATTTTTTCATGCATGTAGGTTTTAAGTTTCCACTGTGATAAGCTCTGCTTCACCCAGTTTCTGTGGGTGTTTTTCTCAGTACTCCCCATGTCCACAAAGTGAACAGAGGGAAAGGGTATCTGAGCTCTTTAAGCAATTAAGTGCATTTTTCCTCCCTTAGTTTTCATTGGCTCATTCCTTCTGTCCCCCACCCCACCCCAACTATTTCCTGATGAGTGCGCGTGGACTGGTTGGTGTGTGAAGAGCACATTTTGAGACCAAAACAGAATGAATAGATTATAGGAGATTTTCTCCTTTTTTGTTCCCACTAAACAGATTAGCATAATAGATCATGTTCCCTTTCTAAAGGCCCAAGTGTTTGAATAAAAGCAAGCATGCGTGTGGGTGGGTAGGTTTGTATGGGTGGATAAGTTGGGTGTGTTTTTGGGGGTGTCGTGGCTGATGTGAAAAAAAGGAATGTTGCACTACACACCTCAGAAAGTGATCTTTGTCTTTTGTCCCAGATGTACTGTTTGAAAAACATCACCAAAATTGATATATGTCTGAAAACTGTCATCTACTTTAAGCACTGCACAAGAGTAATCTCATATGGTGAGAGTATGTCTTTAAAGCAGACAGAGGTCTATTATTCTACGATTCTCAGATAAGCGCTTTCACTACATGTAGTTATGGGGTCACAGACTTAATAGGTGGAGGGGTTTTGTGTGACGTTCCATTGAACAAAGATGATAAAAACAGAGCTAATTCATCAGCACTGGTTTGTCTTGAGCCAGTGACAGCTCGGTGTTCTGTGACACATGATAGAAGTTCTGCTGTAACAGTGGTTGTGTTCTGAAACATGGGTTGTGCTCCGGAACAAGTTTCATTGCATAATTTGAGTTTTACTCCATGGCAGGAGTTGAGTTGCAGAAACTGAAATTATGGTTACGTAACATGAGTTGTTGCATAGCATAAGTTCCGCAACAAAGGAAATGGTTTGGTTGACGAGAGTTGTTCTTGAAAGTGAATTGTGTTATTTACCAGGAAATGTAACAAGAGTTGTGTGACGCGGCATGTAAATGAAGAGATACTGGAGTCATTGTTCT
The DNA here is from genome assembly GCA_016165875.1 of Acanthopleura granulata. Classification (NCBI taxonomy): domain Eukaryota; kingdom Metazoa; phylum Mollusca; class Polyplacophora; order Chitonida; family Chitonidae; genus Acanthopleura; species Acanthopleura granulata. The sequence goes on along the minus strand of JABBOT010000016.1, from coordinate 3,166,131 downwards.
AAATTCACTGATTTTTGGTAGCAATATTTTCCAGTCCATATTTTAAAGGTCTTTTTTTGGTTTTTGTTTTTGATAACAATCAAAACAGTTTCTTTGGGATGAATCTGAAGTATTATTGTTCTTTCCAGTGCATTTTCTGTTGTAAAGAATACTGCAAGCAAGGTGCAATATTTGTTTAATGTTTTTTTTCCTTAGTGCAATATAGTTCATTTTGTCTTTCAAGTTGTCATCTGCCTTCAAACTAGAAGGTGTATTCACACATTTGCATTTGTAAGCTCATCTCACAGTGTGTGAAGTGGGGCTGAGTTTTCTGAACCTGTATGAAACATAGGGCTAGTCCATCTTGATCTGGTTTGTTGTCATGAATTCTTTTTAAGAAAAGCAACCATGAAACAACCTTAAATCAACAGTTGGTGTCAGATCTACAATTTCTTATTTAATTTGTCTAATCAAGCATATTCTGATGACATTAATCTGTGTACACTGATAAAATTATACTTTTTGTGAAGCCCAGAATTAGGCCAATCCAACCAGTGTAATTATTGTCTCCAAAATCAAATTAAAAAAGTGCATAAATTGCAATAAAAGTTGCAATGTGCCCAAAAAGTTGAGGAATTAGGGCAGTGCAATTTCAAGTCCTCAAGGCTGCTAGTAGTTTGTTTGCTTCTTCAGTAATTAATTTGATTTCGTTTATTTTGCTTTTTTCTCAACTGACTGTTATGAAACAGATTGTGAATGACATACCACAAACAATGTCCTCATTTATGAAGTTCTGTGGCTCAGAGGCGCCTGAGTCTAACATTAACAATGCCTTGTTTTCTTTGTTCTAGGATTCCAAAAACATTTCATGAATTTCTCCAAAAATACTGTAGACTTGAGTATTTCTTTGGGTGACAAAGTTGTGAGTGTTTGGATATCCTGTTAGAAGTTCAGGGGGTTTTGATGTGAATTGTTTCACGGGCATTTGCATGAACTGTGTGATGTTAAAATATTTTGTTTCAAAGCCTATTGTGGTGCTCTGTTCTGTTTTTTTTTGTTTGTTTTTTTTTTTCTTTTTCTACATGTAGTAACATGAAGGTGCAGTTGTTCTCTCTTTTTGTTTGTTATTCATGATAAGGGTAGAAGGAATGAAGTCACTTCAGTATGTTCATCAGTTTAGCAGTATAACTTTACAAAGTTTGATTTAAATAACAAATATCCAATAGCACTGTTCTCTACACAAAGATTTGTAAAGGGAGACAACTGAGAAAATGATGGTTTTCTCCACTTTTGATCTTTTGAGTGTCCTGATTTTTTTTTCTATCTCTGGTGGTGTATATATAATTAGGAATTAATTATCTTGTTTACATATATTTTGGCTCTGAGAAAACTCAGATTTGTATCCATGGAGTGTTAATTTGTTTGATTATTTTTCTACTTGTATTTTTCATTCATTTTAGATTTCATTTATATTGGCTATATTGTATATATACAGAGGAGTGGATTTCGTGGAGAAGGCATTTTAGCTATTCAACCTCATTTACCCTGTTACGATCATGAACATATTGCATTAACCTTTGAACTGTTGAATCTCACCGAATTTTTAATGATGAAGAACAGATTGCTTTTATCTTTTCATTGGGAAAGGCGTGATGACAATGCCACTTTGACTTTGCGATCGTGTGTTTTTTTTAGTCATTATTTTGATAACCTTTGTGCAATCTGGACATTTACTGGTTTATGAAGCAGGAACGAGAATCTGGAATTCTGTGCGCCCTAACCTTCACATCTCTTTGACCAAGTTTCCATTTCCTGCATAATAGTGCATGGCATAGGCGCAGTTTGCCCGTGACTAGTTTTTTGAAATGTCTTTAGGACAAAAACTTGCAGTTAATTATGGTTACTGCAGTTTTAATTAATATGTAATCAGTTTACGGGAAGCCATAAATATCTGTAGTAATTGAGTCACCTACATATAGTTCCATAAGACTGATATGTAGGGTGTGAGCGAGGGAGTGGGTGTGGTTTCGCTGTTGCTAATGGAAACTTGATGTGTGCTTGTGATTGGATAAATGGTTGATGTATGTTGATGAATGGATTTAACTGCACATAGACTAAGGGCACTGATATTGTGATTTTTATTGAGGGTTGAATGGCGTTTAATTATGTCATGTTACTCTGAACTTGTGATTATTGAAAATTGTCCATCTGTGAATGGGGTTTAAAGAAACTTTCTGTCAGTCTGTGTTGACGGTAGGGGTGGAGGAGTTACATTGATTAGGTATTGTGAACCATAGGCCTACGGTCACCAGTGTGGCATCTCAGGATTTGTGGCATTTGAAGTGTGACAGGTCTGATTGGGTGAGAGGGTATTACGCTGGTGAACAGCTGCAAGGAAGGGACAGTTTTAACTCCATAAGACGTTACCTGTAAATGCTTTAGGATTACTGCGCTGTTATGTAAAAAAAACAAGGGAGGGAACTTTTGAAAGAATGTGTTACTGAGTTACCTCCCTTGCGTCAGTTTTTCTCTCCACCCTTCAACTCGCTGGTCTTTTTATTCGGTATCAGTCCGAAGTTGGTCAGACGTTGAAATTTGCAACAGAAATGACGCAATCACCAGCGACGCTCAAATTTCCACGTCAGAGACCTGCTCTCTACTCTACCGTGCCTCAATGCGGTCAGACTTTTATCTCGGCCTTCCACGTCCAAGAAATGTGCCAAACATGAGCCTAAAACTGTGATACAACTACTGTCCGGAAACTATGGTAACTACATACCATTCTATTTACCCTATCTAAATTGTTCCGATCTCCGTTGCCCACCTATAGCAAATCCCAAACGACTCCCTCTCGGTTTGCTTAAAACACCCTCGACATCTTGAATGGGTGACGACAATGGACAGTTTTCCGCCAGTTATCACTCGGGGATACCAGCCTAAAGCTATAAATCTACCTTAGATGGGCTAAATAACATGTTATGTAGTTATATATGTTTCCAAGGAGGAGTTTGATCAGTTTAGACCCGTGTAAGCCTTGTATCGCGGGAGTAGAGGGTCGGTCTGAAAGTCAAGACAGCATTACTGCACAGTTGAGTGTAGCACAGGTCTCAGACGTGAAATTTGAGCATCCTCGTCATTTCTAATGGGAATTTCAACGTCTGACAACCTTGGACTAACTCGATGTGTGATCCAATTTTAGTGGAAAAACACTGGGCTTCTGCTCGATTTGTGGAATACTAACCAATTTCAAGAAAAAAAAAAGTTTGTTGTTGCAAAAATTCACCGAAAGATAACTGCGTTCACCTTTTATGATATACAAGATTGTATTGATTCCACCACATTGTCTAATTGTTATACTCTTTGTCCGTTACCATATTAAACACTTGGGCTACTGTTGCACGCCCCCCCCCCCCCTCCTCAAAAGGTGAACTGCCTTGTGACAGTTCTGCTAACGTAACCTCTACTATTTTCACTATGAATAAACTCCATTTTGTTGGATTTGTAAATAAATGAAATTTTTATCCTGCAAATGACTTGTCGTTCTTGTTGTTGATGTTCATGTACCTATCTTAGCCCCATTACAGCATAATGAAAGAGCCAACACCTTCTCAATACTCTAAATTTCCCAATTGTTGGGACAGGTTCCATTTTTCCATTTTTTGCAGTTTTTGAGAGAAGTAAAGATATGGATATGATTTTCATTAGATGGACTAACCGTGTGAAAAAAGGTTAAATTGTGGTTCTTCCTGTTCTGGGTACATGTATTTTGGGTTTAGAAAAGAGGCAGAGGAGGTGTCCAAAAAGTTAGGAGAATTAGGGTATATATAGTTGTGTGTTTGCTTTTAAATGCCCTATTCAGCTATTCTTTTCGTTTGGGCTGTTTCCTTGTGAAGTCAAGCGTTTTTTTCTCAAACGATCATACTGGTAGGCTGTCGGTCTTCAGTCTCTTGAATAAGGGGAATTTCATCGCCTTTTTTTTTTTTTGGCCTGAAAGTCGCAGACCTGTAAATTGTCATAGGCTTGGTCCCATTGCTCGTGGGATTTGAAGGCGTAAGTGATATTTCTGACAACATACACTGATGACGGGACCATAACTGATGACAATATGTGACTGTAGATACAAAACTACAGCTCTCCTTGTTATATATGGTGCTATCCAGAGAGCTAGAAAGCGAAAGCTAGCGACATTGCATAGGTGGGTGACATGTAAGTGCTTAGAGGGCGCCTCCGTGGCTCAGTTAGCGCGCTAGTGCAGCATAATTGCCCAGAAGCCTTTCACCAATGCAATTGCTCTGAATTGAAGTCCTGCTCACGCTGGCTTCCTCTGCTACTGTACGTGGGAAGGTCTGCCAGCAACCTGCGGATCATCGTGGGTTTCCCTTGGGCTCTGCCCAGTTTCCTCTCACTATAATGCTGGCCAGCGTCGTATAAGTGAAATATTGACAGTGTAAAACACCAATGAAATAATTCAAATATAGCTGCTTAGACTCGGATGCTTCACTAAGCGTCACGGGAAGAAAGTAACGACCTGTCATTCAATAATAAAAACGCTTGATTACAATAAGGCTATGTATTGCGCCTCCTGTTGATGGTCGTGGGTTTACCCCTGGGTTCTGTCTGGTTTCCTCCCACCATAATGCTGGCTGCCGTCATATAAGTGAAATATTCTTGAGTTTGAGGTAAAACACCAGTCAAATAAATAAATAAATGTCTTGTGCCTCCATTTAAGTTGTAGTTATTCATCACAGTGTCCAGCTACTGGTAATATTTCTGCCATGTTACCAATATATGATGAAAGTGTTGTTAAACGCCAATGACACCAACAAACGTTTCGTCATTTGTGCCCTTTTGGGGTTTTGGACGATGACATCGCTTATGGGAATCTTGCTCCTGAAGATCCTACTTCGGTTTTTACGTCAGGGGACTTTAATGTACAGTATCGAAGTGCGGCAGTTCACTCCGGCTTTCTGACGCCTATAAAACCTAGCTGGCTTGAAAATCCTGGCTGCAATATTTCCGGGTTACTTCATATGTGACTGTAAATTAACAGCTGGGCTGGAATTCTGCACTCGAAGTAATCTCCCTTTATAAGTCAGTCCAATACTAATATATACTTGATATTTAGAATTTGACCGACTTATAACGGGAGATAACTTGGAGTGCCTGTGGCCCAGCCCAACTCATATCCAGCCAACCCATAAATCTGAGCTCCCTTATGCACATCTGTATGTGAAATGCATATTGTGTTGACCTTACAAATGTCTATACCTGATGAAAAATTCAGTATTTATGCAATACCGTGGAAGGAAATAAAGGACTGAGTAAATTACAAGTTGGAATAAATGCGATGTGTACAGGACATGTTTTAAACTGATCATCTTCCTCCTTTTCTCCACCAGATTAAACGTTGTCCAGTGTTTTCATTGTATATGCAGACTTTATGGACGATATTGAACAGGGTGAAGCATGGTGACGTCACTCGTTCCTTATTGCTGCTAAACAGCCTCTGATTGTTATATGTTTACGTTCCACACGAATATACATGTAGTACTACACCTGTGTCTATATTTAAAGTGAAAGACAGCTCAAGTTTGCGAAGAAAGGTTGGACAATATTATGTTCATTTCCGTAAAGCATTTTTTCTAACAGCTACTACGGCAGTGGAAATTGACATTTGACCTTCCTCTGTCAGCTAAGCAGGAAATGGTAAATGTAATTGTAATTGTGACACTCTTGACACCTGAGACTGTAGTAAGCTGCTAAGGTTGTGGTCGAAACTTAACTATATATGTAAATTTATAACATGAAATGATCGAGAAACTTACTACCTCCACACCACAATGGTCTGGAAATACTTTGCAGTGTTGGTCACACATGTACTTGTTATAATTAAAATATATAACAGTAAAACAGTGTCCAATCCCTGTGTTTTTACATGTTGCAATGGCAGTCAACTCAGAACATTTACGTCACAGCTTAAAAACAGCTGATATATTCTCGCTCTTTGATTGGCCAGTCTCTCATAAACTTAAGACCATGGGCGCCTACATATCCCCAGTCGGCAGCCAAATACTCCACACCTCAAACGAATATAATTCAGCAACAAATTCATATAAAATAAAACAGATTTTTGCATTCAAGAGAGAATTTTGTGATGTTTTAAATGAACAGTGCCTCAGTCATGAGTTGTCTTTTACTTTTACGTGGAAATATAATAATTAAATCAAGTTATACGACATTTGAAATTACGGTTTTCTCAGAAACTTGCTAGTAGTAACCTTTGTAGCCTAGTAAAATAACCTTTCAGTGACCTTGACCTTTGGCCCTATGATATTCGTGAAAAATATTGCTGTGGCTTCTACATCACGCTTGTAAAATATCAATGTCAGGTTTCTTCTTGTTGCCGGATAAATCCAGGCAAAACCGAGAAGCAGCCCGCACAACAGGAAGGAAGACGGAATTTTACGATAGTTACATAGTCGACCTTACGAATTAATGTAAAATTACGCCTTTAGCGATATTAGTTTGCGAGAGCACCCTCTTACCTCGCCTCAATCTGCGTGAACTCGTGGGATTACTAAAGTGTCGATTAGGCTTATAGGCTTCAATGCGTGATAATTCAAATTGTTGTACTGTTTGGAGTTTGATCGACAGTATCGTAGATTGTTACTAGGTGCTAAACTGGAACTAACTGGATAAGTTCTTGTATCATCAATATTTATGCTACTGAGTACACTTGCTAAATCGTTCAAACCCAACTAATGCTGGCTTCCTCTCCGGCTGCACGCGGAAAAGTCTGCCACATACCTGCGTATGATCTTGGATTTCCCTCGGACTCTGCCCAGTTTCCTCCCACAATAATGCTGGCCGCCGTCGTATGAGTGAAATATTCTTGAGTACGGCGTAAACCATCAATCAAATAAATCAATAAATCACGTGCGAAACGGATGACAAATGGGAGGTAACTCTCATAGAATTCGTTTTACTTTCCTAATTAGAGGTTGTTCCCCCTGCGTTACAAGATCCATTCAGAATCCATTTAGAATATTTAATCTACCTCGTTCCTCTGTTTATTTGCCCCTGTGGATACCGTGCTTAGAGTTTATGTCATATTTTTGGATGAGAGGTGTTTTTATTGAACTTCCAGTAAACTGCCGACAGCTTACTTCCAACATTAACCTCGTAAAACGTGAAATCAGTGGAAACTTCATCTATCGAGGACCGGGATTGTACAATTACGTCTTTAAGGCTGTTACGCAAAACGTGTCGCCTAGTTAAGATATATTTAATTCATTTAAAGATATCGCAAAATGAATTCGAGATATCTTAAATAGGATGTTGTTGTCCGGTATTGTACATTTTTCTGAAAGAAGTGACCACACAAATGCAGGTCATATGTCACGAATTCATTTTCTGATACGATGAATCATCGTTTATTTAGTGCATCTCGAACTCATTTCCAGATATCTTGAAATCTGTTCCAAATATCTTGAAATGAATTCAAGATATTTAATAAAATATTTCTTAACATGTCTTGAATTTTATTAAGATTTCTTATTTATTTAAAGATATCTTGAATTTTTAAGAAAAATATCTTGAATTAATTTCAGATATCTTAATTGATTTCAAGATATCTTTGAAACACTTGCCTTGAAGAATTTTAGCCATACAGCTATGCATGCTCCACCCCATTTCCGGTTAAAAACGATGGATGGAACCCAACGTATATTTTTAAAGGAAAAAAAGGAGAACCCAAGTACATCTCATCAATGCGGTAGCTGTGAGTTCAAGTTCAGCTCTTGCTGGCGTCCTCTTCGGCCGTAGCCTACGTGGGAAGGTCCGCGAGTAACCTGCGGATGCATGGCAGTGGATTTCCCCAAAGCTCTGTTCGATTTCCATAATGTTGGCCGGCATCGTGTAAGTAAAATATTCTTATGTACGGCGTAAAACACCTGTCAAATAAATAAGTAAAAAAAGCGAACAAAAAGTTTAAGCCGTGTTGATTATGGCTATGAACACGCAAGGCAGAAGAGCTTTCGTATGGAAGATTAGAAAATGGGGCAATTTGATTGTTTCCAAATAAACCGCTATCTTCGACATGGCCATCAATACCCCGCTACAGCCCTCAAATAATACTCGGAGTTTTTATGTCTTGTCAAAAGAGACGGTCCCGTTGTCTATAGGCCTGCAAACAGCAAACGAAATGTCATTTTGGGGAAGAAGAAATACCTTGAAAAAATTCTTTAGTCGTTTCGAACCATTACGAAGCTGCAGTGTCATTATCCTCGATACAATATTCGAGTTACTATTGGATAAAAAGGGGCCTCCGTGGCCGAGGAGCTTAGTGCACCAGCGAGACTTTATGACCCTGTGACTCTCACCAATGTGATTGCTGTGAGTTCAAGTCCAGTTCATGCTGGCTTCCTCTCCGGCCGTACGTGGATAGATTCGCCAGCAACCTGCTGATGGCCATGGGTTTCCCCCGGGTTCTGCCTGGTTTCCTCCCACCATAATGCTAGTCGCCATTGTATAAATGAAATATTTTTGAGTACGGCGTAAAACACCAATCAAATAAATAAATAAATATATTAGATAAAAAGGTTAAACTTGATCATTTGCTATCAAAAACTATTTCCAACACCATATATACTCACGAATTTGTCACTTATACGATGAAGCATTGTGTATTCCCGGTGGAGGAAACCGGAGTGCCCAGTGTAAACCACCGACCTTTGGCAAGATAATGACAACTTTCCAACGCATGACGTACAGGTTTTCTCACGCCATTCTGGTGGAAGACAAGTGGACGAAATATTTCCGTAAAGTTCGACAAAAGATAATGGCTTAGTTGTTTACTGCAATACCTCTTCTATATGTTATCTGAATTCTGTACTGCTCGAAATACAGAGTTCAAGAAAACAGCTGCAATTTTATTCAGGCATAAAAAATTCTTTGAAAAAAATAATAATAATTAACTAAAAAATGAAATAAAATAATAAATTAATTAATGTAATATTAGTATATAGTTTTGGATGTAATTTTCAATGGTTTTTCTCGTGACATTTAATTATTTTATTGCTTTCTTTCTCATCAGCAGCGCTCGCTCCTAAAGGGTTGTATTACAGCAACTAGTACGAATGAAATTAATTGATAAATACACTCGGGGCAATAATTCGTAACGAGTGGCCATGATTCCTAAATATTTCATTTAATTCGCGAGGGACATTGCGTGAAGCAATGCAGTCATTTCAGTGCTCTTAAAATACATTGCTCGTGTAAACCAATGAGCTCAGTGGGCCAACCTCGCAACTGTCTGTCTGGAAACCACACGGCCCTCCACTGTTCGTCTCCGTGATCATCTGTTTATGAAGGAACAGCTCCTAATTTACCTTTATCTCGCTTGAATACCTATATAATGAATGCAAACACGATGTTTCCGTGCGTGGAGCCAGTTTTACAACGGGGTATAAGTTAATTAGGTCAAATTGCCATGACGACACATGATGTTTGACGAATCGTTACACCCTCTTCATAAGACAGGTTCCTGCTGTTGCTGAAGGAATTCAGAAATTCTCCCCGAGCCCGTATACTCAAAATATTGGACAGGTTTATGGACTGAGCTGTCTAGATATAACGGTATCACGCATGGTGGAAAACACCTTCCCTCGCTCGGAAAATACCTGACAAGCGCCTCTTAAGTTAGCCCAATTGATTTGATTACAGCACAGAGAGTAAAACCAGAGCAGTGACGACAGTTTGATAGTTGGCAAATGGTCACACCTCACCGGTGAAATCTGGATTCTTTTTAGCTTACTTCAGAGTTTTACTCTAACTGTTCATCAAGTGTTAAAGAAGTAACACCTGACACGCCCCATAGCACCATGGCTCAAGTAGAATTAGGTAATACAAATTACAGTGATGTTAAAATCCTATTTCTACACGTCACTGATCTAGAATTCCTCAAAGTGCTGTCTTGTATGTTGTCTGTTAAACAACATCAGGAGGCATTAAAAACTGCTGACTCACAAACCAAACCGCATTTTGTGCAAAATGATAAGGACACTAATACCAAGACTTCGACATTTATATATTGGCTAAGGGTCTAAATGGTGGTATACAGACACTTTACATAGCATCAAAAAACACTCATTGTTCCGCAAATGTTTCAAAAATGAAATAAAATCTGACCAGATCACGTGACGTGGACACCATGCGCATGCTGTAAATCTTGCAAATCCACGTTCATCACGAGGCAGTCAAGTTTTACATCTTTTCCAAATGTTTGAGGGCCATGGCTAAATATTTGAGTTCTCAATCTGCCTGGCGAGAAAAACTCTGACGAAAGCATGTGCTTTTTAAACAAAACAACCGATAGCGGCGGCGCGTCTCCGAAAATCCCCGATAATCCCCGAGTATCATGTCCAGCAATGCGATCATTGTTCTGAAACAAAACAACAAAGACAAAGCCGGCAAAAATTGCACCACTTAAAGTCTGAGGTCGGGAATAAAAATGCACAAAGGAAAATGCGTTTCGCTTTCTACACAAAAGTACGCAACATATCCTGTCCAGAAATAATGTAATAATTCTTTTGGCTGTACTATTTCTTAATTAACTCCACTTTAATCAATGATCTCGTAAATAATATTCACTGTCTCTCATATAACGCTAAGAAAAGGTCATATCGAAAACAAAACGCTCATGTTCTTATTGTTCTGATCGGAAGAAAAGAAATCGAATGTGTCCAAAGTGAACACTCGTTTTAATACATTGTGTACATCCATTAAACTGACCCGCCATGTTATAAGTGAACAAGTTTCCTCGATCGATCGCCTGATCTCAATTACTTTTTGTAAAACTTTCTTGCGCCGCCAATGTTATACTAAATGTAATCAAAAATAGATTCCAGGACTTCTTTCACCTTCAGCAATGAAACAGTTTGATCTCGAAACTCCCCTGTTTTAAAGCCCGATTTATCAGGAAGTGATACTCACTTTACATTGAGAAGGGGCAAAAACGTGGCCGTGGATGCTGGTCATTCATGTACTATAGAGGGGAGATCAATCCTGAATCAAGTATATAGCAGAACTCCATAAATAAATAGACAGACAAATAAGGTAAGCAATCACTGAGAAAAAATACCACGACCTTTAAGTAGAGCCATCACCAACGCGCGTTTAGTCTATGTAGACGGAGTTTCATTTCTACAGTCAGAGACAAGATCGGGACAAGATACTCAAAAATCTGAGTTTTGCAGGACAGCTGCAATTCATCCCATAAAACTGAGTCATCTGACCAGATCTATCAAGTCATGAAAGACTCATTTAATTTTGGGGCTGACTTACAAGAGAAATCAAGCACCCATCAAACAGTCGTAAGATAATAAGAGTAGTCTTCAGTGACAGAGCCCATCTGGTCATATGACTCAATTTTCTGAGTCGAATTGCCATAGATTATAGTATATACACTTATGTTCAATAGTTAAATATATGTGTTTATTTATTAAACACGCTTGTTTGAAATTTATTCATCCATGAAACGAGTTTGGTGTTGGTCATTTTACAGTGCACAGGTACTGGAAAACTCCGTCTGTTCACCAAAAACATTTCTCTCAGAGTAAGGATTGTTTTCACATGCGACAGCGTTCCACCTTCCTCGGTCTCCCGCGTGAAGCCGACTTGACTTTGTAGATCTGACAGCATTAATTCTGTGAGATCCAAGGCCAGACTCCTGAAATCCAGTTCAGACATGTCAACATTTGAAACGTCATTATACGACGCATACAGGAGAACAATATAACCAACTATACCATTTCACAGGTGTCGGCAAATCCTTTTCAATTCTGGTTTGAAAACAATACTCCATTTTGAGCGAGATAAAGATCGCGGAAGCAATATCAAAGTAAACAAAGCTTATAATAATTGTATTGTGTATTTTCGTAATCCATGCGCACACAAAATTTTCCACATGGGCCTAACGTATTTGATGGACATAGACAAAATGTAGCGCGAAGGATGTATGTCAAATGATCCACACAAAGCTACCTTTAACAGGTAACTTCCGAAGATTAATGACAAATTCTTAAATTTATAAACTCGCCAAGGTAGCGAAGCATAAAGCTCGGGTTGAGTATACAACGTTCACAATACCCAAACAGATGACATGCAGAGATCAACAAGATAGTTATTAAGTTTGCACATGTCAAGGTAAAAGTGCACAACTTGATATATATACATATTTCCCCCATCCCAAATGTCCAAATGATAACCGGATATTTATTACCTTCGGACATTACATGGTAACGATCCGCAGCTTAATATGCTAGTATGCCTATAATTTCCCCCTTACCATGTAACGTCGAAAAATCCTGCCGTTAAATCCGTTATTTGAAGGTTCACATATAGCCTTTCTGTTAATTTAACGGATTAACCTGTTACTGGAAACGAATAATTCCGTTCCAGACAACGAATTAATCCATAAATCAGGAGCTGATTAATCCGTTATATTAAGGGAGAGGTAATCCATCGTCCTTCGAATAACGGATTTGACCGAGGATTTTATTCAGGGTATAGATGACATCCTGAAGAAAGCCAGATATATTCAATAATTTTGTGAACGCCTTCTTCTAGGTTGGCATGACAATTGTTCCTCTCTGGTCGTACGTCGACTTAAAACACCGACCAAAATAAGTAAATAAATACTTTGTTCACTTATAAATGTAGCAAATTAAAGCATCCAGCGTTCTAACGCGACATACACAAAACTATATATGCATAAACAGTGAGGTTCTTTAAAGAAACACGTAAAGCTTATACTTTTCCAGAACGATTTTTTTTTTTGTATTCCGCTATGAAAAAAAAAATCAAAAGAAACACAGCAAGATCTTGACGAATTCACGTGGGTTGTAAGGTGATGTCTCCTGGTGACATTTAGAGAAGCGGATCTCCCGTCTTACCGTGAGGCGTGGCTGAAGCTCACGGCTTTCGGTGTGACTTCAAATCTGGCGTGGCTTGCACGCGAGTGTAAATACTTTAGCTACCTCCTCATCTGAAGAGTTCGCCAAAGTTATCAGCCGCTAAAAAACTCTCGGGCAAATTCCCAGGGAATGTCGTGGGTTGTCTTTGCGACTAGATAGAGGGGAGGGAAATAATAGATTGATCCCACATGAGACCTCGATAATCCGGCTCTTCCGCTGACTATTGTGTTCGCTAATCCGAAAAAGTTGATCCCTGTTACAAGACGGCCATGCGACGATAATTCGTCAATCCGTTTTATGAGCGAGGCACACACGCCACACGACTGGCTAATACGAAGGTAGCGTGCCGGCCACAGATCAAAGAGGCAAATATGTCAGCGCTATGCGGAACATGGATTTTAAAATTCCGTCATTCCAAAACGGGGACAATGGAAAGCAAAAAAAAAAAAAAAATGAGAGAGACGGCCTTTTAATGCGGGATGGACGATTTTAATTTTAGGGCCTGGTTCGGAATGCCATTCGAAGAATTTAACATGCAAATCGCCGACAGACGCCATCGTTGCTTTGTTGGAAATTGGCCGAATTCTTTTCTTTACCCCCACTCTGACATCAGGTCAGTTTACAGAACCTACATCGGTTTTTCTCTTTGAATTTTATACAGACTTTGGGGGTCTTAGGTCGGAGTCACATGTAAGAAAGCGACGAGTTTTGTCTAGGGCTTACATGAACAGCTATAATGAAACCGTATAATTGAGGTAAATTGACAAGAGGCCGGATTTCATGGGTACCATGTGACCACGCATTTGCCGCTGCTCTGTTTTTATTCTGTATGCTGTAGTATTTTATACTGAAGACATTTTTGTTTGTAAATCGCGAAAAAAAAAAACAAAACAAAAAAAAAAACAAAGAAAAAAAACAAAAACAAAAAAAAAGATGTAGGTGACCCGATGACCCGAAGCCTCCCACCAATGCGGTCGCGGTGAGTTCAAGTCCAGCTCATATTGGCTTCCTCTCCATCCTCACGTGGGAAGGTCCGTCAGCAACCATGAGATGGTCGTGGGTTTCCCCCGAGTCCTGGTTTCTGAGAGTTGTGTTGATTGTAGAAAGGTTATTTGAGGTTTGTTTTAAGGTTGAATGATACCCTACTGGACAAATGTAAGTTTCAGTTCCAAAAGTAATATTTTAAAGGTATTTCCTGGCCTCTGTAAATGCATTTTTGGGGGCGGAAGTGTAGGTCGTATCACTACTTACAGAGACCACCTGATTAATTAACGCATGGCTTACTTTTACGTCCCACTCAGCAGTACATATATTTAATTCTTACATAAATTACATATTTATGACGGTGGCAAGATTTGTCTGAATGGCCTTGGTAATTAATTTCAATCGAAAAAGGAAGCCGAAATGTAATAGTTATTAGATCTGACAGCTGAAGACATCACTCAATCATTGCAGGCTCTTTTTTCTAATTGATTTATTTAAAGAGGACGTAATGCATAATTTAGTAACAATTATAAATTAATGTAAATAAGTATACATACAATAAATACATGCGCGTCTTGCAGCTGACGAGAAATCAGTCAAAAAACTTGTCGACCTGGAGTTTTACAAGTAAAGCAGGCCTTTGATGTGCCTAATATCGAAAAAGCACAAAAAATGGATATGATATAAAGGTTGTAATTAAATGGATATGATATAAAGGTTGTAATTAAATGGATATGATATAAAGGTTGTAATTAAATGCAAGATGCAGTGATATCTCAAATCAGTTCTTGATCTGAAATTCAGGGGCCGATTGAACAAAGCAATTCTTTACTGAAGTCAACACCTTTAAACTAAATTTTACAGCTTATTTGATACCTAATCTTTGTGAGATTTGTTTCACTTGTTCTTCTGCATGATTTACTTGCATCTAGCATCCATGTCTTTACTTTAAAATTTCAAGAGTGTTTAATTTAAATTAAGGTTTAAAGTTTGACTTAAGTTCAAAATAGCTTTGTGGAATCGGCCCCTGGCCTCATTTTAGCTGCTTATTTACTAATTCCCATAAAATTATGCTTTAGACATCCAACAGGCATGCATGTAATTTTATGAATTTAACATGATTTTTATAAACACAGTCGTTGCCCTGGGGAATTGAACATGACTTAATTCGTTTGGTTTCAACATCATGCATGATTTTTATCGTTATTATATAGGTTGTTTAGATATTTGTTACTGTTACGCGACGGAAATTGTTGAGTATATTTTGCGTTAAAAAGTAATGAAACCAATAAAACAAATTATTGGCACACCTGTACAGATACTCCCGAAATTTTCACTCTGGCGGCGGTGATCGAATTGACGCTTCGTTCAGGAATTTTCAGTTATCTCCTTTATTCATGTATTTGATTGGTTCATTTCCAGCTGTAGTCAAATTCATGCCTGCAGAAAATCGGAGTAAACCACTGCCCTTCGCTAGGTATGATAATAAACCTCCTGGAGTAAAGCCTTAGTCGAACTGACCAGGGCTGGATTCAAGCGCGCGATCTCATTGGCCCGGAGGGCGATCAACTGTGGCCTGTATGAACAAAGCTATACGCATGTAGCTGAGAAATTATGATTATTTTGAAGGAATGAAAACCAGTAACATAAAGTATACGTGTATATCAGACGAAAGATCATGACATAATTTCCATGAAAATATTGATTTATTTATTTTTAAAATAATTTTTTTTTCAATGTATTAAAATATCGGCCCTACATGTGAAAGTTCTAGACTGGACTTTTCTGAGCATAATGTGACCATTTACGGCGCTACGTCACAGGCTTTTGTGACTTAAAACACATCGATTGATACATTTATACATGTACATTTTGAGCTATGAATGCATTCGCCAAATGGACGTTTAAAGTAACTATTGCTAGAGGGTGTTTATTAGACGCCATTTCATATGAAGTATATATGGAAAGCATTTTTCGATGGAAAAGGTGAGTAAGACAGATTTTGTTGTTTGAACTTGTTTAGGGTTGTGAAACTGAGAGAATCTGGTTTAATAAGAATTTGTATTACAAAAACATCCTGATGTCTATCTAATAGGTTATTTCCTCCCATGTGCTCATGCTTGTTTGGTGTAGTCGTATTATTAAGGCAGTAAACTGTGTTGAGTTTGAAATGTTAATGACATGCCCGCTACACTGCAGCGACTTGAGGCGATTTACGCACAAACAAAAGCGTTCTAAGACAGAAGGGAGCTGAACTTAACCGACAAGGCAAGTAAGCAATCTCTCCAATGTATCTTTTTTGGCTTTTGAGGCTTTTGTTTTGCTAGATCTTTGTTCTGGAATCAAAACAATCCGTCCAGAGCCCGAGGGGCAGGGGTTCGAGGAGAAGAGGCGGTCGGGGGGAGAGTCTAGTAAACTCTCAAAGGACACCCTCAAGATATTTTTGCGTTATTCACGGTTCTGGTATGCCTCCAGTAGATGGTGCTAGATGCCCACTGGAGTCGAGACGTGATTGACATTTACCTCCCTTTGATGTGTTTAGCCGCTAGGGGATTGTTGCCTCTCGGCCGGGCTGTTTGGGGCGGCGGGTAGACCCGAGCTTTCGAGATCTGTATATACTTTAGGTTAACGCTATAACCTCATAAAAATACGTTGGCGAAATTCTTTCTTTTGTACTATTTGCCTGAATGCGGTCCCAAATCTATGGAGGGCGTCGTTTTTGCCTTCTCGAAGTAATTAGTATCAACTGAAAGCGATTTGGACGTATTTGGTTTTCGCATCTGTCGACTATTACAAATCGACATCCCCTGAAAACGGCCCCAGCCCGGCACCACTGCCTCCAAGTAACGTTGATATTTACCGATGCTTGTAGCAACCACAAGGCCCCTTGATGGCCATCGGCTCATCATTCTGATGACCTGGAACTCTTTTGTGTTTGGAGGAACTATCGACGTGGCGGGTGTGTGGTCTTGAATATAGATATAAAAACACTAACTCGATTTTGTATTCAAGACTCAGGCGCACAGAAAATGGTGGGGATGGGTAGGGATTGATTGTATCGCTGAAGTGTGTTTAAGTACTGCCAGGTAATTTTGCAGGTATAAACTATGACAAATAATGGTGAAAAAAAGCCCATTACTTCTGGCTACAATTAAACAGAGAAAAATATCATCCAATGAGCAAGTGCCTCCCACACCCTGTTTTTATGGCGATAGGACGCTAGTATCTACATTCCAGCTGATTTATTTTGAGAAAGTGGAGGTCAACCCCTGATGATGTTTGGATATGTTGTAGGCCAGGTATATTGTTATTCGACACTAAGTGTCATTTGGGCCAGCGAAAATTAGGGAATACAGGTTTAGGAGTGTTCTTTGTGAAATTACTACATAAATAGTAAGGCTATTTTTTAGTGTTTTTATACCTATAGGAATATATACACATGGCCTACATACATACTGTAGTCCCGAGGAAAGGAAATATAGGCGTTCTGATTATACAGTCTAGCTGAAAATTGATTTCCTCGAGAGATTTGTGTCATGTGGCTTAACCTTTACTGGAAATAAAACACCACAACATCGAGAATTAGACCAGAGCAGCGACGAAAATGTAATAGTTTGCAAATAGTTACACGTAATCCACGAAAAGCGGCCTCTTGTCATTTCATCTCAGGGTTTCACCATCACTGCGATATCATAGCTTGCCAACCTTGGTTGGTGCCATTTGTCTTGCGCCAAAATGGCGTTCATATTTTTACGGCACATGCGAGAAACATATACGTCAGTATAACTTGCCAAAGGTCGTGGCGGTTTACCGCCGAAATTATGGTTTCCTCCACCCAGTAAACTGAGCGATGTCGACAACTGAAAAATTGTTGTGTATGCCCCCCCCCCCCAAAAAAAAATCTTCCATTAAAGCGTTATAACTGAAAGATGACGGATAGCATTTTCTACTATCTAATGGATCAGTCCGGGTCCTGAGCCTGAACTAATGCGTTATCAGGCACACCTGCCCCGAACAGTCAGGGTGTGTAGGCTACCAATATAGGCTATGGGGTATACCAGTTTTATTTATTTATTTGATTGGTGTTTGGCGACCGGCATTATGGTATGAATTTCCCGGTGAGAGAAAACCGGGCAGAGCATGAGAAAAACCACGACCATCCGCAGGTTGCTGGCAGACCTTCTCACGTACCCCGGATACCACTTGGAGGCATAAACCCTGTTTTGTAAAATGTCATGTGAAGAGATGCACTTAAGGTGTTCAAAATAGGCTCCCATTCAAGTGTTTGCAGGTGCCCTAACTCCCTAAGGGGCGCTTCACTTATTCCACTTATAAGGAATTCTGTATAATTGCCTGGTTATCATTCATTTGATAGCTTGCTCCCTTTTAAAACCATGCCCTATGAAAGAACTGATTTGCATGTCCTTTACCGCGTATACAAAGAAAGATGGCGCGAAAGCGCTAACACAGTCACACGAATGGCTTTATTGTCTTTTCATCTATTTCAACCGTTATGTTCATTTGGTAACATTCACGGGTTGTCTGAAGAAAAAGTGTATTCACATGTACTTGTTATTCGCTTCGTTGCCATAGACACCTACATAACCACGCTAACAGGGGTTTGCTAAAGTGACAGCCCTGTGGCTCTAGCAAAAGTTTCATATGCACGCATTTGTGTTGACTTTGACTTTAATTGACACTGCTTTACTTTGTATTTCCTATCTACGCGACACCTAAATATATATCATTCGAATTTTAAAAAAAAAATTGGGGGTGGGGGGGTGGAATTTATATTGATTGATTTATTTTTTTGTTTCTGCGTTTGTTTCTTTCCTTCTTTATTTAATTATTTATGATGATATTAGTCTGCCATTTGATATAAATTTGAAGAACTTGAAAGTCTCTATAATATATGACGCATTTTAACCATTTAAAATGGTTTTACTATTATAGCAAATGAAGGGTATAGTTTAGTAACATTATCATCATCTACGAGAGTCCTTATTTTGTGCCATTTCTGATTCCGGATGCAAATGCAAATAACATCTTAACAGAACTTGATATTTGTCTTAACTTGGACACTTACAATATAAATGAATCAGAATTTCTAAAACCAAACGTTTATATTTTTAGCGCATACAAACTGTCATTGTGAACTGTATTGACGATGGAAGGCACAGAGTCGGTGTAATTTCGTGCTTGGGCAGCGTATAATTGCGTTGCTTGTGTAACAAGCGGCAGGTTGTTGTCTTCACACTGTCTGGAGATGGTGTCAGGTAACAAAATGGTGTCGTATCAAGTGCCACAGCAGCCGGAGTCAACCAGATTAGGTTCGGAATGACATTTATATTACGATCAGTTGAGAAATGGACACCTGCATTACCAAGTCCTTAAAATATTAACTTTCGGATTCCCGCCTCGGTTTGGAATTTGATGCCGCCTCTGGAGAACCATTAGGTCCTCCCACAAAGAAGATGTACCGAATAAACTCAGCTGGGGCCTGAAATGTTCTTTTAACAGGTTGAATGGGGATAATGGGGATAGAAATGCATTTTTGATGGAACCTGGAATGCCACCAGTATACCCCCCCCCCCGCCCCCACTCCTCCGTGTCCTGTTTGGGGAGATATTTCCTCATACCAACAGCCATTAAACAATGAAAACGCTAAAAGCTGTATACATGCTTAATTATGCCTGATAATTAGGATTGGCAAAGATGAGCCTAATATAGGCAACTCTACTGAAACCCTTTTTTACTCAGCCTTTATTACAGGTGGTCCTTTTCTAATTTGAATTAAACTAACCATTTAGAAAAGAAAGAGAGAGATAGAGAGAGAGAAAGAGAGAAAATGTTATCTCTTCTCTATCTCTTCTTCAAAATCATCAATCTTTATTCAAGAAATGTTTCCAGGTCATATTTAATACCGGTAAGAGTTTTTGCGCCGTCTTGTGTCTTTTGTGTTTAGGCCTAATCTACATTGATGAACTATATAAGTTTATTAAAATCGTACTCGTTTTAACTGTTGATGGGTCAGTACTTTTAAGCAGTTAAATAACAAAACATAAGCACGCTGTCAACTTCATGACTGAAGCATACATTCCTTAAAACACAGTCAAAAAACAAACAACAACAACGACGCACGTAATGGTAGGTCAGCCATAACCTAAACAAGGTGTAGTATAATTCCCTGCTGTGGATGCAGATTCCGGATGGTTTCGCTGCCAGCGTCTTAGTCAAAGTATCGGATGTTGTTACAGCGTATATCATTATCCCATTATCCGCATTTAGATTGGCTGATTATAGTTCAAGGGTGATTTTAACATGCAAACGTATGTTAATACTGGTAAGTAACTGCTAATTAAGGCCACGTGAGCTTTACGTTCTATCAACACAGTTTAGAATATATACTATTGAACGCCAGCAGTATAGAGAGGTCTACCCAGGCTTTTGAATCTATCCTCCATACTACTGAATTTTGGAAGTACCTCGATATTCACTGGTAGACCAACACCTCATACACCGTATATGAGAGATGGATGTTTCGGCCCTTTGACCAAGACTCATAAGAACTAAACGCCATGCAAAATGTCCTGAAATGCATATCCAAACAATCTAGTTTATCACGTTTTAAGCAAACATTTGTTTCTTATTTACCTTTTAATTTTTTTAACAACGAAAGTATGTACATGTAACACACAGAAGATATAGACCTACATAAAAACATAGAACACAAGTTATAATGAACATTACATGTAGTGAATTGAGAATATGAAAGGGAATTTGGAGGAACTAAGCCTATATTACTTCGCAGGTTATGTTTGGGTGGTATCACAAACCGCAGGATATTTCAGTTTTAAATTTTCCTTGAACAGTAAATTCCATATGTTTTATTTTTTGTTACTTACGCCTACGTTTTGATTTGTGCCAAAGTTCTATTATAATGTCGTAAAAAAATCGAATAAATGAAAAAATAAAATATTGTGTTTCTGTTCTTCGCAAAGACAATGTTGTGACATAATTGTGTTCAGTCCCACCTTTTGTAAGCTGTTGCATTGGTTCTTTGGTGTCATAATTTGTCACTATAGATTGCCAATTAACAAACATTTTCCAACTACCCACTCACCCAACATGACAGCTCTCGAGTTTAACTTGCCTGGGCAGGGCCTACTATTATGTCGCTACGTATGTCTCTCCATCCCTTGATTGTAGAGCAGTAGTAGTTTTCATTAAGTAACTCCGCCTATAGTCTTTTAGACACATAGGTAACTGAACATGTGTTTATTAAATAATTAACACGCCGTGTGTATTACGTAGGCCTATGTACTGGCATATGTCTCCTGCCATATGTTTTAAAGAGGCTGTTTACTAAGCATAGCACTTATGGCTAACAACAACAACGTCGTCATCCGAGCGTGTGATGACCAACCCGCAACCTAAATAGAAACGACGCTATTTTCCCAAGCCGTGATATTTGATACAAGCATATATAGGCGCTAATTAAAAGCTCGGACTAATTACAATTAAGCTTCTTAGTTTTGCATATTCTGGGATGTGTCTGGGATGAAGGGGGCGGGGCTCTGGCCATATGTTTGGGTCACAACTCAAACCCTCGGGGGCGGGGCGGATGCTAACATCTTCAGCAGCAGTTTGGAATTCACGCCTGACATCATGTGATCGAGAGCGATGAGATACATGCATGTTGATCCGTAAACATTGCTGTTACGGCCGATAAAAGAGTAGTAAATACCAATACTGTAGAAACCAAGCCATATTGTATCATTTTTTGACCGCCAATGTAACGAAGTTCGGTACTGTTGGAACAGAGACCGATGATGTTAACAAGCTCTACTCTGTACATTACCACATTTTCGTTAAGAAAATTCCCACTGCATCGGTTAAAAAAGAAGTTATTACATTATAACTAAGTCTTCTAACCGGTGCTGTAATAAAATACTGTAATAGATTTTTACTAATAATGTAGTAACTTCTTTTCTAACCTATGCAGTGGGAAGTCTTTTTTACCGATAATGTGAGTGGAGTGGAGTGGAGTGGAGCTTTTCGGCTGTTTTTACAACATTATCGGTCATTGTAACATTATCGGTCAAAAAATGAAACAACATCGGTTGGTTTCTACAATACTTTCCACATTATTGGTCGCAACAATTGTCATGCCATGCGTCCCTTTTCCATCGTGAATGGCATTAAGTTTCGGTTGTTGATAGTCATTTTTGCGATTTTGAAATAAAGCTACAAAATTTGACATTTCAACTTACACAGGGTCCTACCAAAGAAGACGCATATGTATTGATGGTATATGGCGGATTTCATGGACGATATTTGAAGACGTTGAAGCACAGTGATGTCACACATTCCTTTTGACTGTGGTTTCCCCTGGAGTGACGCCCGGCCTTGGTGACAATAAACAGTTCACTACGCTTGTGTATAGCCATCTGCACAGTTCAACGTTCGTTAAATATCATTTGTCTTCCATCAACAAGGTGTGCATATTTGTGCCTCACATGATCAACTATCAAACAAGTAAATAACATATTGTATTGTTGCCGAACGCCATAGTAAAGAAGCTGGCTTCCTCTCCTGCCGCACGTGGGAAGGTCTGCCAGGAACCTGCGGACGGTCGTGGGTTTCCCCCGGATTCTGCCCGGTTTCCTCCCACCATAATGCTGGCCGCCGTCGTATACGTGAAATATTCTTGAGTACGGCGTAAAACACCAATCAAGTAAACAAATAAAATAGTAAAGAACTGTTTACTTATACGATGGAGGTTAGTTTAAAGGTCGGAGGAGACCGAAGTGCCTTGGGTAAACCAAGTATACTACACTGTAAATTTCGATGTTTAACCTATATACACTTGTATGCATATGATATTAAACACTTGTAGATTATTACGTTATAGTGTAGGCCTATATACACGTTTTGGACACTTATGTTTAATACTAACAAATATATGTGTATATTCATTAAATACAGTTGTTTGAAGTTTAAAAAAGATAAAAACCTTTCCCTCAGCTGTTCACTTCAAGAGTTATTGTATGCCTTTAAATCATTTACCTCGCAAAACTGACACACGACAAATGTCATGCTGTTAGAAGATATACAGAAAGCATTTCTTTTATATTAAAACACACGCAGCTAGCGGTGCTGTTGTACACCTACCATGTATAAAACTTAAAAAACGACAATGCTTTATACGTTTACATAGATACAGAGAGCACTTCTTTACTTTATTTTTTGCACCGCGATCGTTGTTGAATACAGACACAGACAGTTGTTGTGGTTTTCTCTGGGGTCCGTGCGCTCTTGTGGCGTGTTTAGATTCGGCGGGTTCCAGCTCGGGCCACGCTGAGCGGGACTTCTGTGAAGCCGACAAACTTGAAAGACGATTGTTTCAAAATGGCGACTCCGTCGACCCATTTGATGTTAATCTGTGCGTATGAAGTCTTTCTAATTTCGATTGGGTAAACATCGTAAACGCCGTGGTCGAACCAGTGGTAACCACTTTGAAGTGACTTTCAAGCGAGAGAATGAAAGCTTTCTTCAAACGCTGAAGAAAGTTAAGCCACAAGCCTATCGATAGCTGTGTATAACTGTGGGGGAAAAAAAGAGCGTGTTGATTGAGTGAAAAGTCGAGAGATCGCACCACACACACGCACACACACAGATAGACAGAAACGCTAAGTATAGACAGCATCTCAGTACATTCGGAAATTAGACATATAACTACAAAGTGATGATGTAACTCTCATTTAAATCGACGACGCAGTTACGAGATTTATACGGGTAGAAACTTTACATAATATAGACCGAAGTGACATCGCCTTTTATATCTCGTGGCTGTATAGAAAATAAAGAGATTCATGTACTTCAAGGCTAGACATGTACTTACAGAGTGGTCGACGCCATCTGTTGCGCGCATCACGAAGAGGCATTCTGTTTATTATTATGCTTAAACTGTGCTTATGTAGATGATATGAAGTGTTAAGTAGTTCATATCCAGAAAACAACCAAACAGTGTCATTTAGAGTTTAAGACCGTGTTTAACGTGTGCATTAACTCGGTTATATCAAGTCGGCGTCCCGACAGCTATATACGTTCTCAATCTAATCCTCCATTACGTTTAAACTTTCCAAATGGTTAAACAGAATGCTTCTATACACGAGCTTCTCATCTAAAGTTGCCCCCTTTTTCCTTCCACGTGTATTGACATACCATCCGAGAATTTCAAGAGAAAGGAAACCTCCTAAGACGCCGAGCTCGTTTTTACATACATTCTTCATTAAACAGCTGCTTAGCGAAGTGTGAGTATAAGAGATGGATAGACCCGGGATAATGGACAAATACAATGTTCACTGATAGGTGAACTGTAAAGAGATACACTTCAAAGGTAACGTAAGTAAATATGTAATAGCCCGCCTTTTGTTAAAACCTTTTGAAAAAACAGGTTCCGGAATGGTCCTACCAGACACTTAGCAGTCCTCTTAGTCAACGTTCTGTTCATTTATTTTGATCCTTGTGTTACGCGGTTTGAGGATGGCGAAAATAATGAAGTTTAGTGTACATTGTGTGGCATCCTGCAAGGTGCAGATCTTGCACCCCAACTTAAAAAGAAATAAATGACAAAAATACTAAAAAAAAAACAAGAAAAAAACATGTTTTGTTGGCTTCACAATATATTAGTTGTTATCAGACAAACTATATACACATGCAAGAAACTGAACAAGAATGGTGTTTATATTAAAGTTAAATTAAAGCATCGACATTTGGGTTATCCTATCGCACATATATAGTTTATAGCCTGTTGTACTTGAATAAATATGTACGGATAATGCGCTGCTTACACAACATATCACATTTCAGTTTTATCTGTCAAGGACGATTTGTGCTGACACATGCAGGATATACATATGTACATCTATCAGCAGAGTAAAAAGACGTTTAATATTGTTTACATACATGAGATATAGCATATATGATTGTAGCTTTCCGTCAATCAGAGTTCACATTCTTGTTAATCCGTGCACATTCTCAAAATTTTACCTTTTTCTTCCTTAAGGTTTTTCATTTTTCGGGAAGAACGTCGTCTGTATTTATATATGCACTGGGTGTAACAAAGCACTGTGACTTCCGGGGGAATTTGCGAAGTGCAAAATATGAAAGAAAATCCAAGAAACAGAAAACAGTTAATTTACCAAGTTTCATTAACATGCGAATATATAGGCGTAAGCCCTATTAATCTAAACAACGGAGTGAATTTTCAGGCTTCTCTTTGGCGGAAGTATATATATACTGGAGTGATACGTTGCTCTGCATGGCAGTATTTCGATGTGCATGGCGGTGGAAAAGAACATTTCTCATTTAGGTACAACCCCAAACACAAAAATGCCTATCATGGACGATTGCATTATCAATTCGTACAGCCAGCTATTCATAGAGTTGGTTCATTATATATTATGTGTCACAGACTCATTCGACGAACAAATTGACGTCACATAAATGAGATTCGACAGAAATTGGTTCCCTGTCGGCAATTCTTTTCATCTCCGTTAAGAGTATTTCACTTTAATTCAATATGTATGGCCGTCAGTGTTATATGTGACAAAAACAGTGCCAGAAGAAAACCACTGACCTTTGGCAAGTTATTGACGAACTACATACGCACCTTTGCATATGCTTAGAAGACTTGTGATCTCCAGGCAACGTTAGACAGCGCAATCGGCCACACGAGCATCACCGGCCTCTTACAAGGCCTCACAGACAGCGAGAGCATCAAAAATCTACATATTCCCTTTCCAAAGCCGGATTTGAACCCTCCCCTTGTGTGTCTTAGCGATTAAACGATATATGTAGTTGTGTTATGCATGAATATACTTATCGCTGTATTTCAATGGCATATTAATATAAAATGTTATATAGTATTAATAATATTAACGCACATGTAGTGCCATATCTTTCTCAAACGATTCTTGAGTACGACATAAAACACAAATAAATAAATCAGACCAGAAGGGAATGAAGATTTTCTGATTTTAGGGTAGTGTCATTTGTCATTGTACTTTCAAGATTTCTAATTATAAGGATGGGTATTTTTCCGCTTGGGTATTATATAGATCTGTGTTGTCAAAGCCTTGGTTCTGTGCCTTTAACCTATAGGAAAGCCTAGGAAGCTTTTGTTCTGACCTGGCTCATACCCTTCATAGCTGAGGCTCATTCAAGTATATAAACCCACATTGCTAACAAATATCGGATAACTAACAGTGTAGCCGGTGTACAATAATGGGGCATGATACAAAGAAGGCGTGGAGATGTAAGTGGTCTGTTCGTCAAATTGTTCTCTCAGAGACATACAGGACTATAATAGTATTATCGGCTGTAAATTTCGCATCGGGTATAACCCTTTACAACCGAGCTCATACTTACCTGGCGGCGACATCAAAGGAATACCTGTTACTCGAATGCACCGACTGAACCCTGTTTGCTTTACCTACTTTGATGTGGCTGTAACGAAAGCACTTATTGACATAGCTAAGCTGCATAGGTAGATAAGAAGGCCATTTAAAAGGTATATATAGTTATATATTGAAGCCGGAGATGTACATACATCGTGGTTTTCACCATTTAGCCGTTACATGTCAAGGCGTTAAGATAAAGAGAAAAGTCACTTAGCCTAATTCTTTTTATAGTACCACCGAAAGGAAAACTAATTACATTTCTCCTCCAGATTTCAACGAAAAGTAAACATATGCTTATGTTATTTAATAGATGAACTAACTATTAGGAAACGTGGACTGGGTTTCTTTTTTTCTAGATTGGATGCCTGAATTGCTTCAGGCAAAAATAAGTGTTTCTTCCCAACCCTCTAAATGCAAAAGTGCGCACTTAACTTACCAGGTATGTCACGGCCATGAAGTTTATATGGGTGGAGGTCAAAAGCTTGAAGGCAGTAATTCACCGCCCTTCGTCAGGCACCTGACAAACCTCCTGACTTAAAACCGCAGCCGAAATAGAGGCCGATGGATTCGAACCTGTGTCCTGAATGGTGAGAGAACGAGTGGCGGAAGACAAATGACTCATGCAGGGACTCTCCCGGCATTACATAGGCCTATAATCATGTAGCTAGGTCCCCGTTTTACGAAGAGTGTGTAACGTTTCGTCGAACGTAAATACCACGTATCTCTATAGTATATGTGTGGTCATGGCAGTTACGTTTGACATAACTTAAACCCCGTATGTAAACTTGTTTGACACATGAATATTAAAGACAATATAGCATGGAGGATAAAACCAGAGCAGTGACGACATTGGTGTGGTTGAGTCACATGTATAACCCGGTGAAATCCAGCCTCTTGTCAGGTAACCTCAGAGTTTTATTCTGACTGTTCATGGAAAAGTGTTTAAAAAGTAACAACTTACACATCCTCTACCACCATGGCTTAACCAGACTAGATTAAAAAAAAAAGAAGAAATTGCAGTGATGTTAATGGCAATCTATTAACTGTCAGTGGTCTAGAATTAATCAAGATGCTTTGTTGCAATCGCATTAAGGCTATTACCCTGAACGCGTGTTTTCGCTGGGATGGCCGTGTATTTTCATAACATCGCGGATTTAAAGTCTGGAACCGACTCCGCACTGCTGTTTTTGGTTTACTTGTTTAAGACAAATTTAAAATCTCAGTGTAATACACGTACCTGGGAAGGTCAGCCGGCAACCTGCGGATGGTTGTGGGTTTCCTTCTACCATATTACGGGCAGCCGCCGTCGTTTAAGTGAAATATTCTTGATTGCGGCATAAAACACCAGCCAAATAAATAAATAAGCGAATCAATATAATGCACAGTTTAATATATGAACAGCTGAAAGTTTGATATATTTGTTTGAACATTCAATTGTTTTTTGTAGTCCCAATTTGAACTCTTACAGTACACAAAAATTGGTTGAAAATTTCATTTCCAGCTTTTATTTATAACAGAACGTTGCATGCTATAGAAATTTCTCCTTCTTTGAAACATTAGTGAATGTGTCTTTCTCCAGGGTACGATAACCCGAGACTGACTACGCCTCCGTTTAGTGGCGGGGACAAGGCGGACCAATGCTGCACTTAGTGACCTCACGCTCGTTTGTTTGTACACCGCGAGACTTCGAACGGCCTCACGTGCCTACGAAAAATCACGTGACAGGCTACGAACAGATACGACAAGGAAGATAAGACAAGGAAGGCTGTCATCCCAAAATAGAAAGGCCGCTGTCATCTGAAAATAGAATGGGCCCTTTCCTGCATTCGAGACTGAGACCATACAACACTTAACATGGCCAGCTTGCTTCTCCAAAAAACCGCGATGTGACAAAACTGAACATCTACAAATTGTTAGTATTGAGGTATACAAATTGTGCATTTGGAAAAAAAGACCAAAGCAAACCCCCCCCCCCCCCGCATTTCTAGGATGTATACAACGCCGTTTCCCTCTACTATACAAAACACAGTCGTATTTAGAGAGTAAAGTGCAAAGATAGCATAGCCAATGAATAGGACGCTTTATATATTTATCAAATTATCGTTGGTTTCTCACTTTCTGCATTATGGTACGTGGGGTCCGGCAGCAACCTGCGGACGGTCTTGGGTTTAAACAGGGCTGTGCCCGGTTTCCTCCCACTATAATGCTGGCCGCAGTCCTGTAAGTGAAATATTCTTGAGTACGGCGTAAAACACAGCAAATAAATAAATAAATAAATTCTACAGTATGCCAAAACAGATGGGTTTTTTATGAATCTGTGACTTACAAGTCAAAAATAAATCTACCGGTGTATGTTTTGGGGCTTGAACCTTTATATCACGAAAATCGTACAGAATAACTCCCCGAAGATGACAACCCAAATCACTAGAAGCTTGCTAACAGACCTACTTTGATCTAACCCAGAAGCTGAACACACTGTTAACACATCTCATTTCTATGATGGCTGATCTGAACCGCTGTCGTGAGCAAGGCGATAAACACCATTCAAACAAATTCTAGTAAATAAGATATTGTCTTACAATTTCACCTCAATGTATTACAATTGAAGACTCTAACATGATAAGATTATATATTCAAGGGCACGAGCTCCTGGATAAGAGTTTATTTACAGCAAACATAATTCTAGCCATTAGGGTTCATTAAAATGTTATCTTCGAATTAATCAGTCTTTGACGAGGCGTCGTCGTCGTGCATTTGCACGTTAAACGTTTCCTCACGTGCACGATGACTCGGTTTGAAATCGAGGCCAAATGTCGTCGGCTGGCCCACGTGACCTTAAGAAAACGCTTGCCGATCAGTGTTTCAGTGTCTTGCATAATGCCAACAAGCAGTCGGGTTAGTCGTTAAAGCGACGTGATGACAGCCTGATGAATGCAACGTCATCACCGCGGAGCATTTGGCCTGCCTTCTGAACTTGTAGTTATAGCCAATGGATTCCACACGGCCATTTTTAATTTATTAAGTCAAAAATTGAAACGCAATTTTAGAGTTTATCTTCGAGCTACCTTATCAGTATTACCTCAAGACAAATGTTTTGAAATTTCAACGTCCACTAAGCGGTGTGAGAAAATTTTGAGAAATTTGAGAAAGTCAGAAATGTCTTTGTGGAATCGGCGTAAGAACTCCATCACGTGTCCATCCGCATCGACGACACCTTCGTAATGTTACATTCTTATGAGCTTCGCCAGTGTATTCCGTTGTTTTACCCTAAGCTGTAAAAATGAAATGCAGATACTGGGTTGTGTATTATATATACTTGTAGCTGTGAGGTTATGTTCATGTTACTTGAACAATAGTTACGTGTATTTATTTATTTAACATAGTTACGTGTACGAATGTGCTCAAGTATATACGAAGTGTGGAGTTCAATACTGCAAACAGTCAAGGAATCGTGCGCAAGCCAGTCAAGGGATGATTGAATCAACCAACCCACTGAGGAATCGACCATCCACCAAACCAATGCATATGTCAATCCATCTATAAATTATATATTAACTCACTGTAATTCAGTAAAACATCTCATAGATCAATCAACAATTGCATCGACTTGTTCGTCGATTCAGTGACGAGCCAATCAGTCCACCCTACAATGAATAGATACATCGACCGAATAATCAATCAATCAATCAGTCGATCGATCCACGGACAAATCAATTCAGCCGCCAACAAATCAATTAGTCCATCGACCAATCAATCAGTCAACTGACCAATCAATCGATCCGCCAACAAACCAATCAGTTTCACGGACCGATCAATCAATTCACCAATGAAATCCATTGATCTAACAGTCAATCAATCTACAGATGAACTAAATCGACAGCTTAAACGATCAACGCGTCCAGTTCTCTATCTTTCATCACAAACGTTTGTGTTATGGTCTAAACACGTGGATCCCCATAGTGACCATACTGAATGACCCGGGGGTATACTTCATCTAGCCCTAGGCCAGCCGCACTGTACCCTCCTTACGCAACCCGTCCTTTCTCTCTCAGTTGAGGGACAAGCGACGCAAGGTGACAGATGACGGTTAGGCATATAGCCGGAAGCCTTCAGTTAAGACCGGTATAATTTTAAACCCCTATACACGGCCGAGCAGTCAGTTATGACAGATGTTGTGGAATCCAGAATTGACTTGTATCCACTTTAATTAAAACTCTCTGTGTTTTCAACGCCGAGGAGTTGACGCTGGACAGATGCCCAGTGCTTGAGGGGGACGGGATGGCTAAAGCTGTTGGATGAAGATGAGCTACAAGAGGTGTCAAGAACGTTTGAGTACACGTGCAGCATTCGGGTAGCTATATGACAGCTGTCCGGGTTGACGGAGTTCCGGATCAATCTGCGAATTTTGAACTCAGCTTTCACAGAAACATTTACATTTACTTACGCGTAAACACATTTTCACGTATCACGAGTTCTACCGAAAATGTCCGGTTGTTCAGTTTATGAATTCCATTCAGAATGCTTTTTTATTTTTTTTTTTGTTTTGTTTTTTGGGGGAAAGAAAATCTAATATGTCGATACCGAGTACATCGTTATGCATTTGGGAATACCTGTTACATACGCGAGAGCACTCATGTCTATGTAAGAACTCCGAGTGCTTACATTATTCCATTACACAGATATAACAAAGAACAAAGTGAAAAAAAAAAAGAGAATGTTTCGAGCACTTTTGTTGTGGGCATCTTCAGAAAAGTCACATTGTGATTTTTGCAGATCATCGAGATTTCTTTAACTACCTAACATATAAACATCTCATCTCCAAGGCCTCTCGGTATAATAAAAATCTGCGAATTTCCACATGATGAAGATCTCACATTCAATACAAAAGGAGGATTTAGATGTTGTGCATTCATAAAAATATGGGTCCTTCGATATGATAAAGACTTAATCCGCAGTACAAAGCAATACAAAACAGTATCAGTGCTTCGTGACATAATAAAGGTATGCGCCTCGTGATGTGATAAATATCACATCTTCAAAAGGAGAGATCTCAACCTTGTGCCATAACATATATACGAGCGTCGCAATGTGATCAAGATCTCATCCTCAAGACAAAATCTATGAAAGATCTGTATCTCCTGCCATAATATAGATATGCAATAAAGATCTCTTTCTCAAGACAAAATCTATGAAAGATCTGTATCTCCTGCCATAATATAGATATTCAATAATGATCTCTTTCTCAAGACAAAATCTATGAAAGATCTGTATCTCCTGCCATAATATAAATATGCAATAAAGATCTCTTTCTCAAGACAAAATCTATGAAAGATCTGTATCTCCTGCCATAATATAAATATGCAATAAAAGATCTCTTTCTCAAGACAAAAGCTGGGAAAGATCTGTATCTCCTGCCATAATATAAATATGCAATAAAGATCTCTTTCTCAAGACAAAATCTATGAAAGATCTGTATCTCCTGCCATAATATAGATATGCAATAAAGATCTCTTTCGCAAGACAAGAGAATATTGTACAAGAAAAGCAAATGGCTTTAAATAATAAACTATGTACACATAAATTTTTTCGGCATTGCATGTCATAGGTTATCTTTTTAGAGTAGAAAAACAGGTATCAAATCATATGCAGAAAAGAAAACATACATATATATAATACATGTATAAAATTTTAGGGTGTTTCAATAAGTTACTCTGAGAAAAACTGCCCTAGCTCATATTAAACTGTTATGGGCTATATTTTTTCCAGGGCTTGACGAAAATTGTCTTGTATAGAGAAAACTGTATGTATGTTACAGAGGTATGTAGATTTAAGAGATCTCATTTATGCTCAGTAATAACTCAAAGCCTTCAAACAGTTACTACATATGACGTCTAAAAATGTTTCAAATTGTAAATGATGCAAAAAGTCGATCTCCCGTAACAGATAGTCAGGCAGGGAAGAAAATAAAGATCGAGGGTTGTCGAATATAAAATGCCCTCGATAAGGACACTTCTTTAAAACGTAGTTAATCATACATTAAACCTGACACATTTTTCAAATTTTTATAAGTGTACATGATTTGTCGGATTAGTGTAAAATACAAGGCATAAGTACATGAATCCTATCGTGTAGTTCGTTCTTTCGCATTCATGACCAAAGTTTATGAAAATCTCCACCACAACTCGACTTTTGTTATAATAATATAATATTACAATTATATATAATAAAATCGTCCGGCGATTTACCTTGATTCGCCTTCATTTCTTCCCCTACAGGTGTGGCTCATTGCCGTTACGTAACCACCACGTAACCTGGCGTGGTCATTTACCTATCCCTGACCGGCTGTTTATGAAACACCCTGCAGCTGGTAGGGTCAGATCAAAGGCGCCGACTCATACCCCGATCAAACAGTTTATTTTCGATTGCGCTTGACCCGTGCAATTAGTTGCCCCCGCGTTCTGCTCCGAGCAAAAATCGGCTCAACTTCCTTTAACTTAGTCCCGAGCCTTGCAAGAGTTACAGTAATTTGGCGGGGCAGGTGCTCTGAGCGCGTGAGCGAGGGGTGGTGCTGATAAATGCGGAGGTGCAAAAGTCAATTCACACGTGATTCTCAAAGAACACGTTACGTCAGAGGCACGTGCGCCTGTAGTTCGTCCGAATACCAATTACGCGTGAAGAAGAGAGGAAATACGTTTTATTTGTCGACCGAATTATGCCCACTGTGCTATATAAATGTGGAAACAAAAGGCGGCATACTTTTGGATAAAATTTCTGTGTGTTGATAAGCAATAAAGGCATTGTTAGAGAGAAAAACTTGTGAACTTTCGGACATAATGAACCTAGAAGTACTTCAACTGGAAGGAGACGCTACTCACTTACCGATAAAATACTTACAAAGGTGATAATACCTCTGGCTGAGCAAAAGTATTTAATTGTCAACGCTAAGTGACGATTGAAGCAAGTAGGTGTTAAATTCAAAAGTTATCCGACAAGAATTGTTACTTAACTTGCAATGGACAATGCACCTTTTCTTACATACCGCGGTACGGTAGTCTGTAATTTTAGCTTGATATAACTGCTGACAAACTGAGAATTCCAGTTGATAAACCCTTGTATAATTGCTTGCTCCCATTTATAACGTGGGCTATCAATATTTTCAATACCTTAGAATGAATGAGTTAAGTATTCCATTTATTAATAATGACCAGTGACTTTTCGCTGTGTAAAATATTCAGTTAGAGCCAGTAACATATCGGTGCGCAAACTATTCAACTAAACGTTGATATGGACCAGTTATTTTTGCACGCAATAATGAGGTGTAAAACATTTAGTATCAGCTAGAAATGCTTGGAAACAGGAGTAATTACGAATACAAAGCTTGAAAATTTACCAGCATATACGTCATACAGAGAGCAAGTTAGTTCTATACCTAAAACTATACGAGAAATCGTCTTCGATCGACTAACTACATTGCCACCAAGATTCCGAGAAAGCAGGGAAATCTCAATAACTCGCTGCCCGAGAATTGATGGTATTGAACCTTGACTTTTTACTATATACACGATAATAGTCACTTGAATTTATGAGTAGACGAAACCGGGACGCCCGCGGGGAATAAACCGCCGAACTTTGGCAAATTATTAATGAACTTGCTGTGAAATAGCATTTATTATAAAGTATAAAACGTAGAGCAATGGTATATAATTTATAAAATGTGCACTCTGTTCTCTCTGAAATACACAGGATTTAGGACTAAAGCCATTAATATAACTTACCAAAGGACATTGTATCGAGGATATTGTTGACAAAAAAAGAATTAAAACATCAACCCGTATAACGTTTAATCGATCACGCCACAATTTCATGAAGCGCAGTTAGCCAGGTGTTAAAAAGCTGTTGACTGAAAGTTATCCAACATAACCGCCTTGGCAAGGTATGCTGTAAAGTCAGGAGGTGCTGTTAGTGTACCATTTTCTAAATGTTGTGATCACATCTAGTTCGAAAAGTAATGGCCGAAGACTTATACTTGTTAAAGAAAAGTGGCTTCGGTGGCATTAAAAAAATCGATTTTTGAAATTTTACATTGACCACTGTTGGAGAGAACTGTGTGAAATTTGAGTGAAATTTTACACTAATTAATTAAAGAGAATTGTCTGAACATTAACACATGTGGATGAAGAATGAATAATTGATCATGGCTTTACGCCACATTGGCAATTTTTCAGCCACGTGGATGAAGGATACTTGCCCAAACCCTCTGGCACGAGCTGATGAAAAACTTTTACCTAAAACAGTACAAACAATCACAAGTTAAATCACTTTGAAAATGTAACAATAAAATGTAAATATTGAAAAAGATTTAGTATTTAGTGACAGTCGCCATATGCTGACAAACTTTCATATATTTTTCTCGTGCACCAACATGAATTCCAAGTGAGCCTATAAGAGACACGGCTCATGGGGATGGATGAGAAAGAAATCATGAAACTGGGCGTGCCAGTAGGGGTTGGGGGTTGAGGGGTGCCCAGTGGTGCGGGTGGTCAAGGATACCTGGTCAAGTTTCGGTACCCACACGCTCACCAGATGCTCTGCCCAAAGAACTGTCCTACAAGTCCTAGGGCTAAACCAAACATCAGTTACGTGGCGTTGCCGACCGACCGCGGACAATCCGGCCAGCATGACGTAACACCTCCAGATGGTCAGCGAGAAGCTGACGTCGGGACCAGATCATAGCTTCGTTCTGATAATGCAAAGATGTGAAAATATCCTCCGAAGACACGATGAAGATAACATCAGTGATCGGGCTATAATATAGAATCGCTTACGTATGGCGGATAGGATATACTGCCTTTGATCAATATTATGATTGTCCTAGTCGATCGTCACTGTTAATTGCTATCGTCCACGGTATTATCGCTGATGGTGATGCTCTGGGAAGAGAGGTTTCTTAATGAATGATTTACACGTTTAGCCATCTGGAATCGAAGCAATTGTGGATGAATTGCACTGATGTCTGGAATGAGTTTAACTTAATTGCAATTAACAGAGACCTATTTATTTAGCTTTATTTAATGTGTCACGTGGCACCGTCGTCGTGAAGGGACAAGGACTTGATGTAAATGTTAAAGCTCTCGGCACAAAGTTATACTGACGGTCACAAAGTTATACTGACGGTCACAAAGTTATACTGACGGTCACAAATTTGAAGGATAAAGTTTTGAGCTGGCATTTGTCAAACCACAATAAAATCCAACATACATATACTTAATAAGAACAGCTTATTTATTTTTTGAAAGCTGTCCTTAATGTTGAGGGAACGTTTACACCTTAATGTTGGGGGAACGTTTACACCTTAATGTTGAGGGAACGTCTACACCTTAATGTTGAGGGAACGTTTACACCTTAATGTTGGGGGAACGTTTACACCTTAATGTTGAGGGAACGTTTACACCTTAATGTTGAGGGAACGTTTACACATTAATGTTGGGGGAACGTCTACACCTTAATGTTGAGAGAACGTTTCCACCTTAATGTTGGGGGAACGTTTCCACCTTAATGTTGGGGGAAGGTTTACACCTTAATGCTTCACTTGAATGTTTTCCGTTGCTGCTAAGTATAGTTTACTACAATTGACCTGGCTATATATAAAACAAGTTGAAAATCATCACATTACATAATTTATAACAGCGATAACCCACGAAATTAAGCAAGGGGAGCGACAAGTTGGTCTCTTCAGAGCAAACTTAATATGATAAAACCCAAGTAAAACATCAACATTATGCTCAGTCGTGTCAGTCCATGCTATAGAATTAGGAGTAAATGGCGGTCGTCAAGAAGCAGGACACAGGGAAACTGATATTTTTTGTTATTTATATACTTCTAAATCATACACCTTTGAACAGCAAATTCTGAAACATGGTTGAGCAGCTTGCAATGTGTAAAACCACACCGAAACAAAAGTTTTGTAAACCGAAAGAAAAAGTAGTGAAAAGTTGACCTTGAGGTCTGTAAATCTTATACATATGAATGCAACCTACATAATTCTATACTCTGTGTCATATCTCTTCATTTTCTGGCTAATATTGCATTGCATATACTTTAAACTTGTATATATTACAGTATTCGTTGCATGCTGAAACACGCAATTTAGTTTTATACAGATGACAACAACTGGGCATCACCTGTTTTTGACTAACTGAATCACATATTTTACTAGCTTTCGCTGGCAGTTTTTAGGCCAGTTTCATCACGTAAGCTAGATTGACATACACATCTACATTTTCGACAAACGCTTCTTTATTTATCTATTCATCTGATTTGAGTTTTACGCCGTTCTCAAGAATATTTCACTCATAGTTTCTCGGCCAGTATTATGGTAGGAGGAAACCGGACAAAGCCCGGGGAAAACCCACGACCATCCGTAGGTTGCTGGCAGACCTTCCAACGTACGACTGGAGAGGAAGCCCGCATGAGCTGGATTTGAACGAAAGCTTATTTAATACATGTATAACTGACTATCTGTGACTCGAAAATGGTGGTAACCGTTTATTGTTATTTATTTATCAGTAACCCTTACATTTGAATTTAGTCTGAACGTCAGATATCCTCTTTAGGTGTGGATATAGATATAGCGATCATACACTGTTACAAAACTTTCGCAAAATTAAATGTTAAAGACCTGGCAATAATGGGTGTTTCACCACTAAATAATTGTTGTGGTAAAACCCTCGCAGAAATACGGGAGTATGCTAATGTGATGAAAACAGGGACTTTTCTAACAGGGTCGCATATACTTGCCGATAACTTATACGCCTGCATTGGGAGTGGGTTTCCTCGGGGCTACGCCCGGTTTCCTCCGGCCAAAATACTGGCCGCCATAGTATAACTGAAATGTTGTGAGTACGACGTAAATCACCAACCAAATAAATGAATATAATATAAGCCTCAAAATATACAGTCCCTTATTGCTGACCTATATACTCACCGACAGGGCAGAGGACCGTTAAAAGATCTTCTGCCAGAAGAAAAGGAATAGTATTTTTGCCGAATCTGACTATTTCACACGTTTACTTTGTTGTTGTTGTTGTTTTTTTTTACCGTGTGGAGACAGTCGCCTATCACTCGATGAGTTACAGTAAGAATCAAAATATTTGTCGAAATAGTGAGAAACTTGAAATTAGGCAACAATAAAGTTGTGACGAACGTGAAAGTTTCGTCAGCATTGACATAATATTGCATAAAGTTCTGTTGCGAAATGGCCTTACTAATGACAAACTTTATGCATAACTTCCAGAAACTTATTAAGTTTTAGACATACATGTATATACACTGTACTTTATTTTGCTTGAGTACATGCTTCAACAAGAAGGAGAAAAAAAAACCCCACTATTTTCGAAAGAATGTGATCTGTCGGCATGGCACGTTTAACTTGGATAGAAAGTAGAGCTACACTTGGCATCGCATGGCACGTTTAACTTGGATAGAAAGTAGAGCTACACTTGGCATCCTGGTCTAAGCCGACACGCTTGGAATTGTGATGGATCATGGTTTAATAGCTGATCAGTCTCGACTGAAGTACAGTGAGTTACATCACGCAAGCTAAAACCTTCTTAAAAGTTTGCATCAGAGCACAAAAGCGTATTCCGCCTGCTCCACAATTTACTATATCGAGGTTCCGGTATACATGCGTGGTATAAGTCAAACTATTGTACCGCACGTACAACTAACGACTCCGGACTTACTGTTGAATGATTTTTAAACCTTTAATGATAATCATCTCTGCTTACGTCATACAGGTATAACGACCAAGGCCTCATTAGCTCACCTGTAAACCAGACAACACCTGTAGGGGTCGGGGCAATAGCCATATACCCTCGCACCCATTGCTTAATCACTCTGCCAAGTTGTTGTGCCTCGTCGTATCACCGGGCTAAGCCTAGTCCTCGAGAGACAAGCTTACCCTCTAATGACGCTACACCCCATGGTCCAGTAACCGTGACTTTGACCCTTCAAATCCCCCCGTGCTCCCTCAAATGGGTAATTTAGGGCTCCTGTTTTTGTGAAAGTCCAACAGCTGTTTTCGATGTCCATTAAGGATGTCCCGGAGATGTTACGAGTCCATTGTTCCTAAACGTAACCCGTCACGGCCCAAGGGATGCCTAATTGGGCATCTCTAGACTCTTAACTCGCACCGACCCATGGGGGAATTGTGTACGGCCTACAACACTAAGGATGGTGCGCGTAGCTTAAAAACCCATTGGTATGCATTCAAGGATTGCTATAAGCCTACCGTTTTATCGAACATTTGTAAAGAATCCCGGTCAAGAGGTGACTGAGTAGATACCAATAACTCTCTATACCAAACAGTCCAAAGTACCCTAGGTGAGCAGCTAACGTTTCAAAATGAGTGAAAGCCATATGCACATCCATTGTTCGGGTACATTCCTTCAGGGCATCTCCCCAACACTACCGTGTTTAAATAACCTTGCTTTCAATACATCTACGTCTATACTGTATAAGTATATGTACTTTAATAACAACCATCGACAATATAATTTGGACCAAAGGTTACATGAAGTTAAACATTCCATTTATCTTAAAATGAGCTATTGTACGTAATGCTAAGAAGAAAGACGGGAAATTTTTTTGTTGTTGTTGTAGACATTCCGCCTATTTGAGACGTATATGTACAAAAAAAGACATGCACGAAAGGGGTATAAAGATACCAAATGACTCCATTACAATAAAGCATATTATCGCTTATGTTTGTTAATCCATAGTCAAACAAATGACGTACATATTATCCATGTCAACAGCCACAACACGCGTGCGAAGCGGCAAAGCACATTTTCACACCAAAATATTAGATGAACATCCACTTGTGACCTATAGTGTCATGGCTGAATGTGATTCCCCTCCTTACATTTCATCATTACAGATATTCCGACTTTTTCAGTGTGTATAACTCAGATGAAAATACAGTATATTGAATTAATCATAGAAACCTTGTGCAAAACAGATTTTTCAAGATGAAATTTCAGTCTCTATGCTTTACTTTTTTGGCACCCATTTTACTATATATATAATCATCCTGTACGACGGAATTTCCTCTTTTTTTAAAATTTATTTAATTTTCAACTGGAACAGAGGTAAAATGCACACAAATTAATGAGTAAAACATAGTTTATACCACAAGAGAGGCCGACAAATCACCTGCCTTAATTCTTAATAGCTTTATATTTCCATTGAAAATTATCCTTTCACTTTTATATCGAAACCCAGCTTGTGGCAGCAGCTGGGATCAATGAAGACGGTTTAAAAAGGCAATCTGCCCCCTCTTTGCATTTTTATCACATCGTTTCAATATTACGCAATGGCCCAACCAGAACAGTCATTGCATAATTTATATTTTTTATCACAGTGGCTCATTAAACATTAAATCCGCCAAAATGATAAGCGTCTATAAATTTAAGTCGTGAAAACCATACAAAGACTTTTTTCCAATACAGACGCGGCTGCTCTTTATATAGATTTTAAAGTTTCTAATCCTTCAGCACGTGTTGATTCAATACTGGAAATCCTTTTGTTATTTCTCCAATCGATATGACAGAGGCCAAGTTTTCCCGGTATAGCATTTATTCACGTGTGGCTTGGGAAATAAGAATTATTATATTAAATGCTAAGTTTATGCATAAATTTAAAGCAGCACTTTCTATATTCCGCCATATTATGTTTTACGACGACCGGTCTTCAGCTTTGGTTTGTGAGTTGGTTGAATTCTTGAGTGTTCACTTGCTCTTCCGTCATTACGTTCATCACGGAAATAACGCTATCTAATTACAGCGAGTCAAAGCCCAGCTTATCCACATAATTTCTGTGCTGCTAATTTAAAATACCATATTCAAGGCAGCAGGCATGAAGCCGCATGTATCCCCATGCATGTCCGCTACATATTACCGTGCCTTAAATTACATGAGCACTTGGCCTATTCCGTTACGCTGTGCTACCGACTGACAACTCTAAGCCATACACTTGGCTCTTCACCTTAAACTTCGTGAGCACTACACCGTAAATTTCGATGTTTAGCTAATAGACACTTTTTTGCATAAGATTTTAAAGACTTGAAGATTATGCAGCATTATAGTATGGGCCTATATACATGTTTTTGGCTCTTGTGTCTAATGCATAAATATGTGTATATTTATTGAACACGCTTGTTTGAGGTTTTATCCACCCATTAAAGGCGTTTGACGTTGGTCATTTTACAGTGCAGGGCAAAAACGCCTTGTACTACATGACTGGCTTAGCGCGAAAAAATGCGTCGTTGGCCTATCACCTTAAACTGAGCAATTGGTCTGTACATCGCCTTAAAAAGTGACCAGTTGCCTTGGGCATATGGCATTAGAATGGGCATATGGCATTAGAATGAGCATTTCGACAATGTCTTTAAAATGAACACTTGCACTGACATATTGCCTTAAACTGAGCATTTGGTTTATATTTTTAAACTGAGCCCTAAACCTATCGACTTAAACTGACCACTTATATCATAATGAACATTTCGCCCATGTCTATAAACCGAGAACTTGCCATATACAGTTTTAAAATCAGCTTTTGGCGGTTGGCCTTAAACTGGGCACTTGGCGCATAGCCTTAAACTTAGTGCTGTGCTTATGGCCTCAAACTGAGCAAGGCCAAGCGCCATGGGCTGCACACTTGGGCTATCGCAGTAACTGAGCACTTGGCCCATTGCTTTACTCTGCGCGTCGATCGAGGAAGGAGCAACATTGCCAATTTTAAAGCTTTTCGAGGCACAAGTTCAAATCGTGCACGGTCTCTTCCTTACATCTGTCTATGTAAATGGCCTTAATAGATTGTCAAACTCCAATAATAGCATAGGGAAGAGTCATACCACCGTCTCATCAAGCCACCAACTGGTGAGAGACTCGAACAGTAGTTTTATTAATAAACCTACGCGACAAAGATGCACGCAGTCAGCGTAGTAAACAGAGCCGCATCGTATTGTTGCTAAATTCCCAGTGTAATCTGAAGTTGGGTATCATATCGAATCGGTGTGTATGAGACCGAAGGAGCTTGCATGTACAGAACTGATGAATTGCCCTCAATTAAGCGGAAAAAAGAATGTTTTAATATTTGTCAGTCTGTCTGTAATTTTGTAAATACACATCCTAGTTAATTTTTTATTTTCTCCGTACGGATTTGTCAAATGCTAAAAGTCTATCCTAAACTTTCAAGGACAATCATACAGGAATAAAAATCCAGTTTATGCTTGAATTACTTTATCAAACCAGGTTTTGCTTACAGTGTAAACGTCTTTACATACATATATGTAAGTGCAATATTTTTATAATTTATTTTTTCTATATGTATCATAACCATAACTAATAATGATTAATATAATAACGAATTATCAAATTTGGCAATTTTAAAGTCCGCTCTTATACAGTCCTCGTCGAAAATATAAATGCACCGTATAGAGCCAAACAATTTCAGAGTCATGCCTTTGCAAGAACTAAATGGAAAATTGCTAGCAGATTCTTCCCACCCCCAAGGGTTAATCCTACTTTGAGGGCTGAGAAAATCTGATTAAATCTGTACCTCGCGGTGGGATGCTTTTTCTTCAGTTACACCTAAACCCCATGCAGCGGGTCCTCTAGCACTACATGTTCAGTTCATAGGTGGCTAAAACATTGTCCTCATCTCCTGTCGTAAAAGAAAAGTTTTATTTACATTTTGAGCCACCAGTTGCTTGCAATCCCAGCTTTAACTTTAAAAATCAACCACAAAGCTTTTCTAAATTAATTTTTCCAAAAATATTGTTATCAGCGACCCTCCTGCCTACCCCATCAGTTATTTTACAAGATTGTGGGCGCCTTCGTATTGAAAATTATTCATTAAGTATTTTGAACATAAATCGTTAACAACATAAATCAAATTTCTAGCATACAGCTGTACAGAATGCGTTCATTGCTTATCTCTAATTTGTTTTAGAACGCTAACATGGATTGTCACATATATATGATTTTCTCGAATTTCCAGTAATTTAACAATGCAAACATTACATCATAGGGAGAAAATTTACTTGAGGTTAAACAAAACACATAAAGTTTTCCACGCTTGCCAGCTGTTCACCTCCTGGGGGTCGGGGAGAGGGATTCAACAACTGCGTACTTGGGTAAGGGCTATAGAGGCAGAGGGGTTGAATTCGGGTGGGGAAGCGTGTGACCCAAACACCTTAGCCTAAAGGCAACGTAAAAAGGTCGGCACCCAGTCGAGCTAAGAGCAATGCCGTCCATATTAATTCCCATACATTACAAAGGAAAAGGCTTTTTGCATATGTACGTAAACCCTTGTTACGTAATACTGTAGCTTAACACGTACTCTGTAAATAGCCAGCGGAAAGTGCTGTGCTAATTGTTGTGGTGTTCAGAAAGCGTACCTTGCAAGCCTGCCAGACACCATGCAAACAGTTAAAAATGTCCGTATCCTAGCTGCATTGTGAAGTAAATTAAACTGAAAACATGGGCGTCTGAGAAGTAGGCCAGGCTGATGATAAGCAGTTATAATTTGCATTTCGAAGAATGACTGATTTAAAGAATAAACATATTAAACATCAGCCTGTCAATTTTTTCTCACGAATAATCACAAATAGTTTCGACTTGTTTAAGTTCCAAGAAGGGAAAGGATATTCGCGATGTTCACCCCAGCTTGGACTGTTTTCAGCAGGGTTATCATGTATAATAACACATGCATTATACTTTAGAGAGTAACGGTAAACTAAAGAGAAATCTTTAATTTGTCACATCAAACTACATCCAAATGTATTCCCGAAGAAGACATCTACCTTGCCATTTACCTGAAAAACGTCTCGTAACATTAATAGTGAATCACTTCGCTTTATGGCACTAAAACCTAAGCGCTGCCTTTTACGAGAAATACT
This sequence comes from Acanthopleura granulata, assembly GCA_016165875.1. Lineage (NCBI taxonomy): Eukaryota > Metazoa > Mollusca > Polyplacophora > Chitonida > Chitonidae > Acanthopleura > Acanthopleura granulata. The sequence goes on along the minus strand of JABBOT010000016.1, from coordinate 3,122,767 downwards.
ACGAAAGAAGTGACTTACGAAGTGTCATGAAGGTAGCCTCTTACACTTACGACCAAACTAGTTACAGCCTGTGACGTCACTGGAGTTTACACTATAGTAAGAATTCAACTACATGTATTGTAAAAAGGAGAAGGCATTGAGAGGAAATCATATTTCCCACTGACATTTTACAGCGGGGTTAATATCTCACGATTGCTGAATCGAAAATATGATATGCTGAGGATACTTCATCGGCTAGAAAAGTTTCCAGAGATCGAATTCATTGTTTAAGCATAACAGAGGGAAAAGTGTAGGACTTTGAACTTTAAGATGGGAATGGAATATATAGATCTCCAGAATAACTAATAAACCCACGCATGCCACTTCCAGATGCTGTGAAATAAAGAAGATATCACTCTTTATACGTCGGCGACTGACCAATGAACGTCACGAGCGATACAACCGTGTCTATTTGCCGATATAATTCACTAATTGTCATTCTGTAATCTATCTTTTCTGTACGTTTTCAAACTAAACATATGTGTATTCATGTATATAGGCCTACTCGTTGAAATGAAGCTTCTGCCAGGTTTCCTCCCAGCCTAATGCTTTCCGCCGTCGTATAAGTGAAATATAAGTGTAAAATTAATCAAATAAATAAACAAATACAAAGATGAAGTAAATTTGCTGTATTATGAAGTTGGCTTATGTTTCCCGTAATCATGAGTATCGGTTGTAAGTCAGATCCCACTTCAGCGGCGCGTCACGTGTTTATGACGTATAAGATCGACTTTTCTGTTACCCTCCATTTAGCAGAAAGTACATTAGGACGGAATACTGGGATTTAACACTGGCTTCTTGAAATTTCTTCCGTGAACCGCTCAATGAAAGATTTCCATGAAGTTAGCTGTACAGGATGGATTCGTTCTACTTGTCATACTAACACACACACAAACACACACACACACACACAAATTCCCGATGCTTCAGTAACTAAATGATCAGGCCTGATTTATATATCTGTTACTATTTTGTGTACGAGTGGCACACATTATTATAGCAAAAATTCTCATCCACAATGACGTTTGTATCAATGATACACAATTTGTGTACCACTGATACACGTGCAGTGGGAATACACAGTAGTTGTAAAGTGAAAGACAGCGAATGGTCAAATTTAAATATGTCCAAAAGGCTGGACAATATTATGTTTATTTCTGTAATAGTATTTTATCAAACAACTACTACGAGAGTGGAAATTGACATTTAACGGTGCTCCGTCAACCAGCATGAAACGAAGCCATTCTCTATGGGCTGTGAGGTAATTGTTCCAAGCGAGGTGCACTCTTGTCACCTGAGGTTGGTAAGATGCTAGGCTTATGGTTGAAACACAAGCATGTATGTAAATTTATGACATAAAATCGTCAAGAAACTCCCTCGACACCACAATGGCCTGGAAATACTTTGCATCGTTGGTCACACATGTACGTGTTATAATTAAAATATATAACATTAAAACAGTGCCCAGTCCTTATGTCATTAGATGTTACATTGACAGTCAACTCCGAAGATTTGCGTCACAGCTTTTAATCAACTGATGTCTCCGAGCTCTCTGACTGATCAATCTCTCATAAGCTTAAAAGCAAGAGACCCTCTCCCCCCCTCGATCCTCTGTTGACAGAAGAACACACTTCAAACGAAGATAATTCAGCAACGAATTCTTACAAATTCAAACATGTTTTTGCATTCACAAGAGAATTTTGTAATCTGTTTAATGAACAGTACCTCTGACATGAGGAGCCTTTCATTTTAAGAGAAAATGCAGCATTTAACCGAAGAAACTTTGGCCGAACAACTTTGTACTAATCATTACTGAATACCTGTGAAATACATGTTTTGGTCAAATTGATTACGCAATGGCAAGTTAATGAAGGGATGTACCAAGGCCTGAGAGAGCGTATTGTCCCGTGAGAAGTTAATATGAATCAACAATTGCTTAAACAAAGCTTTTCTCCTTGGTTTCGAGACCCCAGTTAAAGTCTTTATCTCAAAAAGTAAGTCCATGTTTTTCTCATTTGGTCGCATGCCAAGCATCAAAAGACTGGCACAATGGAAACCAATTTAAACAACTGCGTACGAGATGCGACATTCGCAGCGAGGCACCATTTTCTTTCCGAGGGTGTAGCGTCCCCTACCGGCGTTCAACATGTCCAGCCAGCGTTATTAATACGTATCACGGCGTGCCGGCGACAGGATTAGAGAAAGAAGAATGGACGTGGGTGTGAGAAGGAAGGTGGTTTGGCTAAAAAGTGTTGAAAAACCTATCCCCGGGAGTAGGGAAAGGCGGGGGGTAGGGCGGGAGAGAGGAGGGTGCGTCGACAAGGTCGTTGCCTAATGTCCCCCACCCACGGGGCCGTGTTTAGAGAAAGTCTCTCGCGATTTCTGAGTGGTCTATGGGGCACCGTTCTTTGGAACAACCCCCGGAGCCGCGAGGCAAACAGTTTGGTGTGTGACCAGTGTACTTGTGCTATTAGAACGGGTCTAACATGAAAGCTGCCGTCCGCCGGAATGGGGTTTATACAAGGCATTTGCACGCCCTACACACTCTCTGCGTGTAATACAGCATCCCAGGGTTTAAAAACACTCCATTCCAAGGAAGTATATCCAATGTGGTCATGTATAATCCGGTTTGTGCTTAAAATCCTTCTTGTGTAAAAATAAAGTTGCTAGAACCTCAAAACTAAGCTAAGTGGAACATATTTCACGAACGCGATAGCTGCATATTGAATTTCAAAAGGGTTATATTTATTATATGTGTATGAACAAACAGCGATCAGTTTTAAAGCTTAAAATTAATAGCAAATTCAGCTAATTTATTTTCTCATAACTAAAGCATACAAATGCGCACCTATACTATTTTTATGTTATATCTTTTCGAAGTAATATTATTGCTTTAAATTATTTGTCGATGTATGGATGTTTTACATTATCATTGGAAGAGAGACTTTATTCATTCTTCACATTTGTGAATATTATATAGATACTCTTATGTGTATGAATAATGAAACCAGACGTATGTTCTGTTTGGAATACAACAATCATTTTCATGCCGCAAGGCTTTCTTGGCTCCAATGACATCACATATATTTTTATATATATGTGGTGTACTGTTTCATTTTTTAACAAACCTGCGAAGGGTACACAACCTCACGTAAGTTTATTTCCGACACTTTGAAGACAAACGTTGAACAGAAGTCATTGTTCATATCGAGCCGTTATTGTTCAAAACATAGTGAAATCGTTTAAATGTGGTATGAAATACGACTCTGTTAGACCACATGTATATGTCCAAGTTTTCACCATACACGAAAGATGAACATTACAAAGTGTGTCACGTTACACTACATAAAGCATATGCCTGAGGATATTACCCTGCCGTACACCAAATATTAATAACAAATTCTGATCTTTCAACAAACTGCCTATAATGATGTCTGAACCCTCGGTTACGGGCTCTATAATATGCGCTACTGTACCCAATGGCATCAGGCGTTATTAACATAGGTTTGTATTAAGTCAAATATGAAATCTGACAAATAGACACAGCCGATCGTTATTTGAGGGTCACACAACTCGTTGTATGACCAAAAATATTACCGTTAGACAGTAAACTGCACGGTGAGGAGAGATGTCCCCATATTTGTCTTTTGTGTACGTTTCAGTTGGTTTGGCCTGGCGAGTCTTGATTGCTCTCTTGTTTAAAAGTTGCGGGGGAAATTAAGATAGCTCGGGTGTATTATATACAGATTGTAACTGATTGATCGACATACACACAGCTTCATTGGCAGTCAGACTGTATCGCATATGTTATTACATGTATATAGGTCAGTCTCCTTTGATTTGCTTATATATATATATATCTATATATATATCTATATATATATATATATATATATATATATATATATATATATATATATATATATATATATATATATATATATATATATATATATTCACATACACACACACACACGCACACACATGATTAATCTTTCCAGCCGTTTTATTATCCCCACATTTGTCATGTTCATCCCAGAACAACCATTTTACGATTATTCCTTTTTTGGCGGGGCATACAATTGTGAGATCAAAGAAACTGTTTAATTATAGTTTAATCTATTCAAAACCAATTCTTACTCAAAACAAAGTACAAAGTTATACATGTAAAGGCCTCTACCATGATAGAAATTTACGTAAACACGTTGATTGGTTTTTCTAATTAAGGGGCCGAAATTTGACAACTCTATATAATAAATTAAACTTATGCATTTTATTATTTATTAAATAATCAAGACTTAAATCTTGATTATCCTATACTGGATAATTGTGCTATGTCCGGCAGTGCATAGATGTGAACAATTAACTCTTGATTAACGTTCAGTTAGTTTGCATCTGCTTATACTCGTTGAACTTGAGTAAATTGCGTCAAAAAAACAAGAAAACATCTTTAGAATCATTTGTTTATTCTTTCCTAATTTCATTTTGTTGTCTTTTAATTCCGTACATACGGATTAATTCCTAGCCTCCTGTTAATTCTTCCTTATTCTGATTATTACACCTCCGGGTCACGTGATGACACCTATAACAAAACACGCGCACGCGAAAACTGCTGTGAACTTACACCTTATAGATTACTGGGTAGAGCGATAATCCCGAGTTAATCCAATAATCTCCTGTATAGGATCAAATCTCAGTATTGACCCGGGTGTGAGAAAATCGTGCGCCGACTCGCCGCACTGAGCACAGTTCACGCAAACATTTCCGCTCTTCTGTTTTGTAGATGACAATACATGTGCTTGTAGACATCTATACAAGAATGTTTACCCCGGAACTCTTTCGTGAAAAAAATTATACCACGCAAGGCAACTGATGTTATTGTTAACAAGGATGTTAACACAATATATCCTATTTCATATCTATGAGTCTTAAAAGAAATCTGTACATTTTTTAAAAAATAAATCTATATGTACAACATAGAAACCTGAATGATATGCACATTGGTGAGAATATAGTGTACAATTACAAAAAATTACACACCACATACCTATTAATTGCTTTATGTATATTAACATTACCTGTTGCCCGTAAATTTCCTAGCTATAATCATGTCAACTTGAGTGTGTCATGCGCATTCCCCAACGGAAGTATAAAATTTTCAGATGCTGTTATTCATTATTGAGGTTTAACATATACTTAAGACTCGTTTCCAATGAAACCATTTACATCAAATTCCCCTCCCCACTACGACACCGTGATAAATGTGTCAGAGTGACAAAGTTTTCACTGCAGTCAAGAAAATCTGGCCAAATTTCAAACTCAGATTCAAATACCGTTCTGACTTAATACAACATATTCCACTCCGAAAAGATTCCCAACTCCTGCATCCAATATACCCCTCTAAGTTCACAAAGAATGAATATGGCCGCCAAATGTTTTAAACTTTTTTCTACATCGTCATGCACGTCTCTAAAGTCTTGTATATTTATCTCCAACATTTTGTTTTGTACACATTTATACACTTCATGAGAAAAACACAAGTGTCAACAAACAACTTCTTGGCGAACCGCTTATTTACCTCGAAACATATGAGGATCGTTGTGCGCGACTTTTCAGTCTATATGAAGACAGAAACATTCTCTCCTCAGTGCAACATGAATATTCATATGTGCAATGTTTTCAATGAAGACAATATGCGAAACAGGAAGTGTCTAAAGCTGAACAGAAATAAAACGCTACCTTCATTCGTCTTCACGTAATAATCGTGCTGTAGTGCTTTAACTCGATATAGCTTTTCAAGCGTACATATTATCGCAGCTTCATTTGTTCTCAGCTGTACATCTTCTTCACACGCCTATATGTACGTGTGTTTTTGCGACTGAGGGAAATAAAGTCGAACTGATTACTAAAAATTTATTACACCGAGCTAAATGTAATACACCCTTGTGACCAACACTGTAAATAATCCGCTCCGTTCTTTTCCATTAAGAAAATTAACTTATTTAAAAGTGGAGACAACTTGCATTTCATCCCCATGCAACTGCATTGTCAGAGCACAAAACACTTATACACATGTATGCACCCCCATTATATAAGGATACCACACAGTTTCTACGTACCGAATTTACAGCTATGGTAGTCACATCTTGCTACAGTACCAAAAATAATTTCTGAGCTGAGTTCAAAGACTATGTTTCCAAAGCAATCATTCGCTTTTTTTAGACGAACACTTTGAAGTTGAACTGACATTTCAATACCAAGACTGACAAATCTGCATCAAGCTGCTATGGCTAAATAGTGTGGGTATACATGTACTTCTGACTAGAACGGCTAGCAGTTTTTACGTCATCATGCTGTAGGATGCACACGGCTTATTTTGGGAATAGAATCTCCAGTGGGAGAATGGGTTAGCTGCATTCGGCCATAGGTGTGCACGTGTAATAATTCGTCAAAGATAACCACAAGATCACGACTGCCTATATATGCGCCATTTTTTGTATGTAGGGGCGAAAATATTTTCCACCAAAGTACTCAAACAACCATGCATAGTTGCATAAATGTGTCCCCTCTTTAAAGTATATCTGCATATGTTTAGACGAAATTTGGAGTTACTTCCTAAATACTGGAATTACAGGGAAAACACGCCTTATTGATTTTCATATAGTTAAAAGGCGCATTTTCTTCATGGATAATGGCTCTTTTTTATATAACCACTGTGCAATAATATCTGTATTATTGATTATTACAAATTTGTAATTAAATACTTCGCCACATTCATTATCCTCTACAAACGCCTTATTACGTTTACTTCAGATAAAGGAGTCTAAACTTGTCTAATACTTGTCTATAATATACTGCACAGTTCATAGCTTCGTACAGTGTTCAGAATGTTCAAGATCATGTTTTTTTTTGTTTTGTTTTTTTTTTCAGGTCAAGCAGACACCGACGTCAAGCCTACAAAGGTAGAAAATGCATGGATGTTTATAATGAATGTTGCTATTGTTTAGGGAAATTCGCCATGTTTTCAAGTCATTTCAAGGTGGATGCAATAAAGTCCAAAAGGAAACTCAGTTTCAGAATGTATGTTTCAGATCGAATTCGGGCGTCTCTTTCAAGCTCCAAAAGATCAAAGAAGCAAACGTGGGTGTGTGCGACGCTCAAAGGTACACACCGTATACACACTTTAACGATTGTTTTCATCGTTCGCACGAAACAAAACCATACACTCTACAAAAAGAGCGGCGTTGAAAAGAACAAGCGCTTCAACAAAGGGAAGAAACGTACACAGCTCTAGCGTTGTCAGTTTCGGTCGCTGACACGGTCGCTGGGGTTGGTTTGTACTTAACGTTAGGGATAATCGCTCTTAATTAGCCATGTGCGAGCTATCGACACGACTCGAATGTTGATAACTCCGCTGAACGGCTGGAAGAAACCGACAACAGCCTGCACGTGGGTCTCTTTGCTGGTCCCCTTTAACGGCCGAGCGGGGTCAACGGGCATGGTATACAGTAGACAGGCTTCAAAGGACCGAAGCTTCTTATCTCTGTTTATTTTCTATAACTTGGAAACAGCGCTAGGGCTAAAGCACGCTGACTACACGGAGCAAAAACGTGTAAAGAGACAGGGACGTTTGATGTCGCATGGTATTTCGGCAGACTCCCCCTCCCCCCATCCACTATTTTACATGGTGTACTTGTAGTCGGTTACAGATATAAACTTTACCGGGGCTCTTCAAGGAGGGAAATGTTTTGATGAAATTTGAAAAATAAAATTAGTTACGTGCAGATGAGCTGAAATTGCATGAAATTACACGAGTCAGGGAATTTCTTTAAATGATTCACCCATGGTTTACGACCACAGGCTGAATGTACAGATATAAGAACTATACAAGATCATTGACTTTTTATCAATTTTGTCGACGGTATTGCGCTTTTTGATATCAACTTGAAATCCAGATACGTGTTTATAGAAACTGGCGTCTGGTGGGCATCCTCCAACATGGAATGTCTTCGAAGTATTTATGTTTTTATTTGATTGTTGCTTCACGCCGTATACTCAGGATATTTTTATGAGTACTTATGGGTGTCTAAAACCTCATATCCCGAGAAAAACCACTATGCCAGTCTTCAGGCGTGTTATTCTCGAGTACGACGTAAAACACCAATCAACTAAGTAAATAAATCCCGAGTTACTGATGAGTTATTTAGGCTATGCAGACTCAGTATGCCATATTGGTGACAGGCAATTCAAAGGTCTTCAAACAGACGTAAGACTGTGCAATCTAATGAGGCCTAATTGTCAGCTAAACTCCATGAGCGGTAAAAGTACAAAGGGAGACACAACTGTGAAAATTCCATGTCAGATGCCGGGATTGAACCCGCGCCTAACGTCCTCCTCGAATATCCCGCTCATGTTCGGCTATGAGTTGTCAGACCTTATTAATCCTATGCATATAACTACAGTCGGTAATGATGTTGGAAATCCAAATCCCCTTTCGGGACCTCTCAGACTTACTGTTTGTAAAAGATAAATGGCCACGTCTTTGGCAATAAAGCTGTATCCCTAGTGAATCGTGTGCAGTTTGTGCTTTGAACAATGCTACATGTACATGTCTATAGGTTTGAGACGTGCTTAAGCTGATATCAGCAGTATCAATGTCCTGAATCCAAAACCCCCTTCGGAACCCCTCGGTCTTATGATACATAGAAGATGAAGGGTGCCTGACAGTAGGCCATCCCTTGTGACTTCCCGGCATACTCTAACATTTAGCACTGTCGGTTAGCGAAGGCTTGGCCGTCTGCCGCAAGCTTTTCATCTTCTATTTTGACAATTTACCATTGTATTCCGAGTTGGATGTGAGGAGCGCCTAGCAAGGCTCAAAAGCATCGCAGCGCTTCCACGCCAGGGGTAAAGTAATGCCATGTGTGTAGCGCAGGGGGCAGGCTTTTGGGTATTCGATACAATACACAAATGTGTTTATGTCCCCTCCGATATAAAGTACACACTTCTCCCGCCTCGAACCGTATACAATATCAAACGGCGGTGCCTTGTGTCCGTAAACCCTCGCTGTGAAGGCATTCACGCTAAACGCAGGCATCTCTTAGAATGCAATAACTTGTAAAACGTATCAAGGAAATCTTTATAGAGCCAAATAAAAAAAATGGGCGGATGGTGGGGGTCAGATGGGAAGGGAGGGGGGGAGACCAAAAGAAGAAGGAAACGAATAGAAGTATAGGTATACGCCTACCGCCTCTTCCCATCCCATCCTGTTTTAAGCGTAGCATATACACCATGTCTTCAAACATGAGACAAAGCGTGCAGTATATACATATGTAGTAACTCAATATGACTGAAACCTACATGGCTCTGTTAGGTACGATGCTCTCATAACTGAAATGTCTATCTCCCTCAAACTCAAAACCTACATCGCTGCTATAAACACTTCTCGTGTGTCAATCAAGCGAAAACAAGCAATTTCTCCGCCAGGCTGTTGTTGTTGGCGACTGGTGAGAGATGACTTAACCAAGCGCGGTACGCGAGATACCGACTAATTTTCAGACTATTTAAAAGCGTGTATTTTGTAGGTTACAGACGTTCCCTATTTTTGTGCTAAGCGAAGGAAACCATTAATGACTGCGAAAAGGGATTTTATTAGTGTTGACATGTTTCATTTCAATGCTGAAATCTTGAAATGTCATACAGTATAAAAACTATAATGTATTAAAATTGACCGATTTCTATGTTTTATAGGTCATGGCAGGATAAACTATAATCTATTAAAATTGACCGATTTCAATGTTTTATGAGTCATGACAGGATAGATTACAAGTTACAAATTATTGTTATAATTGAGAGGATGGTCGTGGGCTTCCCCCTGGCTCTGCTCGGTTTACGGCTACCATGATGCTGGCAGCCGTCATGTAAGTGAAATGCCCTTGGGTGCGGCGTAAAACACCAATCAAATAAATAATTCTCACATACTCTGCACATAATTCTTACACATACTCTCCACGTAATTCCCACATAATCTCCACATACTTTTCATATAATCACCACATAATTCTCACATAGTCTCCACACAATGGCTGACTATTCCACGCAGTCAAATTACATGGATATATATATAAATGTACATATAAGTACATACATAATGAGGTGGGCATCACCTATACGTACACTGATGAGAGAGATGAGGACTTCTATATGTATCTGTCACCGATGAGTCCGGAAAATGCTGATAGTCAATTTAATACTCTGGGGAGCTCGTTCATACGATAAGGTGGTATATGCCATATACAAAATACATACTAGTACTGCCTGATGTATCGGCGATTATACGAATAGACCTTCATTTTGTTATCCGAATTCGTTACTTTTGATGTTTTCTTGTATATAAATGCCGCCATTAATTTCGCTGAGGAAACCACACTCCGAGAAGAGGGAAACCAACATGGAAGAAAGAGAAAACCAACTTCAGGCAGTTCCATGCTTCGCGCCAATGTTGGAAAAACACGAAACTGACTTTCATGCTCTCATGGACTCTAAGCTTCTCGGTCGTGAATGATGTCAGGTCGTATAAACAAATGTTAGACTTAATTCTTCGTATATCAAATGAACTCCCAAGAATTGACAAAAATTTGGGCACTTGGCATTATATTATAACGCTGTGGCCAATCATACGGGTACCATCAAAAGATTTTCGCACTCTGAGCAGAGAATTATCGTCCTCATGCAAACATCAGAATAAAATGGATTACCTAATGACTTTTTTGTAAAACAATATGCTTGTGAGGAAGACGTGAAATAAGGAGAGGTAAGAGCAGATGTTTGATGAAAGCTCAAATATGATATTTAATTATTCATAATGATTAACAATAAATACATCCCATATTTTTTCGAAGAAGATACCAAGGCCACTCTTATCAACAAACACCTATGCATCACATGATGAAGATGCTTTTATTAAAAGCACGTGGAAAAATAGATCCCAGAGGGAAACCTTTTTGCTTTAGACAACAAAATAAAGATCACTTTTCTTTCTGTATATATTTTTTATAATCTTTGACTCGAATTTTTTTTGACACAATTATAAGGCAAGCTTTACGAATATTTGAAAAATAGATCAAATGTAACAAATTACAATATAGGCACCACATCAAACGTTGTAAATATGTAAAGGACAACGACATACTCAATAACTAAATTATTCTCATTCCAAAAAAAAACATATTAATCATAATAATATTAATTAAATTACATCAAAGCACCAGTTAACTGATTCAAAGGAACTATGTTTTCAAGTTCAACGTCAGATTCACAATAATCTACATCGATCATTTCATCTTCGTCGTCTGAATAGTCTCTTGGATCTGATTTCAATTCGTCACTGTAAATTTCTTCGTCGGTGGAAGGAGTAAGAGGCTGGTCGGAGCCGGAATCGGATTTCACTTTGATTTTTTTGTTCTCGTGGGTTTTGATGTGTTTGCTGAGATGATCACTTCGCATAAATCGCTTTCCGCATTCCTCGCACGCGAACCTCTTCTCTCCCGTGTGAGTGCGTAGATGGCGCTGCAACTCGTCGGAGCGCGTAAAGCTCTTGCCACAGAAAAGCCAATTGCAGACGAAAGGTCTTTCTCCGGAATGCCACCTCAGATGCGCTTTCAAATGTGACGTTTTACCGTAGACTTTCCCGCAGCCCGGAATATGGCAGATATGCTGCTTCTTTTTGGAAGGGTTCGAATTATTCGGATTCTGGCAGTTCGGACATCGACACCGTCGACACCGCCTAGCGGCCCCCATCGGTTTCATTCCTGTATACATGGGAGATAACCCCATCCTGACTTCGGACGGTGAGCCTCGCTGCCCCAACATCATTTGTGGAGGCCTGTATTTGTACTCCGGGGACGATATGGCAACTGAGAGCGGGGACATCGGAGACTGGACCTGTGACGTTGGGGACTGTAGGCTCCACCACGGTATATCCGCCTCCGATGCCGGGGGAGGAGAGACTTGCTTAGGAGGAAGGCCGCACGGAGACATGGGAATCGCGACCGGTGAGAGCACCGGGGACGGGGTTGGTGTGGGTAAAAACCCCTGCCCTGCCGCCAAGATGTTCTGTTGTATCAATCTGGCCTGGTGCATGTCGTAGTTGAAAGACGGGGAATGGGGTGGCTGCAATGTCCCTAAGGATTCCGAGGCACGGGACACGCTAACCGCCGATAGTTCCGCTAGTCTCATGGCCGCTGCAGCGCTGGCCTCGCGCCCTAAGAGTAACTGGGCAAGCCCCGGGGGAAAGGTACCAGGCTGGGCACCCATCCCACCGAACGGAAAGGGCATCATAGAAGGGGCATGAGGCTTGACCAAGTCCGATGAAGGCCCCTGGCCGATACGATTACAAGACGGAGACAACATGGCTAGCGAGGAGACATCTGGACGGGTAGCTATCGGCTCCTGAAATGAACATAAAAAAAAACAAAGGGCTAGATATTACGTGTCACTCATTCAACACACAGCTTTAATATGCAAATGAGGTTTCGGATACGGACATATGTAGATTCCAATTGGAAAATCAAATTGGGCTAAATATAGAGGCAAAGACGTTATTAAAATTCGAACTTGACATTTCAGAGTTTTCAAATTTACTTGAAATAAATAAATTTAACTCACTAGCATAAATCTATGAATGCTATTTTTTGTCGGCATTTTAATTTGCGAAGGGGGGGGGGGGCAAATAAAAGAAATTATTAAACTGGTCAAATGGCCGTAGTTTTAGACAAGAAATTTCATCATATCACACAAAACCTTATTGCCACCATATTTCCCCTTTGTGGATAGAGAACAAAAAAAGATGGACAGAGAACAAAAAAAACGCCTATTTGCATGTCACCAAGAAAACAGCTGCAGTGTTTTAATGACAGGTTGTCAGTTGCCCTGTTACGTGATGAGGAACTGTCTATTTCGGCACAGGTGTTTCAAGAGATGCTCGTTTTGCGTGCATGACAGACGCTGGCCACACCCATCGTATTGCTTTACACAAGTTATGTAACACATGTACCTATTTTTGATGTCGCATGATGACAGGCACGTGCAAATCTGCTGTGCACATAGAACATCCATAACATAACTGCTCTTTATTTTAGATTTATAAATAACCTTTATCTAAACCTTACAAAAACTAGCCCAAACGTGAATGTTTATGAGGTAATATATGTTGGTATTAATAAATAGTTTTATGATTAATATATAGATATGCGTATAACACATAGAACAAACGGAACACATGCTATCAGTATAAAACGTATTGTTTCGATGGATTTCCGTGTTTCTCAATCAGGAAACTGTCCAACTGAAGATGTTTGTCTGTGCTAATGAAGCACTCTCTAAAATTTACACCAAACCTTTAGCCAAGGTGCAAGACAATTTATGCAACTAATGTCTGTTTAGGTATAGAGTATTTGCGCTCGTTAATTATGTGCCGTCTAAAATTAACGCAATACTTGCGACGTGCAAGACAGTGCAAATTTATGCCAGTTTAAATTCTCCAGTCTCTCCGCGATTGCGTGAATTTTCTGTTTGGTTCCACTGGCACCATTTGCTCAGCAAACAGTCTGTCCTCGCGTGAGAACAATTCACAGGGCCAGGTTGTATACCGCAGAGACAACAACAACGACGACGACGCTGGAGATGTCCACGATGGAACAACGGGGCTCCGTTTTTCAAATGTGCAAAAAGCCGATTAATTCAATGCGAGATTCGATTGCTTTTCTATTTAATGCCCCTTAGAGCTCTTTTGTGGCTTCGCTGCAGACATATCGGAATCAAGGGGCCAATTTGGCCGTTATGGTTCAGTGGGCACACGAGGGTTCAACGCGCCGTGAGAAGATTTTTTCGGACCAGGGAAGTTTTAATCCGATCCAAGTTTACGAAGCGTACTAATTGCATTATCACACGTCCGCTATTGTTTTCCTGCACGTCCCGGCGATGATCGACACTAAGAGAGCACTCAAGGCTGAAAGCGTTGCTTACCTTCTTTTAAGTTTAATCACATTAGCATTGAACTCTTCTCACAATAGCGAAAAAATAACTCACAAAGAGAACGGAAATTCCAAATGTATTTTTAACAGCTTTGAAGGGAAAATTGTCTTTAAAATGGACGGCCATCTGTCCGATTCATAAATTGCAATGCGAATCGATTTACTGTTATGTGTGTCTCTCTTTTTTAATAAAACAACAGAGTTTTAAATAAAAATTTCAAGAAAATTTTGCCCTAAAAAGAACCAAATTTGAGCCACGACTTTTCACAAGCAGCATATAGCAAGTTTTAGTTTAAAAATTCCTGTTCTCCTCCAAAAAACTTAAAAATGAATTACAGAAATGTTTAACTGCATGTCCCTTAAACAGTGAACGTCTTTATAATGTCCAGCAACATTAGCTCATGTGTATATTTTAAGTTTTTCTCAATTATTTCACGGGAAAAAGAAATTTTATATTTAACCCTAACAACACTACGACGGGCTATATCTGTAACAAAATCATTTTGGTTCGGAAGAGATTTCTTAAAACCTCTTATGCAAAAGACCCATGACCACTTTCCACCAACTTATACAATACAGTTAATAGTATGTGCAGTGTACAAGTATATACCATACCTGCACAGCATGAAATCCATGCTGTCTGGTTAACGACAAAGTCGACATGATGGCGGAACTGCCGTGCCGTGACTTTTGCTCTGAAAACAGTCTTACGTTGACATCAAGTAAATCCGGTGAAAGCAAGCTCAACAATCGAAGTCCAATGCGTCACAAACTTTGAATAAATTCCTTCCTTTTCCTTGCAGCGAGGACGTATTATATTAATAAATCCAACTTCAGTCCAGTTTTGTATACGTAGAATTCCAATATCCCATATATCCACGTCCAAGTAGAGCGTTGTAAGTTCCGATGTGAATGCTGTACGTATCCAATACGTGGGTCTCTATATACCGGAATGTCCCCAGCGTGTGAAGGTATAGAGCCAGATTCACTTCAGCTCTTGGTCGCCGCCACCCAGTTTTTACGATGCGTGGGTATGCGAGGAGAGCAAACGTCTGTACTACTCCGCCTGTACCGAGCCCTTTTCAATACCGAGATGTCAATAGCGCAGTTCCCCCCGCTGCACGCAGAAGTCCGCTTTGATGTGGTGCCAGCCAATCGGAGCGCGCCTCCAGCCCTTTGAGGTCTACCGCCAGCCAATTACATTGAATAGGCGGGTGGTTTAAAAGGAAATTAAATCCTTTCTGTCTACAAGCTTCTTAGAGGCTGTTTGTTGACTCATATAATAGGTTTGATTATGCGGAGATATTAGATGGGCCGAACGAGGCGGGGATCTAATCAAGTATGGCCAATGCATATACACAAATAATATGGGGCAAGTCCACATCAAAGAATGTACGACGTGTCGGATTGGACAGGCGCGGTCACGTGGTCGTAGGGATAGTTGTAAATCTGTGAATCAGTTGGTTTGTCTTCTTTTTTTTTTCTTGTTCCAACAATTCGGATAACATAGCTGGCGCGGTGTGGGGGCACGAGAAGGGATCGGCACCTCTGTTAGGTAACGACGCCTCGGACATCACGGTGCTTTCTTCACGCCGGCCTCGCACACTCCCGCCGCTGTCAATGTGTTTCGGAACGCCGAACAAATTTCAGTCGTCTGTCCGCGGAATTCCAGCGCGCGACCGGAGTTGAAGGAATGACATTTCACCTACCCTTTGAAGACGGCAGTGTCACAAGCTGGCCACACAGGAGCGATAAATCGCGTCCTCTTTGACAAAGAGATTCCAACATGCATGCGACAACATTCTGTAAGCCTGGTTAAAGTTGACCATTAGGCTGGTAGTAGAGAAGAAGAAATACCTTCGTAATTTGCTTAATATATAGCGTCCTATATTCAGTATTTATTCTCAGCATAGGGTAAAAGGTATGTTTTTCAGTCCAATATTTCTTGAATGTTGCTAGGTTTTAGAACAAGTATATATAAAACTGAAACCCAATTGTACGACTATGAGCAAACGAGAATAGCGTTTTTTTCCCCAGGGTTCTCTTATCTCAGTGATAATAAATATATTTGTATAATTGTACAACTATGTTTGTACAAATCTATCCCTTTACGTGTATTGTATATATCCGCATACATATTTTTTAGCAGCATATTTATTTATATGTATATAATTTGATACATGTAATTGTTGTTTTCAGGACATCTCTGTATAGTAGCCACTATGCTGTGGGTAATTCTCATTAAATAAATAAAATTAAATTAAATTAATTTCGAATTGAAATGAAATCAGATGACGACGGTTGGGAGAACTAATGATGTGTTCTTCTATATATAAATAATCAATATGGATTAAATCATTTCCACACTGCGGAAGCTGAAATGTCAATAATAAAATATGAGAGACAGAATTCTCAAGTAAAAAAAAAAAATAATTTTTTAAGCGTAATTATTTTTCAGAGAACTGATTGGGGTGGGGGTTAAGCTTCATTACACTTCATATCCATTTTAACTCCAACGCCGTGCTCTTTATTCCTCATAGACTAATAATGTCTTGAGAAAAGGAAAAAGAAAAAAAAAGCAGATGAAAGGATTTTTTCCTTTCATGTGCGAGGAATGTTGGTTATTGTCAAAGGTACATAGGGTGCTCTTTAATCCCCGCCATATAAATGTATATAGGTCAACTCGATCTAAAGTGAACACTACTCGGTTCATGAACGTATAGCTTGAGATACCTTTATAAGAAGTTCCAATACAACAAAGATGCAGCTGGCGATGTTCATACAGATTTGCGCAATTTACATGTCCATCTGGTTAAACGCTCATCTCTCCAATACCTCCTGTCGTCAGACGAATCGATTTCGCGACCAGAGCTTTTTGAGCACACCTGGCCCGAAACCTACATTGTTCACCAGTGACCCCCCGAAGGCTCGCGTGACTGAAATAAGATTACTGCAGAGGCTCGCGCGTCCTGGTTTATGTATGATGTTACCTACAGATAACACGAACAACTGCACGCCTGGCATTTAACTGGGGTTACGCTATCTTACAAGGGTTAGGCAATTATGGGATTATGACGTAACTTAAATACACCCGGTCGACCAGAAGAAAGAAAAAATGAATAAATCCTGAACTTTATAAGCTCTCCCTGAAATGCTCCATAGATTTATGAATATTAAAAATCCCAATAAAAAAGCCAGAAAGTAACTAAAAGAAAAAAAAAGAAAAAAGAAAAAAAAGAGAGAACTTAAGTTAAGATCAAAAGAAGAAAGTTGGTAAACAATGTATTTTTACAAAATGCACTGCGCTTTATCAGGGATTATAATGAAACGAAACGCCATTTATTGCGCTAGTTGCGAATTTAATAATCCATGCAGCTTATCTCATATACGTTTTAGCTTATAAATGTCTCCAAGACAACAGTTTCAAATTTTTCATATATCATTCACACTAGAAATAAAGCAGGTCTATAATGGAGAGCAGCTCTTCTCGGAAATATAAACTCTACTATCTACAGCCATTCAAACGGATCGAGAGCATTTCCCCCTACGATGTGGATACTCTACCCTATATGGTCATTTCCCCCTTAATTGTCCTTAAGAGTAAAACGTCCGCGCCCCGCTGACACACGCTACTTAATCTTATTTTTTTTTCTTTTTTTTTCTTTTTTTTTATATAGATGATGGTTTAAACGTATGCTATAAAACATGTCTGTATATATGCAAAGTTGGCAGCACACATATAATATAGGCACCCTCAATGTTCGCAAATTCGACCGGGAACTAATGTTCAAGTATATGTTGGCCAATCTGTCTATGAATCACTCACTGAATGGTGAGGTTAAGTTTCTGTAAGGTAGCACTCGATAATGTAAAGGAAAAGATATAGCTTTCGGGACAACTTCTCCGGATTTTCCCACGCGTCTAAGAAACGTCTTGGCGACAATGTGGTGCTTGGTAAATGTAATGGCCATTACAGCACAAATCTACACGTACAAAATGGGCCAACTCTGCTTCCCACCGCCCATTCTTCCTATAGCCTCAACACTTGTATCTTGAAAAGCGTACGAATTATGTGAAAGCATGGCTCATGTATAGTTACACTCAAGTATATAGGATCGAGAGTAAAGATTCCAAGAGGAAATAAATAATGCCCATTAATTTTAGAGCACGACAAAACCCTTAAATTGTAACTGACGTTCGCTTTGAAAAGTAATGGCCATTAACATGTTTCGATGTATAGCACAGGCAATTCTCTGAAATCTGTATGGCTAATTAATTAATCACACCTTTGTATGGCACATACAAATTGTGTTTTATACACACACACACACACATACACACGCATATATATAAAGAGTAAAACTGATATTTTATTTTTAGAGGTATATAATTAAAACGTGGGACATTTCGAAGCCCTTTGCAAAATTAAGAATATTCCGTTCGTTTCGTGTCACTTATGTCATTTCACCATATGGAGTGTATCGTTTGCACAAAATGGACGCCTCCACAAAAACATGTGTGTGTGAACTGTTGACCAAGGCATCCATGTTCACATTTGCATTGTTCTAGGTATCCTTATAGTGTATTGCGAGCGTGCATGCATTCAGAGTGCACGTGCTTCCTCGATGTGGAATACACGATACAAACATGTGTGTGTATATATATATAATAATGTATACATCTCAAAGTGATAATTACCAATTATAGATATTCATTGTGTTGTACACACTTGATGGACAATTTCCTATCCTTTGTCGTAAACTTGTTACAAGATCTGTGGATTTATAACATACATTATTAAAATAAGCAGTTCGTGTTACGCGTTGTCTGTGAATATCGTACACATTTTGTTTTGTTCTGGGCGACAACAACAGTGTGATATTATAGCCAGTACATCCACGCGTATTCTTCTGCATTACGCGTGTTGTAATACGTGCAAATACACATCCACGCACGTGCGCATCCATATAGATTTTTTTCACCATTGTATATTAGATGACTGACGTACACGTGCGCAAATTCTACACCCGTAAGTGCCGTGTGCAAAACAATGATTGGGGTGATATTTTCCTACACAGTTTATGAAACGAAGTGGGATTATGCACCCTTTCCATTCATGATGCTGATGTGTGTGTACATTTGTGGCTACAAATGTATATATGTTTTGACAACATTTGTGACTATAAATGTATATATGTTGTGACAACATTTGTGGCTAGGTAATAGTATAATCACGATGCATGCGACAGTGCCCTACAAGTTTAAATATACGCCTATCAAACTGTAACCAAAAGATTTTCTTTTGAAATTTTCACATCTAAACATGAAGTGATCTCGAAGTCAATGAACTGAACATTCGATATGCGGAAATATCCATGCTTGAATGTGTATTTTTTGCCTTATAGACCCTGTAGATATATATGTGCATATTTGTCTAGCGCGTGTGATACTGTATAGCCTACATGTGTTTAATTATACATGTTTCTCTTTATATAGATAGTTATACATGCTATAGAGGGTAGTGAGATACGCCTGTGTGCACATACAGCTAACACATCATGTATGTGCATAGCAGCTAACTGCTTCAAACAATATATGTATTTCCAGTGGATATGTATAATAACTAAACACATATATCCGTGTCTACATATAGCTAACACATCATATGTGTGCATAGTAGGTAAATACTTCAAACTATATATGTATTTCCAGTGGATATGTATAATATCTAAACACATATCTAATAACTTGTATTTACATAACTCTAATCTCTTTAGATTATTTGGCTAGATATACAAAGCAAGTGACACGTGCCTGTATACAGTCGTTCTTATTACACATTCGGTTTCCGGTGTGATTCTGTGCGAATACTGTTTCAGCTTTTTTGTTGCAGCCATATCTCTCATACCACTTCCGGTAATACATAGGATGTGAGTTTTCTCTGTAAAAATAAAGTAGATATCATGTGTAAGAAATTAAGTTCTATCCAACACAAGAGATTAAATACAACTAGATGAAGAGAAGGAAGGATAAAAAGAAAGACATGAAAAAAATCGTAGGGATGGAAGAAAAAAAAGAAAAAGAACTTTATGCTGATATAGGGCCTATGTACCACAAAGCAAGAGTTTTAATAGTGAAATTTAATAGGCTTGAAACGACGCGACGGACCGCCGTTTTAGTGTAGTGGGCTGCCAGACTTCAAACGAGATCAAATATAACAGAATGTGGTTGATTACTGTTCACTATTTTTCAAATGCGGGGGGAACGGTGGAGAACGAACTGTCGAGCTGTGGTAATAGACGAGACCCACTTCAAAGAGACCTTGTTCACAATAGACGGATTACAGCCTTAAGTCAGACCCGTTTTTTTTTTCTTCCTTTCTTTACTTCGCCTCGGCTGGAGTACGACAGGGAGAAACACTTGAGCCCATACTCTATATGTGCACCGGTCGGGGTGGGCTCTTTAGTAGACTTATAAACACTGAGTCTCTTTTCACGATCAAATCCCGCCTTTACCCTAATCACACAGCGCTGAAAGGCCTGACATATCAAGTTACGGGACACACACATATGCACACATTTCAACTTAACTTCAGGTCCTGCCTGGTCAATTTTACAAAGTGCCCTCCCTTTACGTGCATTAACGTTTACATGTATTACATACCAGCACATAGAGCCAAAGCATACAGGGAATCCTTTTAATGCTAGTGAATACAGCAAAACTACAGACGTCTAAACTCGTGTACCGATACGTGTAAATGAGTCCTTCGACACCCTCAATGTGTTTTACTGACCGTGAATTTAACCTTGTGTATAAATGTACATGAGTGTCTTAAAGGATAATACCATTCCATAGTGCGACACAATGACTTGTTCTTTTTTAAAACATGGAATAGGATACGATACATTTTTCACACAAAGTAATTGCCCTTTATATTTTATATAAAATATTTTTGGAAAAGACTAGGGGGCAATTGTTCTCCTTGCTTAACACCTTTGCTACTTTTAAATATCATCACTGGATTAATGGTAATTCCTTCTGTCCAAAAAATAAGAACAATAACTCGCATATTTACATCAAGCCCCTACATAAAATCCGTAACTTTTATTCTTAGCAAAGATACTGATAGATATCGAAGTATTAGCTTCTTAATTTGTTTATTTTTCGCCCTATTGTTTGTAGATAGACTGGTCATATATGTATATTATATTAAAATGACCTGAAAAATATCATTTGTACGAAACCGATGCAAAGGGAACAGCTACAAGGAGTGAAGAATCTGCATCGAAGTTTAGACATTAATTTCAATTTGATAGAACTATCATTCTAGTATTACTCTAAATTGCTCGCTGCTCTCCTCATACACAGAAACCCAGATATCTTCGGTTACCCTTCAACATTTGCACGATTCGCTCATGGATGTTAAAACTGTTTTTGGAAGAAACGTGTACATGTATATGTTGAATGTGGACATATTTGGGGGGGGGGGTAGGTGGGCAGCACAGGTCTGAATTTCTCGAAAAGTTAAAGAGCTGTTACAAAACAGATTATTCTGATCCATTACTTTACTAGTCCAACGGTTCGCGTGCATGTGTACTCGGTAGATTATTGGATTATCTTAGGCAAACACGAGTACCAGGATAATCCACTTGTAGCGGAACCCCGATGAGACCCTCTCTAAAAAAAAATCTCGCCAAATCCGGTAGGCCCACACACTTATAGAACAATGGACGCGGGGAGTTTTAACAGCAGAAGGTGGGAATATTTGGATCTGTATCATCAAATAAAGAGACTTCTGCTGATAAGGAAGCGATGGGGAATCTGTAATGTCGTGTCGACAGGTCCCAGTATAACACCCTAAAGAGCCCCCTTCCCCCTCTCTACGCCCATGATTCCACGATGAATATTTAATACATTCAGGAAATATCTGTGGAACAAACAAAATAAATAGAATCACGACTAGTTTCTGAACAGCACGCGAAGCGGATGTTTAATTTGGATATGCTATTTGTGAATTTTATAATTAGGTTGGAGGAAAATGTCTTCTGTGTTAAGTTTACAGCTACCTGAAGGTTTTAATATAAGGGTAATGCTGTGTACGAGCGGAAAATTTTATAGTTTATATGCCTAGATCTATGCATTGCATTTTTGCAATTTGGTACTTTCCATAAATGATAACGAAATAAGTTTATTCAGTGTCACAATAGAAAACAAAAGGGTAATAAATAAGCAGAGTAACTACGAAGAAATTCATTTTGACGTTCTCAGTATTTCGACTTCTCAATATTTCTTCGGAGTTACTCTCCTCATTTATTATGCTAAGCTATTTAGTGGATCAACCACAAAACAAAGGGAATCGTTAAATATTTAAGCTTCTATAGACAGACCTTTTTAACCCCATTGCAGCATTTAGTATATCTTTGCAATGCAACTGTAATTATTCCGCCTGCAACATTGCAATATATAGCATTACTAATATTCCTCTTCATCTTGCATCTTTAACGAACTGTATGCTTTGTGTTTGTATATAGGAGTACAGTATACGGAATCTTTTCGGGGGTATTGTATAGGTGCAGACCGGGATCAGCATTAATTTCTTCTCACAAGGACTCAGTTTGGGTAGTGCGGCGCTGCTTTGAGAGATGCAGACAGGTATTAAAATTTTGCACAATATAACCTCCTTTCTCTTCCATTCAATCCTGCTTTGATTCTTTTTATTAGGGTCTCAGACATCGCTTGGGGGATATAGTGTCAGCATAGATTAACGAAAAAGTCAGTGGGCAGGGTTGAATTTTAATTTTGTGAAGGATAAAGTCCCACAGAAGTCAAACTCGTTTAGGTGAAGGCACTTCAAATATGCAAATTAGGCGGGGTTAACTCTCCCGTTAAAGTTGATGTGGGAAAACTTTGAGGACAAAAGGAGCCTGGTTTAGACAGGTGTGATTCGGGTCGAGACGCTGTCCGATCAACAGGTAGAGGATGCCTCGTAAACCGGTATTTCACTGCGAGGGCCAATTCCCTTACGCCTTAAGGAGAGACGGACAATAAAGCGGTGGGGATCAAAGGGTTAGCACAAAAGCGTCCACCTGAGTCCCACGCCTCAGTCCTGCCTCTCGCAACAGCCATTAAGGTCCGTTCAACAAGTCTGTGTATAGACCCGACCCCCGAGTTACCGTCAAGCTGTGATATAACCCTGTTGCTTTATCCCCGCTAATGGTCGGGTTTTCTCAGCTTGCCTGAATCTTACCTAGTTCCAGCATCATGGCATTCTAATCAATTAACCTTTAATAACAGGTGTGCGCATTTACCTTCTTACAGTTTTCTGTATGTGTTTTTACCCCTCAAAAAAACCCCTTAACCTGTGGGAAAAATCCTTCACATTAATGTGTACACAATGATCGGTTGTTGCGAAGATCAAGATTCGTTTCCCAGTCTTAGATAAAATCTACGAGCGACGAAAGTCAGGTAGAAGTTCGAAACCACGGAATGTTGAACTGACGTATACCTCTATTGCTCGTTCCTGTATTTTAAGATGGTTAATACATATGTCTTATAATTGTTATTGGACAATCGGAATATCCTTTCAATATTAGCCACGGATTTGGAATGCCCAAGAATCCGGAAATTTTATCTTTTCATGTTGTCAGTGTCTTGAACATCTTTTTCGACCCACAACCCCAAAACGCGCTATTGAGCAGAGGTAAGGGCCAATGCTGCCAAGATGGAATAGGGCCTCGAGAGTTATCGTTCTTGACTACCTAGATCCACCTTTAGCATGTCTTAGGGACAATATAATGCTTGAAGATATGAAACAGCCCACGTAGGGATTTATTATTAACCGAAAATGGCCGAAGACTTAAATTCTGTCAAAAAATACAGGTTTCGGGTCTTAAAATGCTCTTTAATAGTTTTATTCTACGACGGCCATGGTCATTCCTCTGGGACATGGCCAGCTTTCTGACACAAACCGATGTAACAAGAGATGGATTCGAACATGTGACCTCATTAACTACAGACCTCTCACTCTGTGGCGAGAACCCTTCTCTGTTGGCAGAACTTCCCATTACGACCGGAGAGGAAGCCAGAATGGACTTAACTTGAACTCACAGCGACCGCATTGGTGAAATGCTCCCGGATCATTACGCTGTGCTAACTCCCTCGACCACGGTGGCCCTGGAATTAAGAGTTCGGCTTCGAGTGGTTAAGATTTATTTTCGTCCATTTATTTCCATCCAGTCCGCCCTCGTTTCTATCGTCATGTAAAAGGTGCAAATGTGATTGAAATATGATGCATTTGACGCCATCACACTAATCCATTATATGTCTTTTGTAGTGTTCAAGAAAGCATTAACAGATGAAGATTTTTCACTTTTTTCAAGAGAGGAAATCGTAACTAGGCCTCAGTTGAAAAGGTTTGTGAGAAACCTGCCGAAGGGCAAGCCTAGTCCCTACACCTATTAAAACAGTGTCGTCAACATCACATAAGTAAAGAATTGTTGAATATAGCGTAAACATCTGTTATAAGTATATAATACACAAGAGTAAACTCCGTACCGGACACTTACAGTTTGTCTAAACTCGCTGATATATTTTTTGATAATTTTTTGTCTTTTATGCGAGCAATGTCCAGCTTTCAAACTCCACTTAAAGAAAGAATACACAGTATAAACTTAGCATGCTCTGAACTCAAACAACACACATCAACACATCTGCATGGGATTATTCTTGAAACGACTAAGACAAAAGAACCAACAGTACATACTAGTCTCCTGCTAGCGTAACGTTTTACTGGATTAGCCTTTTAATACGACATAGGTAACACGTGGAGCATACATTTGCTTAAAACTCATTCTTGATTAGCCTTTTAATACGACATAGGTAACACGTGGAGCATACATTTGCTTAAAACTCATTCTTTAACGCGCCTACATCACGCCTTCATAGCAATTAAATGACAGGTGTCTCTGATCGGCTGACCCTTTGGTCAAGCACTAATTACAATTATGCTCCCGTTGTAATTCTAAAAGAAGTGCAAATTTCTTTTATATCAATAGGAGTTGTTTTAATAACGGTGCAAAGGAAGGATGTGCAAGAATTATAGCTCAACGCAATTTGGGGGCAAAGTAGGCAATTCATTTTTTTACATCCTTTCTTTGTACAGACAGCGGTTAGATAATTGCACAGCTGTCTGATAAAGTGTGGCCAAATTGTATATAACAGTTTTCATTCCCTCTTCTTGCAATTAAAGGATTAAAAGCAAACCTTAGATGACTTTTGTCTTGTGTTTTAACAATTCTACCATCCTATTATATATCTAAGTGAAGACCTCGATCTGCAGCTGTTTTAATTTCGTTCTACATGATGAGTTAACTACTAAGATTTAATATTTAATGAATGAAGTGTTTTTTAAATGTGCCGTTAATTTATGATGAAAGATTGTCGTGACTGCATTATTCCACCTGGTTGCAATGGCATTCTAAATAAGTGAGTTAAACACGTTTGCAGAAATTTTACAGAATTAACCAGATTCAATTAAATTGAGTCGAAATGTACGCATGTGCATACAAAGTATCATTACAAAAATAGGATACAATTTCACAAGCGTATGAAAATAATTATAGAAAGTTTTATGTTTAAAGGCAGTTGAAATTCTACTCCTTTACGAAAATTAAGTGTAAATTATGCGTAGCACATGAAGTACATGTCTTACACCTTTTCAACTTCAGACATTGACTTAGGAAAGTAGGGCCTGTAGGATCGACGGAATTAACCCATAGAACGACATTTTGCAAGTTGTCACTGTTTATGGCTGTACCAGTTTACAGCGTGTGTACAGTATATAACGCTGCTGTCAACTGAGCTTGAATTTACAGCTTCAACCAACTCCTGTTGTCCATAACTGATCGAAACCGAGTGCATGGCTGCGTTTCATTCTCCAGGATACACGAGGCGCGGATTCACACCCGGCTAGGGCAAGGAACTTTTAGATTCTCTTGCTCTAACCGATTGTGGGATGTTTGTGCAGTCTAACATTTGCTGAAGACCATGCACGTGTGATGCACCAATTTACTGTGCATACATACATATCTATCTGTACGCCACATCATCACGTATGTGTGTTTGTCGGTAACTTACGACAGGTCAGTGGTTTGCCGAGGCCATTCCAGTTTGTTTCACGCGCAAAACTGCATCCCCACCCGCTGTCGTGTAATTGAAAATTGAAAATTGAAAATATATGTATGGCATTAAACAACACTCAAAAAATGATTTTAATACATAAAGCTTAGTTATTTGTGAGCTCGAAACGTCAGGTATTAAATGCAGTTTGTGAGTAACTTTCCAAAGGTCGACGGCTTTATACTGGCCTGGTGTTACATGGAGTCATGGTGGCAGACATTTTGTCAGTGGGTTATCGTGGCCCAAACTTATCAGCACACAGTAATAGCATTTCTGTAATTTAAGGTAAATTTTGCTGTATACCTTAATAGGCAACATACATGTACTACTGAGTTTCATATGCTACGTAGTTACTTAAAAGGAAAGTGTTCTGTAAACGTTAAACATACCTTATGTGTTTTCCACAGGTGTACAAAGACCAATCGAATATACAACAAAGTGATACCATATTACATGTAAAGTGAGTGTGTACGGAATTCAATGGAAAGTCAATACCAGTACCATAAATTACACTCTACATAATATAGGCCTATATATACTATATATATATATTGTATTTGTGTAGTAACTTTTGCAAATATTCACCATTGGTCTTCGTGAAATATGTACAGTGCTTTTATCTGGCTTGTAATACAGAAATACAACGGTGTAATATATATCCAGACGTTTAATACGAAGTGCATATGGGGATAATCAGGGAAGTCAACACAGAAAACAGGGTGTAGCTTCATGGCAAAAAGCTACCTTAGGAGACTGGAAAATGAGCGTAATGTGATTGGTCTAAAATACATCTTAAGGTGAAAATGGCCACCAGCACTGGGCTCTAAAGCTCGCCCTCTGCCGTTTCCAAAAACTGATTCCTGCATTATTCGTCATTAAATAAAGATTTTTTTTTCTTTTTTAGAATAAGAACACTCCATAATGCTATTTTGGGCGGATATGTGCGATTTTCTCTTTTACGTAGAAAATCTTTTTCTTACCTCTTTTCAGTTTATTCTCATCTTCAGAATTATATTTAAACAACACAACGATTCCCCACTACGGAGAAGAAAACCTCAAGTTGTGCAATTATATTTAAGCAGCACAACTACCCCCAATGGCAGAGAAGAAATCCCCAAGTTGTGCAAAGCATGTACCTTCTGAACACGTTGATGCTTTGGATGCCTTTCCCTATAGCTCCAAACCCACGAATGGAATTCTTCTTTCGAAATAATTAACAAACCGTTACTAATTGTCAGGACAGGTATCAATTATTTCCCAGACGCGAGACACTGGCCGATCAACAGGTAAGATACCCGCAAACCGGTATTTCACAAAGAAGGCCGCTCCTCCATATCCCTTTAAGGCGAGACACACAATTAAGCGGCGAGGGTCAAAGGATTACCACAAAGGCGTGTACCGCAGTCCCACGCCTAAGTCCTGCCTCTCACAACAGCCACTGGGGTCCGGTCAACAAGTCTGTGTATAGACCCGACCCTCGAGTTACCGTCAGGGCGTGATATAACCCTTGTGCTTTATCATCACTAATGGTCAGGATTTCTCAGCTGGCCTGAATCTTACCTAGCTCCAGCAGCATTACATTCCAATTAATTAACCGTTAATTACAGGTGTGCACATTTCATGGACAAACATCACCTTGGACGGTTGGGTAGAAGCCAGGCTATTATCTTAGTGTGTGAACTGTGAGAGAATTTATGGCTCGGCGTGCCGACCAGATCATGACATATCACCGGACCGGTTCGAAGTTCGAAACCACTATTATACGTGTAGTTTGCGCTTTATGCTGTTTCGGCGATGCCTCGTTGAGAGTGTGTGAACCAGGTTAAAATTACGGAAATTACAATATATATACATTGCCACAATTTCTTTGTGATACCGATGGGCAAAGCCATTGATTTTGACAAGCACCTTTAACAGATCGATCAAGTAAAACAGACTGTCAATTAATGAAAGGTGACTAGCACCCAGGTATTTCACGCTAGAATGTCTCTCGGTGAGTTACCAAGGATCGGTGGTTTACCCCGAGCAGTTCAAGGTTTTTTCCTACGGTAAACCTGATCACAACTGCACAACTGTTTAAATAATCAACAGTCAAGAAACAGACCACTCAGGTATATCTGGACGGACATTTTCGGGCCTATTACAAGAGGTTACAAGATAACCTCTGCAGCATGTGTTGTCATGACAATTACGTTTGACATCACTTACACTTTGTTTGTAAAATGGGCCCCAGAACCTTCTCAAATGAAATATATACACGCAGCAGCATTAAAGCTATTCATTTTAGAAACATTACGACGTGTAGAAAAAGATGGGATACTACAGCATTCATACATTAGTTCAGTTGAAAGCAAGATCCTTACACACAAAAGTGAAACCATCAGCCTTAGCGAAGTTGTCAAGAAACCATGCACTAGAAATTCAAAGTTGATAAAATTTGTTATTGTTTCGATGGGAGTTCACAATTTTGATCTAACATTTATATACATGTTTAAGTTTACATCACATGAATTCCCGTATAAAGTAAAATAAGAAAATAAGAAGCGTGTTGAAAGGAATGGCAATAGAGGAGTTTCAAGACCGAACTATTTTATCGCTAGAGGTAAGAAAAGTCCTACTGTACCATGTGACCTGTCAAAAATGTTAGGCAACTATTTCTGATTATATTTACTATAACATGGGTGTCTAGCCGCCAAATCATGCACAATTGTGAACAAACTTCGCCAAGTGGCCAAATTCGTTAAAGCACCAACTGGAAACCCTGGAACAAATTGGAAAATGTTAAACACCGAAACTTGCTTACAGATACCCATGATTCCAAGCCAGAACCAAGCGTAATGATTGACACATTACGAAGAATTTTCCCAGAGTTTCCTCTGTGCCCGGGATCGTATCTGGTGCCTTTCAAAGAAAGCAGACCGCGTTGATCTGTTATCATGAAATGTACACACCTGTAATTAAATGTTAATTAATTGGAATGTAATGTTGCTTGAGCTAGGTAAGATTCAGGCAAGCTGAGAAACCCCGATCATTAGTGGGTATAAAGAACGAGGGTTATATCACGCCCTGACGGTAACTCGGGGGTCGGGTCTATACACAGACTTGTTGACCGCACCCTAATGGCTGTTGTAAGAGGCAAAACTGAGGCGTGGGACTCAGGTGGGCGTCTTTGTCCTAATCCTTTGATGTCCTCCTCACCTTAAGACGGTATGGAGGAACGGCCTTCTTTGTGAAATACCGGTTTACGGGTATCTTACTTGTTGATCGGCCAACGTCTCGCGTCTGGAAAATAATTGATACCTGTCCTCACAATTACTAACGGTTTGTTAATTACTCCAGAGTATGTGAACAGAAGCATTAACTTTACTTAACCCCTACCTGAGGAACTGGATGCTCCCAACTCTGTCGTTCTGAAATGCAAGATACTCATGAATAGAACGTTTTTGTTTTTAGCGTGATGGCGCAGCACAACGACACAGGAGCCTCTCAATGCGGCTCCTGTGAGTTCCAAGTTCAGCTCATGCTGGCCTACCTTTCGGTCGTACGTGGGTCTCACAGGAACTTGCGATGGTCTCGGTTTCCTTGCCACCATGAATAAGTAAATTATTTATTTATTTATTTATTTATTCAATCATTCATTCATTTATTCATTCATTCATTTATTCGAGCGATACCCTGGAATGTTTCACTTACAGGAATTGGGCCTCCGTGGCGGATGGGGTTATCGCGCCAGCGCGGCGTTATGACTCACTTCCTATCACCAATGCGGTCGCTGTGACTTCAAGCCCAGCTCATGCTGGCTTCCTCTCCGCCCGTATGTGGCAAGGTGTGCCCAGCAACCTGTGGATAGTTGTGGGTTTGTCCCCGGGCTCTGCCCGGTTTCATTCCACCAAAATGCTGGGGGCCGTCGTATAAGTGAAATATTTGTGAATACGGCGTAAAACACCAATCAAATAAAGAAATAATTAAAACTTACAAGACAATATAGCCTACAATCTATTTTATCGGTTGAAGGAAACCTGGAAAGAACCTGGTAGAAACCTCCACAGCTTTCCAGGCGCGTTGTGCTGACGATTCTGGCTTTAGGTTAAACCAAACTACCTCCTCTTACCCTCGTGATCTTTAGGAGCTGCGAGGGAGTGAGGGAGGGAGGCGTGGGGTTTTCTGACTCTCACGAGTCTCTTGCCCTGAGGATAGAAGAGAATCCGCTGCCTTTGTAACCCACCCAGTTTGTGGACATGTACCTGTTGAATGTACAACGTCTGTTCCAGAATTGCACCTGTCTGTATCAGACAGGTTTTATTAGCACAAATTTCTCCCACATCGTCAGCATCTATTTTTGGCTTCTGCCAATTAGCATATTCAAGAGCATGTTCCAGAGCAGCAGTGTAGACGGTGTGATAAACGATGAGAAATCTATCCTGTGAACATGAGACAAATCAGTTAGTCGTGTTTCATTGGTCACGTACGGTGCAGTATATAAACTGTTTAAAATTTCTGACCATACATACGCATAACATTTTGCCGTATTTTACGAAAGACATTTTTTTAGCAATCTTTTATAGCTAGATGGGCTAGATCTGCAACGGTTTCTGTACAAGCATATCTGTTATATGTCTTTAATATCGATATATCATCCAGTTAAGTTCTCATTATAGCTGTCACACACAGTTTTGGTATGCACTTACTTGGTGGCCATTTAAATACTCTTGCAGCACTTTGCCTATAAAGCAAAACACGGGGCGGTACTGTAATTTTACAGCATATTGCTTAGTACGTTACTACGGACTGGCTGCAAATTTAGCAGTATACGAGAGCTGTTCTTCTACAGTAAAATGAACTGTAACCCAAATGTCAGCAAATTTTACTGTAAAAATACCGTAGATAATTTGTTATTCAACTATAAGAAGGCAGATATCACACAATCGTCAATGTTTAATTTTGGCTTGTCTCCTATGTCGCTTTTAAATTAGATACTTCAAGGAATTAATTTTGTTTTCCGATAGCATAAGGCAACCCGCATGCAAATTGCAATTGACATGATAGGTCCCTACCCCGAACCTAAATGCATACGCATGGAAAAGAGGGTAAAACAACAATGTATATGCCAAGTTGTTAAAATACATAGCGATCGGAATGTGGGTAAACATATGGGAGAAACGTATAATTTGTTCATTCATTTGAATAACGTTGAAACGCAAATGCAGATATTTATTTTACTTATTTATTTAGTTGATTGGTGTTTTACGCCGTACTCAAGAGTATTTCACTTAAACGACGGCGGCCAGCATTATGGTGGGAGGAAACCGGTCACAGCCCGAGGGAAACCCACGACCATCCGCAGGCTGCTGGCAGACCATCCCACGTACGGCTGGAGAGGAAGCCAGCATGAGCTGGTCTTGAACTCACAGCGACCGCATTGGTGGGAGGCTTCGGGTCATTGTGCTGCGATAGCGCGCTAACCGACTGCGCCAAGGAGGCCCTATACGCAGTTATGAATTCGACAAACGACTTCAAACATGTCCCCTCGTCAATTCGGGGGCCGGTGAGCCAAGGAATACCTTTTAAAATACATAATATATTTATTTATTACACCAGTGTTTTATTCCGAACTTTAGAATATTTCACTTGTACGACGGCGGCCAGCATTATGGTGGGAGGAAACCGGGCAGAGCTCGGAAAAAGCCCTTGACGATCCGTAGGTTGTTGGCAGACATTCTCACATACGGCCGAAAAGGATGCCAGAATGAACTAGACTTGAACTCACAGTAACCGCATTGGTCAGAGGCTCCTGGATCATTGCGCTGTGCTAATCACTAGACCTAACATGGAAAAACCTAGCTGCACATGAGTACTAATAATGCATTTGCAGAACTATATTTCATAGTTGTTGCCTTTTGTTCCAAAATTGATTGACATGTCTTTTATTTCAAATCATCACAAAACACATGAGTGGAAAACCATGAATGTGGTTGTAAATTTTAGTAACTAACCACTAAAAAGCAGTCTGCCGGTAGATCAATCCTGTGACCGGGAAGCTAAATTCATGTCACAGACAAAGGGACAATACTCTGCAGTTCTGACCTTATCGCCCCAGTGGCGAGGAATCGTTCAAAGAATCCGGTCGTTGGTTTATTAGTAGAATGCAATTAATTTCTTTCTCCGTTTTCTACATGTACGTGTCACTATGGCGACTTTTCAAACAGTTTATTACAATTATTTTTAATCAGGTTTTCTTTATCAGAGAATATAAAATTTTACGTAGATGTTTTTTTTTTTCGAAGAAAATCATTTTAATATTACAAGTGACAATTATGTTTTCACTTGCAAAATATCTTCACATCGATGAAAATATTTTTCCCGTAGGTATGCTTTTTCAGCTTTAAGAACAAGCATACGTAAAAATCATACGAAAAATAAAATTCAAATACAATTTTATGGCACTAATGAACCACGCATATACATGAGTTGTGTCCCTTGAACCGCACACCCGCTTGACCTTCGCAAAAGAGCTTACTG
This sequence comes from Acanthopleura granulata, assembly GCA_016165875.1. NCBI lineage: Eukaryota > Metazoa > Mollusca > Polyplacophora > Chitonida > Chitonidae > Acanthopleura > Acanthopleura granulata. The sequence continues at coordinate 3,089,999 of JABBOT010000016.1, read as the reverse complement.
AACACAGCAGGCTACACACCACAAGTAATTTCCGATTTACTTACATGTTAACGTTTGGCCTCACAGCACTGTCCCTAAATCTGCAAGCCCTAAACCTTCTGGGCCTGATAGGAAAATCCCAGTAAGAAAACTCCAGTCAAATTCCTGATAGGGCATGGCCGATGGAATGTTTCGCCGATTTGACAAACAACTGACAGGGTTCAAACTCACCCTGTCAGAGGTCAATGGTCACACGACTATTTTTGCCTTGCGTGCATGCACATTCATTCGCATATTAAAAAACACACAAATTTATATGTGGAACGAAACTTTGAAGCGTTTCCTACAAAATGATACCACCAAACAAACAGAAAAATGAAAAAGGGCAGCCAAGAGGAACAAAAGATAATATCTTAAAAATACGACCGATCTACCAAGGAGAAGTGCATACCGGATACAGCACACAGAAGTGCATGTAGTGGACAAATTCACACCAGCACGTTTATTCAGAACACAGGAGGCACTTTATTTCAGCTCCATATCCAATATATAGAAACCATTGCTTTGTTATCCATGAATTCTTCATAACATCAGCAAACCATAAGTCAGAGGCAATACCATTGATCGTCACCGTGATCGAGCGTGCGTGTACGTCAACGTCATCGTGAACGTGAACGTGGACGTGGTTCAAGAATAATTCTACGCGTAGTCTGCGGTCCATAATAATCAGAACTCTCGTGTTTATGAACACGTGTTTGATAACCTTTGCAGGAACTCTCCGCTCATTCCAAGAAACATCCATTCCCCCTCTCAAATTCGGAACACCCGTCTGTCTCAGGACCACTATTGTTAGGTCATTCAGGAAGGGAGGGACCGGGTGAAACAAAAACCTGAACTTGTACAATCTATCACAGCTATGCCAAAGGAGTATGTTATGTCTCTTACAGTGCATACCGCATACATCACGCCGTTAAGTGTATAGCGGATACATCAGGGAGACGTGCATAGAGGATGCACCAGGCACAAGCGGATACTGTGTGCATCAGGCTTGACGCGCTATGTTATTGTCCCCTCAATGCCTCCGGCAAGAAAGGCATGTTTTTGCCGCCATTTATTTGGCTGCCTGTCTACTTCTCCCCTTTTCTGTCTGTCTGTATGTCTTCAGTTGCAAACATGGTGTAAGTTATTCCAAACGTGACAGTCATAACGCCACATACTCTATAGATATACGTCGCCATGGTTGTTACCTTTGTCCAAAGTTTATGCCCTCTTCGTAAAACGGGCATCCGAAGGCCATTAAATTAAGGCCGGGATTCGGTTCATGTGATTTTTTTTTGACCGAGGAGGTAGATAGGACACGAATGCCAAGTCCCTTTGTGTGTAGTGGTTGAGTGAATCTGTACACTTGTCGAGTGCTCTCAGGATTAAGGTGTATTTATAGAGGATATACAATGTATGATCCAGACAATGTACTAAATTTACAAAACGAAAACAGTGCATCATGATACCAGTGCAATGGCTATTGCCGAAAGACGTCTTCTTCTGGAAGACATTGCGTGTATCTGTTACGATAATGATCAGGCAACGATGTTGAAACAACAGGTAGAAGACAGTGCAAGCTCATGCTCTACGTATAAAACGTATAGATATACATTCGCTTCAAGCAAGAGGACAATACTCTGCATTCCTGTGCTATACCGCAATAGTGACGAATCGATTGAAACAATTCTTAGAACTCGTTCCGCAAACCGGATCCACGCGAACATTACATGATCTTGTCCTTAGCCCAAGGCCGGTACGTGCACAAAATTTCAACATAATATATCACACTAAGTCATATGGACATGCACCAAGCGTTGTGTTTAAGACGAAAAATGTATTGATTCTTGAGGCAAGTGTTTAGCTTTATGTACACGTCTGGGTGTAACGCGTCTTGTAAATACGATGTGCACACAGTCTTATACACATTTAAATGTAGGTAAGCAAAGATGTGCCATGCAAGGTAGCCCTATAAATCAATTTGCGCTTTAATTGTTCCGGTTTTACACAATTTCTTTTAGAGAGTGTGATAGATGTAAGCCCGAATAGCGCAAATGTATAATTTTGCTGCATGGAAATCTGGTGCTTATGTATAGAACCCAGATATCAGAAAAGTGTTAAATATTTCTAAAATATCTCCAAATGGAGAGAATATAAGGCCAGTGACGTTACCATTGCATGCTAAACATTGTATGCGCAAATATACATATATCCAATTATTTTTGTACATACGTAAAATACACGTTGAAATTTGCAATTCACTTTAGATAGATCTGGAAGTAATTTGTAGGCTTGTGCAAATAAAGATTCATGTTACATACGTAAGAAAATTTTTCTAGAAAATTTTTTTAGACACAAATATGTACAAATATTTGTACGACGGCGGCCACCATTGTGGTGGGAGGAAACCGGGCTAGAGACCTGGAGAACCCTCCGACCATCCGCAGGTTGTTACACGACTTAGGCACAGCATTTATCCATCACAAGGATCTGTTACACGATTAGGCTCAAAATCACGATCAGACGCACAGTCTAATCGTGATTAGGTACTGTTACACAATCAGGTGCAATACACGATTGGACGCAGCTTTTAACCGTGATAAGACGCTGTTACACGATTAGACACATTACATGGCTCGGCGCAGCAACTCCCCACGGCTATTTATTTATTTATTTATTTATGTATGTATGTATGTATGTATGTATGTATGTATGTGTGTAATTATTTATTTATTTATTTGATGGGTGTTTTACGTCGGGTTCAAAAATATTTGACTTATACAACGGCAATAAGCATTATAGTGGAAGGAAACATGGCAGAGCCGGGGGAACTCCACGACCATCCGCTGGTTGCTGGAAGACCTTCCCACGGTTAATTCAGTGAAGGATCTTAGATGATTAGGCGTAATGGAAAACACGAAAGTTGCCGATAGTTCATCAACCAGCGAAGGGAGTTGTGTTATATAGTTTTAATACTGTTATAAGTCGTTTCATCATAATTCCATTAAAAACTGACAGCCAAAGACATTCCCACAAAAGGAACCAAAGGCTCTGGTTTTACCCCTTTACTACAGGATTTCAGAAGTTTTCTCACAAAAATATTAACACTCACACAAAGTATACGTTTCTGGTCTATATATCCATATTATAAGACCTAGCCACTTGTAAATTATATGGACAAGGAATACAATTCCCTATATTGAAGGCTCTGGCCGCACATGCGTACTGTAATGCTTATAAAAACAGAGCATTTTGAAAATGAGAAAACTTAAAAAGATTCATGCAGCAATACACGGTAGCCACCTAAATAATGACATAAGATAGAAAAAAAACACCAGTTTCAAAGAAACAGAAAATATTAACGTGAAAACACGTCGTGTTATTTAAGCGATCCTCGAAAAATAACTAATGATAAGTTATCCTCATTTGTTGGAGTAAATATGAAAATTATGCCACATATACGTTTCCGCAAACACAACAGTCAAGCTGGCGATTGACCAACGTTTTCCATAGAGACTTCTGCGAGCGCACGTACAGAAATGGTCTTACAGCCGCAGCTACGTATAAAATAAGGAACGCCGCCTGCTGAACGGCAGATCTTGTGTCCTTTGACAAACTGGTCATAAATTGTAAAATAAAAACGACAAGAAGTGCCCCCACAGTGAACCATGATATTGTGGAATAGAACAAATTAAAAATATTGTCAGAGTCGGGATACGCTACCTCCGCTGGCTGAGCATAACCGGAATCTCCGGGCGGTTCCTCGGCGACAGCTTGGCTGATGGCGCTCAGCACGGACAGTCTCAGCGTTCCAGAGCGCTCAGGTGTCAGGTTTGACTGGGAGACGCCTGGTGGTTTTGGCTCTAGTGCTGTACCGCTACACGGCGTGCCAGATGTCTCTTCTTGTTGTGCTCTCGTAGGGGATTCATTTTCTTCTTTTTCTGTGCAAGCCTCAATCTTTTGAATATCGCCGTTGTCGTTAGAGGCTGACGGGTTTTCGGCAAGGGGAGGTAAGTCCTGATCTGTCGATACATAGTTTGTCGCCGAAGCCTCGGATACGGCTATTTTACGAACAAGACACGGACTCGATCGCCCCGTCTTAACAAGTGGTCCCTCGGAATTGGTCTTGTACATTGCGCTGTTTGCTTCCACGCTTATTTTGCATGTAATTCCCTGTTGAAACAGATCGGACGTTCGGTGTGTTTTGGAGGGGCCCGCCACTGCAGATCGTCCTTCGTGCGTTTTAGCTCTGCTTGCGTTACACGAACTAGATATGGGGAGTTGGCCGTGGACAGAACAATTTATTCCGGCCGAAATGGCCGAGTGTTGTGATCGTTCGCCTCCTATACTTCCGCGGTGGACGATGCTAGTGCGCAAGTTCACGGCGAAAACCCGCCGGGAGTTCCGCATTCGGTACGCCAATACAAGCGCCGAGGACACCACGATGAGAATGGCGGAAAAGCAAACGAACGCCACGGGTAAAATGAACACATCGGCCGAACATCTGGGAGCGTCACTCATCATCTGATCTCGGCCGACGCTCTGTACCACCAGAAAGACGGCCGGGATTCCGCAGGACACTCCACAAGTGAGGATAACACCGAATCGCCTCCACTTCCGCCCGTTTATCCTGATGGAGGCGGTGAACAATCTAGAAGTGGCGTGGATATGTTCCATGACGAGGCACATGGTGGTCAGCAGCACGTGAAACAACACAATGGTCAGCCCGAGCACACAGGCCACAAACCAAACCGTGTCCAGACTCGGCTGCCACGCGAGTACAAGCAAGTTTTTGCAAATGAACACCGGCGTTCCGGCAGCGCAGAGGATCAGATCAGAGCCAAGAGCCAAAATGGCGAAGAGATTTCTGGGAAAGCGCACCCGTTTGCGGCGGATGAGATAAAATAGCCAGGAATTAGCGCAGCTCCCGAATATCATGACCAGGGAAAGAACAGCCGTAGAGGCGAGGGATATAAACTTCTGCTCCGTGGAAAACTGCATGGCGTTTACCTGAAAACGACTGACGAGAATCGATGCCGTATATGCATTCGAACGTGTGGGCAAAAACTATACACTATACTGGCAGCTAACGTGGTTGGGATGGATTAGTAAAGACGGAAGGTCATTCATCTTCTGCCAGCGTATCTGAAACACAAATTATGCTTCGTGAGCGCTATAACTTAACTATAGTAGCTGTGCACTACTTAATTATGACATTTGTGAATTGTTAATAAGAGTTTTATACCTATAATTCTATAAAGACCGATTTGCACTACTGCCACATGTGCCGAAATCTGATTGGTTGGCTCACACTTCTTCGGAATTTATTTATTTTCTGCATTTATCCGATTGGTGATTTGTGCTGCACTCAAGAATATTTCACTTACACCACGGCGTCCATCATTAACCTGGAAACTGGGCAGAGCCCGGGGTTTAACCCTCGGGCATCCGCGGGTTACTGGCGGACCTTCCCACGTACGACAAGAGAGGAAGCCCGAGTGAGCCGGACTTGAACTCGCATTGGTGAGAGGTACCTCGGTCATTACGCTGCACTAGCGCTCTAACTCTCTGGGTTAGAGGCCCACTCTTCCGAATTTATAAGGCACATATTAACCCTTAAATGACAGCTTAATACAACCTCCCCACTTGTTATCCTTTGTCCATTAAAAAATAATTCGGAGGTGCCGCTGTTCGGAGTCGAATATACTAGTACCCTTCCCTTATTTATGAGCTAAACACTCCAGCTGCTTACACCAAAAGAATAATATTCATCCTGGCTCCCCTCCTTCCCCGAATTATCCACTAAGAACGGAGGAAGTTGGTCACGTGAGCGGCATGCCGATGTGACCTGAAGATATCCAAAATATGGTCTTCAGAGGGGAAAGTGGTCCGGTATTTCTCGGCTTACAGAAAAATCACGTACTAAACTTCTAACAATATCATCTTGGTCTGCAAGAACTATTTCTGTCCAATTTTTTTAAAAGAACAAGGTTTCGTCAGCGTATTCTATCACGACATATACTCCCTGAAGGAAGTATTTAAAAACCATAAGATGTTTCCTAAAGAAAGGAATATGTCCGTATCTTCTCATCGTACTGACATACCAAAACTTCTCTGGATTCCGAAAAGGCATGGATGTCCATACAAAGCACACTTTATTGTTTACACCAGCAAACCTTCATCTACTCACTTAAAGAAGGCAGTATAAAAAGTGCAACAATTCTTGAAGAACCAGTCCTCCGCTATTTCGAAAAAATTACGCGTCAACTTTATGCGACGTTCAAGTCAAATAGGGCGTGGGGTCATTTCCACTTGAGATTATTCTACTCTCTATACTACCATTCCTCAGATATTTATTTGATTGAATTTCGTCATTAATTGTTTAATGAAAACAATCATCGCTATATTGGCGTTGAAGACATCGAAGTCTTCTTCAGTTCCACCCCAACCAAAAGGTTACTATTCTTGGGATACTGGGGCCTCCGTGGCCTAGGGGTTAGGGCGGTGTAATGACCCCGTGCCTCTCACTAATGCGGTCGCTGTGAGTTCAAGACCAGCTCATGCTGGTTTTCTCTCTGGAGACACGTGGGAAAGTCCACCAGAAACCTGTGGATGGTTGTGGGCTTCCCCCAGGGCTCTACCCGGTTTCTGAGCACCATAATGCTGGCCGTCGTCGTATAGGTGAAATATTCTTGATTACGACGTAAAACACAAATCAAATAAACAAACAAAGAAACAAACAAACAAATAAATAAATAAATAAATAAATATAGGTATTGCTATTTTATCCATAGCGTTTTATGTGATATTTTCTCGACCTTTCTCATTCAGATCCCGTAAAGTATTTAATACATCACATGTTTTATTTTTGTTAATATTCTCCAGATACAGATTTTGTTTGTCGTTGTTCGTGACTTGTTTCCATCTGTGGTAAAGTTTGTGGGAGTGGGAGTGGTATCACATTGTAACGGCAATAATGGGCCTTGTCTCCTGTGTTTCTTCTCGGTCAAACCGACCATGTCGCGCTCTTATATTTTCACTTCTACAACTGCGTGGCGAGGCTTCTGGGTAGAGGGATGGGCCTTGTGGTGGGGGTGGGGCGTGGGTGGGACATGACCGAATGGTAAACGGACACAATTAAGGTCACGTGAAATACGGGGGCAGACATTACAGCATTATAGCATAGGACTATATACACATATTTTAGACACTTATGTTTAATGCTTAAATATATGTGCATATTTATTAAACACGCTTGTGTGAAGTCCTTTTACAGCGTAGCAATGTGAAATTTATGAAACTCAGGCGTTTCATGGAATATCCTTGATGCACTAGTTTTTGCTGTATTCATTTTTGACGTTGATTGGAATCATCACACAGCACATAGGATCTAACAGATGCTACAAGGCAAGATATGTATACGCCATATGTAGGGCCATTCGGTGTAGGCCTATTGCTATCCACGTAGGGATAATTCACAATATCAAAATCGAAACTATCCCTCTTTTGGTAAAATTGGCTTGACAGGAAGTCATTGTGGTCTTTGCACAAGTACAAGTCTAGATAAGATGTACCATCAGGAGAATCTGTAGTTTCCTATAAATGCAGTGAAGGTAGATATGTTTGTTTCACTGCCTTGGTTATACACTGTTGTTTACAGCCAGCAAATCATCAACATACCGAAACGCCTTGACCATCCGCAGGTTGCTGACAGGCCTTCCCATGAACGACCGGACAGGAAGGCAGCGTGAGCTTGGTTTGAGCTCAGAACCATGCCATTGACGAGAAACACCTGAGTCACACTGCTCTAGCGCACTAAACCCTTCGGCCACAGGGCCCCCGCTAAACGAAAACCACCTACCTGAAGACAGAAACTGTTTCAGTTCTTCAAGACGGCAACATTGCTGCTGTGATTAAAAAGTGCTGATCCAGTCCTCTGACTACTGCTTACGTCATTCCTTTGTTTCCGTGAACACACCGATATTCAGCGGTGGAATACCAGCCGAGGATGACGTGGACATTTTTATCACTAATACCACTAACTCAGCGGAGCTCACAATGGTTGAAGCAGAAATCGAGGATGACAGAAGTGTTTTTAAGAGAACAACACCATGTTAAACGGGAATCATAGCGGTAGGCCTAATGCTGGTAGTGTTGTCGTTTTAAAGAACACGAAATAATAATAAGCAAGCTGATTCTTCATGTACATGTATCCATGCAACCAAGAAACGTTCGTCGACAGCATCTACCTAATTTCGGCAGTGGTAAACATTCTGCGGTTTCACCTGCCACCTCTCGGAAACTCTCATTAGCGCCTCTGTACGGGAGTTCAATGGCGACCCCGAAGCTTACACTGTAAAAGAAAAAAATCTGTGTATTGATATGGAGTATCAGGCTGTATTTTAGGATTGAGAAATGTGCCGGTACTGTAAATACTTTTCTAAGACAAATGAAGTATAGATTTTCAAAAAGCTCTGTACTTCACATGCTGTAGGCTTACGGAAGTGACTTACAGTCGACTTGTGCACTGTAATTTAGGTGTATCTTTGCGTGTGTCGTTATAATGTTGCTGAAAGACTGCCAAAGTGGCGTTATAGCATAATCAGCCATTCATTCTTTTACGTGAGGCCATGGCCGGGGTGGTTAGCGCACTGTAGTGCAGCGCGATGAACCAGGTGTCTCTCATCAATGCTTTGGCTGTGAGTTCAAGTCCTGCACAACCTGGTTTCATCTCCGATGAGAAGGTCTGCCAGCAAATTGCGGTTGGTCGAGGGTTTCTCTGCCCTGTTTCCTCCTACTGTAATACTGGTCGCCGTCCTATAAGTGAAATATTCTTGTTCCTGAATAAGTAAATAAATTCACTACGTTGTTGTATATTTGATTGAAAGCAGGTTTACCATTAGTCCGTTTATATTTATTTATTTATTTATTTATTTATTGGATTGGTGTTTTACTTATACAATAATATATAATAGACACCGTTGTTAATTGAGAAAAATAATGTCCAGGGCGACTTTAAACCCAATAAAAAAAACCACAATTGTTACCTGACTGGTCACAAACCCTGCATATAGGGGTTAGACGATAGACGTAACGCAAGGGCGTCATTGCCTAGCGCCATTCTACAAACCAGGTTTGATTTAAAGGAGAGTTGCACACAGAAAGATTGAAAACTTTGATTAAAAGGCCTTCTTGTCGGTCATAAGAAGCTCAAAGAAAAATGTTTCCATTTTTTTCAACAGAATAGACTACAATGTCGGTTTCGGCGCCTTGGTTAAAGCTTTTTGGGCTTTGGGATATAATATACAAACAGTGCATCCCATTGGATGAGATATCAGGAAATGTCAGCTCGAGACAAGTGATGTACAACGAGTGAGGTGCACGCTCGAGTAGATAATCACTTGTTTCCAGGTGACAATTCCTGATATCTTTCCCAACCCCTGCACTATATATTTTATTGTACGGACAAAAAGTAGACGGAAAAGAAATAATCTGCTCTGTTGAAACTTAAAATTGTTCAACTTGTGCATCGTCTTTAGCTGAGCCAACCATCGACCGACTGTTTAAAAGAAGTGGATGATTATAGACAACGGACAAAGGGAGATAACTTTAGAAAATATGCTAAAGATCGTTGGCTAGGTACATGAACAGTTGGAATAAAACCTTAACTGAGATAAACTGACAGAAGTCCGGATTTCACCGGTAACGTGTGACCATTTTCCATCTATCACACTGTTGTCGCTGTTCTGGTTTTTACCCTCTGTGCTGTAGACTTTTATGTTAGCACGTGGTCGTTGCATTTGGCCTCGTGGAAGTGGAATATTACCTCGTGAGCACGTTCTTGGTGTAAATCAAATATCGTTGAATATCATGTGACCGTGTATTGGCCAATGGATACCAAGAAACACTTTATGATGTACATGTATATAACAATACTGATTTTGTGATGTCACCAAAATGAAATAATACCCTGAGATATTTGAAAGACTGTGAAAGTTTATTTATTTATTTATTCACTTGATTGGTGTTTCAAGCCGTACTCAAGAATATTTCACTTACACAACGGCGACAAGCATTATGGTGGAAGGAAACCGGGCAGAGCCCGGGAGAAACGACCATCCACAGGTTGCTTGCGGACCTTCTCGCGTACGGCCGGAGAGAAAGCGAACACGTGCTGGACGTTAAGTCACAGCGGCGGCATTGATGAGAGGCACCTGGGTCATTAAAGAGCGCTGGCGCGCTAACCCGTTCGGCTACGGAGGCACCCTAAGGTAAATTGTAGTAAAATGAGTAAGGTTCGAGGATTGAAGAAAATCATCTTCATGCAGCCGTGTTCGAGTGGCTCGGTTTTTCGCCGATTTCCTGGTTCAAATTGCAATCGAGTACACTTCAGACCGCCAGAACTGGTATTTTGCTATTTGGTCTTCCTTCAAAACTAGGGATAAACACAGCGAAAACCTGAAAATCTACATTATCATCAAATGAAGTTTGGATGGGTTTCGTTTTCCGTTCTTCGGTACAACATGTAAATCAGCATTGCCGATATAAAATTACAATGTGCAGTAGCTTTCTTTCGTCGACGTGGTGTCACATCAGCCAGCAATTACTCAAAGGAGTTGGAATAACTTTCGGAAGACATGCGAATACATATTCTGAAATATGAAAGACCGCAGACTTTAAAAACTCTTCCAAAATTTACCTGGCTTGCTTAAGAGCCTGCTTACCATCTATATAATCCGAGCTTTCGACAACAACAACAAGGCGCTTCAACAGAAAACAGCAACAATCCAATTTGTTTGGGAAACCGATAGTTGACCAATATAGAAAAAGAGGACCATGAAACAGAGCTATCACACGTTTATTAATACAAGAAGGTTGTCAAAACCCTAAGGTGAACTTATTCTTGATTGATATGAAACAAGGAACTTTCTCGTTTCAGAACAATAAACTGAAATAAAACTAGCCAAGGTGATCGATAAATGTCATATCACAAACAGTTGCTAGCTTTATTGGGGTCGGCCAAACTATGGCCACTGGATTGCAGGTCTGGGATTGTAAGTTACTGTTTCTCTAGCCTGATCAGTTCCTGGACCCCCTTTCTCATCTCCTCTATGGCTTGAATCTCTGTCAGTCCCAGTCGCCTCTTGTTAGAGATATCGTACACACCTCCCACACTCTCCGTGTTCTCGCCATGGATGCCCCTCGCCTGGATGTTATATTTGTCACAGATCTCTTTAAACTCCGGCATGGCTGCCACTTTGGGAATCTTGACGTGCACGCTGGCGCGCAGGCCTGTGCCCAAATTACTGGGGCAAAAGGTGAGGTAACCCAAATTGGGCAGACGGGCAAACTGCAATTTCTTTTCCATTTCTTGGATGGCACTCACCAATCGCTTGTACACAGCGGCCAGGTCCCCTCCTTTCTGCATGGAAATGATTCTAAGGTGATCTTCTTCGTTCACCCAGACGAGGAAGGTCTTGTTGTCGTTGAAGAAGATGCCTCTGCCCGTGGGCCAATCGCTGTATCCCCCAGCCGCTTGAAGGTAGCTCTCATCATTTCTGAAGAGGAAATGGTCTTCAACTAGCTGTTTTCGTGTCTCCTCTGTCATTCCATCAAGAGGATAGTAGGTACCCTTGAGTTCTCCAGTTAATCCCTCCAAGGCCTCACGGGTGATTTTCTCCATTTCTTCTCTCTGCTCCTTGCTAAGGGTGGGGAGGAAGCCGTATTTATCGTGACTTCTGCCCACTCTGACCCTTGTGGACACGATTAGATCCCCCTCGGGATCGAGGTCACCGAAGCTAAGGTCGGCGTCCGAACCGAAGTTGCGTTCGGGGTGTTTCAGTTCGTCTACTTTATGGTAGTCCATAATAACAGGGTTCAGCAGATCAGCAAACACCGTGTAGCCTTCTGGGTCACATGCGTACACACCGACACTGCACTCGGCAATTTCCACTCCAGCCCGGATACAATCGGCCAGCGTTCCGCCGAATTTCGTTTTCTTGTCTTTCAAAGCTTCGTAAATTTCGGGAGTGCAGTGCTTCTTGAGCAGCGACTTCCTTTCCGCACCGCTGAGTTTTTCCCATAGCTGTGCTAGATCGGCCATTTTTGCTCTGTCGTTGTTGTTGTCACACCTGTATTCGACCTTATGCTGTCAACGAATGTTTCTGACGGTTATTTCAGCGCTCTTGCTTTTATATGTCGCGGTTGTTAGATCCAAGGTCATGTTTGGATTCGTTTCCTTAGAATTCGTTAATCCACCCGGGGCAATGATCCAACACTTAATCCCTTGAGAGCGTATTGTTCCGTTTAAATGGAGATAATCCGATTCACTTTATAACACTTTCTGCTTCGTGGCTGCACCATGTATAACTAGATATTTGTTACAATGCCACAGTCGCTGCTTATAGGTTTCAGCCACTGTCAATTCAGCATTGTAGAAAGTTTTGCTCAGAAATGTCAAGATAAAACATCAATTTACGCTTTTATGGAGAATGATAAGTTTTAAAATTTAACATAAGCAGATCGATATTTTCACATTTTAACTGCAGACAGCACAACTCTTGACTAAAATTAATCGGCAAACGAATTCATGACGAATTTTGTCACACAATACTCCTCCAGTCAGTTGGGTCTTTTTCTCCCTTTTATTTTTGAGACTTTTGTTTGGTGAAATACTTTTTTTCTCGCTTATTGTTTAACATAATGCTATGAAATTTAACACAATTGTAGCCAAATACTAAGATGAAAAATAGTCCATATCATAGTTTCAAAACTTTTCAACTTCTTTAAATTATCCTGCAGAACAAGCTAAGATGAATATTAAAAAATTGTGGGACCGTTTTTTGGGCAAGAACAAGTTGATTGTTTTTTAAATTGACGGAAACATAAAATTTCCAAAAACAGCTCTGATTTTTATTGAAAACTCTTGGCTTTTCTTGAAAATTTTGAAAGCTTTTTTGAGATCAGCAGTCGTTTAGCTTTCAGAATATATATACACATGGCCACATTTGATCAATACTTTGGGTTAGACGAGCCAAAAGTGAAAGTTTGCTTACGAGAGGCTCTAGTATCCTTGAGCAACAATCAAATAAAGAAATGAAGAAATAAAAGAGGAAAGAAGCAAAGAAACAAAGAAACAAAGAAATAAATAAATAAATAAATAATTAAATAAGTAAATATTTTCATTGTAGGTCACTGGCTGAAGGAAACCAGAAATGCCCAGAAGAAACCAGAGTGCCCGGCGGACACCATCGGTCGTGGCCAGGTACAACAAGATCTGAGGTATAATTTACCATCTTTCTTCAGTAGTTCGTTGTCACGTCCCATATTTGAGTATTAAAAAGCATTGAGTTCCCAAGATATCCTACTGTATTGAAAACATCTTGAAATTTGAGGTTCATATACACGCACTGCAGCCGTGCTTAGCTTATATGGTTGCAGTGGCAAACCAAACTTCATGTATGATGGACTGTAAAGTTCAAAGTCATCACACAAACAAATACAATATAAATATGATGAGCTAAATGAAAGGGTTTTTTGGTGTGGCTATACGTTCTTGCAATTTTGTGTGGTTTTTTCTGTTTCTTTTTTTTAAAGTAGATAACGCCTATTGTCAAGAATATATTTATGTTAAATTTATTTATTTCATTGATTGGAGTATTTACGCTGTACTCAAGTATAATTCACTTCTACGACGGTGTCTTCACAACTCGCTCACTTCGCATTTCGACTACTATTTTTAGGTAGGCGAAATGCGAATGGAGATCAGAAAAGGCTAAGATTTCATGAACATTGCATTTGCATTGCGGCCCAGGGATCGTTCACAAAAAGAAGGCATTTTATTTAAATCTGGCATTCATGAAATTGAAGTAAAAGACAGCTCATGACTGAGATACTGTTTATTAAAAAGATTACAAGATTCTCTCTTGAATGCAAAAAACTGTTTGAATTTGTATGAATTCGTTGATGAATTATCTTTGTTTGATGTGTGGAGGGTATTGCTGCCGACTGCAGATCTGAAGGCACCCAGGCTTTGAAATTAATTAGAGACTGACCAGTCAGACAGGTAGGAGACATCAGCTGTTTATAAGCTGTGATGTGAATGTTCTGAACTGACTGTAAGTGTAACATGTAAAAGCATAGAGACAGCACACTCTTTTAATGTTATATATTTTAATTATAACAAGTACACCAGTGGACAACACTGCGAAATATTTCCAGTCTATTGTGTTATGGCTGGAGTAAGTTTCTTGATCATTTCATGTTATAAATTTACATATATACATAAGTTTCAACCGCAAACCTGGAAGCTTACTACCGCATCACGTGACAAGAGTGTTCCGCACTTGGACGTCACAGCCCACACACAATGGCTGCGTTTCATGCTAGCCGACGAAGCACGGTCAAATACCAATTTCCACTGTCATAGTAGCTGTTAGAAAAAATACTTTCCCGAAATGAACATAATATTGACCAACCTGTTTGGCAAACTTAACTTTGAACATGCGCTGTCTTTCATTTTCACTCACAAGTATCAAAATACATCAGCGAACTGAAAAGAGACCTTCTCATTATCGGAGAGCTGACGTTTGAGTTTATGCAGTCAGTCTTCAGTATGTATGTACGGTACCTTCGCTTGTTTAGTGGACGTGGTACCTCTCATTCGAACAGCGCTATCCTAATTTTATTGGCTCCTTGTTCTTTCTTGAAAACGTTTATGAGTTCTCATACGTTTGAATCAACCTTTGTGGCAGCGGCGTTTAACTTTCTATGCCACCTTCCAAACGGTTCCATTAAAAAAATGTTCCGTTAAATCCGTTATTTGAAGGGTAACGGATTGTTTTTCCGCTCATTAAAAGGGTCAGTCCATTAAATCAACGGAAAGGCAATCCGTCTTCTCTCGAACAACGGATTTAAGGGAAGATTTTTTGGAGTGTTGGTGTTTCTAGGTTCGTCGTTTTTCACGAGGATTCCACACTTTTCATAAAAAGTTTCCCTACATCTATGTCTGGGTTACGTATTCTGCCAATTCTGAAGAAAGGGTGGTCGCTTCAGTGGTTGTTCTACTCCATACATCATCCGCTGGGTTCTGAAGAAAATACCAGAAGTACTGGATCTGCGTAGTTGCCCGTGCCTGGGTGTAACTCCTAATAATGATAGGGTGCAGTATACAGTTTCGTATTTTTTGGCACTGGTCTAAATTTAGACGAAAGGTGTTAATTAGGCTATAGCACACAGCTAGGTAAGTCTTTTGTTGAAAAGTTTTGTTCAAAATTATCCAATCATTGCCCGGGCACTCTTTATTTCGGAGGTACATCTTGGACCCATTTGGTCGAATTGCGCAGGTGTAACTTTGACTCTGACTATATTGGAGTGTTCAACGGCAGAATGTCTCTGCAAAGAACCGTAGCAAGAACCAGTGGTGGTAATATTGATGCCTATGTATTGTATATAAACAAATACATGTTACCACATAACCACGTGTCCAACAGAACGGCCCAGACCTCTTCGGGTGTTTTCGGTGGTCGGTTAACTATCCTCGGAAGGCATAGTACCATGGTTTATGATCTCTTAGAACTCGCCTTATGCAAACTATGCATTCTGCCTTTTGTAGCCCAAAAAACTATTCAAACATAGTCACATTTGTATTTAGTCTGAAAACTTGAAGACCACTGACTTCAAAAACACTTCCGAAATTTTCCTTTCTTGCTCAGTTACCGGATTACCATCTAAATGATCTGAGTTTTTAACAACAATACGCATCAACAGTCAACAACAACTGTCTTTGTGAGATTTCTTTGGGAAGCAACGATTTACCAAGAATGAAAGAGAACCCAGAAGTAGAGCTACCACACGTTTATTAATACAAGAAGGTTACCAAAATCCTAAGGTGAACTTATTCTTAACTGATCCAAAACCAGTCACTTTACCGTTCCAGAACAATGAACTCAAATAATACAAGTCAAGGTGATCAGTAATGTGTGGGGTTGTAAATTACTGTTTCTCTAGCCTGATCAGTTCCTGGACCCCCTTTCTCATCTCCTCTATGGCTTGAATCTCTGTCAGTCCCAGTCGCCTCTTGTTAGAGATATCGTACACACCTCCCACACTCTCCGTGTTCTCGCCATGGATGCCCCTCGCCTGGATGTTATATTTGTCACAGATCTCTTTAAACTCCGGCATGGCTGCCACTTTGGGAATCTTGACGTGCACGCTGGCTCGCAGGCCTGTGCCCAAATTACTGGGGCAAAAGGTGAGGTAACCCAAATTGGGCAGACGGGCAAACTGCAATTTCTTTTCCATTTCTTGGATGGCACTCACCAATCGCTTGTACACAGCGGCCAGGTCCCCTCCTTTCTGCATGGAAATGATTCTAAGGTGATCTTCTTCATTCACCCAGACAAGGAAGGTCTTGTTGTCGTTGAAGAAGATGCCTCTGCCCGTGGGCCAATCGCTGTATCCCCCAGCCGCTTGAAGGTAGCTCTCATCATTTCTGAAGAGGAAATGGTCTTCAACTAGCTGTTTTCGTGTCTCCTCTGTCATTCCATCAAGAGGATAGTAGGTACCCTTGAGTTCTCCAGTTAATCCCTCCAAGGCCTCACGGGTGATTTTCTCCATTTCTTCTCGCTGCTCCTTGCTAAGGGTGGGGAGGAAGCCGTATTTATCGTGACTTCTGCCCACTCTGACCCTTGTGGACACGATTAGATCCCCCTCGGGATCAAGGTCACCGAAGCTAAGGTCGGCGTCCGAACCGAAGTTGCGTTCGGGGTGTTTCAGTTCGTCTACTTTATGGTAGTCCATAATAACAGGGTTCAACAGATCAGCAAACACCGTGTAGCCTTCAGGGTCACATGCGTACACACCGACACTGCTCTCGGCAATTTCCACTCCAGCCCGGATACAATCGGCCAGCGTTCCGCCGAATTTCGTTTTCTTGTCTTTCAAAGCTTCGTAAATTTCGGGAGTGCAGTGCTTCTTGAGCAGCGACTTCCTTTCCGCACCGCTGAGTTTTTCCCATAGCTGTGCTAGATCGGCCATTTTTGCTCTGTCGTTGTTGTTGTCACACCTGTATTCGACCTTATGCTGTCAACGAATGTTTCTGACGGTTGCTTCAGCGCTCTACCTTATATGTGTCACGGTTGTTATGTCCAAGGTCGTGTTTGGTTTCGTTTCCTTAGAATTCGTTGATCCGCCCAGGCAATAATCCCTCCAACCCTTAATCTCTCGAGAGCGTATTGTTCCGTTTAAATGGAGATAATCCGATCTACTTTACAGCACACGGCCATATTTCCGCTACCCAGCTACACCAGCGAGAGACATACGTTTTAACACGTTATGTTTAGCCAGATATCTGTTACAAAACCCTCGACGCTGCTTTTTCAATCACTGTCAATGCAGCAGTCAAGGAGTTTAGGTTAGCAATATACATGAAACTATATAGTAGGATAGGGAATAACGGTACGCGGTATCCATCCATGGGCGCAAACCTTCCTTAATTTGTTTGATTCATTACTTTGATTTGCATTTACAGTACGTTGAGCGTACATGTACATCACATGTGGAAAAGTTCGTCAATAACTCGCCAAAGGTCAGTGGTTTACCCCTCACATGTCTAATAAATAAATAAATAAATAAATACACTGATTGGTGGGTTGCAGCCGTAAGATGCATGGCTGGAGGAAACCGAAATGTTCAGAAGAAGCCATTGGCCGTCGACAAGTACAAGAACAGCTGAGGTATAACTTATCATCTTTCTGCAGTTGTCAGGTCCCAACCACTGAATTCCAAAGTTATCATATTGTACTGTATTTGTATTGGGTGTTGAAGTTTGAGGTTTGTGAAAATGCATTGCACGCAACGCTGAGGTTCTTCGGTAACAGCGACAGACTGAACTCCATAGATGATGGATTTAGAATCACGTAAACAAACAAACTATAAATATAATAACCTAAATGAACGTTTGGTTAAAATTGGGTGTTGGGATACTTTCATCAACGTGTGTACTGTTAGGTGCGTTTTTCTGCACTGGGTGTAACGCCAGTTGTCAAGTTATATTTTGAGATTTTACTTATTTATTTGTTTGGAGTTTTACGCCGTAGTCAAGAATATTTCACTTATATGACAACGACCACCATTATGTTGGATGGTACCGGGCAGACACCAGCGTGATACTCACGACCATGTAATTCTGCTTAAGCCATGAAGACTAATGGATTAGACGTTGTATGCTGCGGATACAACGTGCAACAGAGATCCATTTGAAAAACCAAGGGTATTTTCCTTCCCGTATTTTGACTTCGCCTAACCTTTAAAATCTGCATGTTCCTCAGTCAGTAATGGTCAATTGAGGCGATCGCATGCCGCAGCGGCTTTAAAACGCTGGCGTTAGGGCCACAGTGCTTCGGTCAAAAATTCCCGCAGTTCGCCATGTTAAAAGCCGAAAACTCCGACAGTGTGGAGAATTTAAGATAAATAAAAATGTCTAGCGATTGACAAGTAGTAAATTATGGGGCCGCTGCCTGAAACAAGCGATGTGAGCTTAACAGAAGCATCTTCATACTCCTGCACTGTGGGATCCCCTGGTCTAACCATTGTCGATTGAGGAACATACAGATTTTAAAGGCCAGGCCATCGCATTCATGATCTCACAAAGACAGAAGGGGTTGGCTTATATTTCAGGGTTTGTGAACATTTACTACAGTGATCGATAATCGATCATCTAGACACACAGACAAGCAATAGTGGCCGAAGGCTCATCGTGTTGAGTGTGATCGCCACGATGAACAGTAGCAATTAAAGCGCAACTGAGCTACATATTTGATTAACGACACCATATATACTAAAATGGTACACGATTTGGACACTGATTTTATCCATCCGCCTAGAACATTGATTGCGTCTTTTCGTCATCACTGAAAACTGTTGACTGCTTCTCTTGGCATGAATCTGTCCTAATTATTATATTTTATATATTTTCTTAGTACTTTGGTGGTTTGTCTTATTAGTCGTTTTTGGAAACTTTCAACGATTATTGACCCGGAACGCCCATTTTGGTTGACGGCTGATATGTGACTATCGGTTTTGAGGCCTAAGTTTTAATCACCGTCAAATTCAGTTTTGTTTGACTTGGCGCCTATTAAGCTGACACCCATACTACACTGCAACGAAATTCATGCTAATAACGAATCTGCGGCTGAGGACATGTTTGTGGTGGAAAAACATCTAATTAGAGCTAATTAGGAACTTATTTGACATAAGACCTATAACACAGATACCACAAATAAAACGTCCAGTATGGTCTAAATACCACTAATCATCAGGTTAGGACGAAATTAGGTGGTGAAAAGGTCACATACGGCAAGTTCAAAGGTCATTTTGCACCGGATAACCTCTGTTTTCGAACAGCGTGACTGAGATACTTCCAGACCATTCCTTGCTTTGTAGCAGGATATCGCGTCTAATAAATATATGTGTGATATATATATAAATATATATGTCTCTCTCACATCAACGGAAACTCTAAACTATTGTTAAAAACTGTTAAAAATTTCCATACAACTGCGGGGAAAAGGCCTGTCTAGAAACAAACTGCCATGTGCGTCCAAGGTAAAATAACAACCATTATGACCGTAACTTGTTCATTTGACTCTTGTCTTGCGCCCTACTGAAGAATATTTCACTTATACGACGGAGGCCGGCATTATGGTGGGAGGAAACCGGACTGAGAGTGTTTTTAAAAACCCACGTCCATCCACAGGTTGACGGCAGACCTTCCCACCCACAGCCGGAGAGGAAGCCAATTATGGCGTAATATCATCAGGTACAGTAAAATATGAATCCCACAGTGTACATACGTGAAAATAATTACGGAGCCAGGGTCATCATATACGACACTATGCGGTGATTGCCATGAAAGCGCTATGTGAAGAATAAGGAAACCTTAAACCTGTTTTTGCTAATACCACAGGCGACCGGTTGACAGTGTATTACGGCAAGCGCTTTTTCCAAGTAAAAAGCTACGCTTAGAATCATTGACAAGTGAAAAATGTTGTTGTTTTCAACAACACTGAGCACATGTTGTATTTGTGCCGGCATGTTCTTGCTGGAAATGTTGTTACCGTCCAGTTCAGATACCTTCTGTAATGTAAGGGACATCAATGTACCAGCCACTATACCCCCCCCCCCCCACACACACACACTCCGCCGCCCACCCAACCCTGATGGCAAGACATTGATCTACAGTGGAAAAACGTCTTTTGCTTTAACCACTGGTTGCAGAATGACACTTTCTAGCATCTCCGTGCATTAGACAAAATAAAAGTGATGGTAATTTTAGATTCAGGTTTAATTGTCTTACCACCGTTGCTTTCTTTACTGTTACATTTTCTTTCCACTGAAATAGTTTATGTCTAATAAATTACCCATGCCATTGCTATCCTCCCGGTGCCCATTTTAAGAATCGGGTGTAACACTATGTCAAATGTAAATACCATGGCCACATATGTCTACAGTATGTGTCGTCATGACAATTACGTTTGACACAACTTACACCCTGTTTTCACTTTGCCCCCCTAGTCGTCAATTGATACTCAAAGTATAACAGTACAGTATACCCGGGTATGATACATATGGTCAGGTAAGACACATATGGTCAGGTATGACATATATGGCCAGGTACGACACATATGGCCAGGTACGACACATGTGACCATGTGTGACACATATGGCCAGATAAGAAACATATAGCCAGGTAAGACACATATGGCCAGACATGTCACATGTGGCCTGGTACAACACATATGGCCTGGTACGACACCTATGATTAGGCACGACACATATGCTCAGGTATGACATGTATGGTCTGGTACGGCACACATGACCGGGGATGTCACACATGGCCAGGAACGACACATATGGGCAGGAATTTTCTTGAGAAAAATCCGTCTTGGTTAATTTGGGAGTACCGATCTAAGCTAGCACTTAGAGTGGGTTTTTTTTCGTCGTCGTGTTGGCAAGTTCTCAGAACACCTGAAATGTGCTACATGAGCAGTATATGTTGGTATTTTTACCTGTCTTCAACGTGACTACCGGGGCAGCACAAAATCTGGCTACGCCGGAATGCAAAACAGAACACTTCGTGAAAATCACCAACAGACATGTATAACTGTTACCTTATCAATGTTGATTTAGAAACCACTCGCAAATGATTGATTAATTGACTGATTGATTGATTTTTTTATTTATTTGATTTGAGTTTTACCCCGTACTCAAAAATATGGCACTTTTATGTGACGACGGCTATATGGTAGAAGGAGCCCGGGGGTGGTGGTAAGGGGGGGGGTGCGTCTCTAAAGAAAACTATTTCACAGTGACCCACGTGAATTAAGCATGAACTACTTTAACATCGGAGATTATGACATCACTCAATAGGCGGTTAAATCGCTGGCTCCTTGTCTTTAGCCAATAAGGTCAAGAGTTCAAATCCAGCGCTCGGCATTGTTTGAGCCTCATTTTAAGTTAAGAGGTTTTTCAGGTACCTGATGAAGGTAGTTGGTTTGCTCTGGTCACTCCACTCTCTTTCACCCTTATATAAGTGAGAGCTTCTGGAGGGAGGGTGCACCTACGAAATACATGTGAGTAAATAAGTAAATAAAGAAATAGATATATCTGACCTAAACAAATAAGTATGGCCTGAAAATCCATACAATGTAGACTCAAAGATGGTGAAAACACATCGAAATTCCATAAAATGACTGCTTTGAAATACGAACTGTAACAAAAAGGGTATCTTTATTTCAATTGCGAGCGCAGTAGCGACCCAAGCTCACAGTGCTATTGTGCCAGTTGGTAATGTTCACCATATATTGTGTAGGCCAACCAATATCTCGAACAGAGTTGGTGTCCCTGATGGTTGTCAGCGATTAGCACGTGATCTGCGTAGTCAGCCAAAAGCTGTTGAGTCACATATTACCAGAACTGAAAACGATATCAGACGGCACATATACGAAAGCGAATCTATGTGAAAAAGTGGAGGCCTCCGTGGAAGAGGAGGTTAGCGCGGTAGTGCAGCGTAATGACCAAGATGTCTCTCACCAGTGCGGTCGCTGTGAGTTCAAGTCCAATCCAAAGTTGCTTCCTCTCCGTGTGCATTGTGTACATGTCTGTCACCAGTAGTGAATTGAACCGTATCGTATTGTCGCTAATCATGATGGCTTCCTCTCCGGTCGTACGTTGAAATGTTTGCTAGCAACCTGCGGATACTCGTGGATTCCTCCCAGGCTCTGCCCGGTTTCCTCCCACCATAATGCCATTTACAGCTACAGGTAAACAAAAATAGTCTTACTACGCCATGAGACCTGTCAGAAATGTTAAGCAACAATTTTTATCATATTCATTTTAATACCGGCTTCTGAAATAAGATTCTTGGCTGAGACGAAGGATGGAGAATGCTGAGGAGGTCGATGTTTGTTAGCCCTACATGAACTGCACTGTCGCTCCGATATTTGGATGTCGCTATACCAGTGGAGTCATATAGCCTTCCATTTAATTTCTTGGGAGCAGTGCCAGAGTTCTGCCGCCTCGCAACTCAGCCATTTATATTATGTTTCCTGCCAAAGTACAGGCCCTCGCAAACACGCGCGCTATAATTTCGGCGGTTTTACCTTCATTATTTAAGAGCTGACCGGCCTAGAAGCTCATTGTTCCATGAGAACACTAAAAACGACGCCATGTTTTATGGTTATGCGCTACTAAGGGAAGTGTCACCATAAACATGGCGTCCTGTTTTTTTTAGCATGGAGCGATTAGCTTCTAGGTCGGTGGGTAATGAAGGTGAGGCCGCCGAAATTGTAGCGCGCATGTTCGCGAGTGTCTGTACTTTGGCAGGAGATATCAGATAAGTGGCTGAGTTGCGAGTCGGCAGAGCTCTGGCACTATTCCCAGGAAATTAAATGGAAGGTTGTAGGGCTCCTCCGGTATAGCGACATCCAAATTTTGGAGCGACATTGGAGTTCATGTAGGCCTAGGTGTCTGTGAACTTAAGAGGTTGCTAAAGGACAGATGAGTCATTTGTACCTCCGAAACACAGTGAGATAGGTTATTGGTAAAGTAATGTCAACAAAAGTTACCTAACCTTTTTTACCTTTACAGACAAAAGAGTTCCAACTTGAAACTCCTGCATTCATTCCGGCAGTCAAGTTTCCTCCTGGTATTTTTCTTATTTTTTTTGAGCAGGGCGTTAAAAAACAATCAGTCAGTCAATCAATCAGTCGTTCCGACTGGCCAACAAAGAAGTCACGCTTTTCTAGTAAGGTGAGGATGGCCTTTGCACACAGTAGAGGATGATTGTCTGGAGCTTCCAGTGTGCATGTTCATAACGTGTGTAGTTTCATTTGCTTTTTGAGAACCGTTCGTGTGTGAACTCTGTATTAAAGTATGTCTCAATCGACAGGTGATACTCTCGCTGCAACAAAATGGCACCTGCCCCTATAAGGGCCTCCATGACCCAAGAGCTTTTCAACAATGCGGTGTGAGTTCAAGTCCAGCTCTGGCTGATTTCCTCACCAGTCGCACGTGGGAATGTCTGTCTGCAACCAGTTAATGGTCGTTGGTTTCCCACGAGCTCTGTCTGGTTTATCCCCCCCCCCCCCCCAGAATGCTACCCGCCGTCGTATAATGGAAATATTCTTGGGTACAGCGGAGACCACTATAAATCAAATAAATATATCCAACCAAACTTCCCATCTCTGCTCTTGCTATGAAGGAAAACGTTTATCAAGTACCTGGATACGGCCGACGGTTTCCCCCAGGCGTTCTGGTTTCCCCCAGGTATATATCTTACAGTAGTTAACCAATATTCAACATACTTATTTATTTATTTACTTACATAATTCTTCATTTAATTCTTGCTTGACCTATTACTCAAGAATATTTCACTTAGTATGTGATGGGGGTTGGTTTTATAAGTGGAGGAAACCGAAGGATCCAGCGTAAACCACCAAACCTTGGCCAGTTATAGAAGAACTTTCCCTCGTGACGCACTACACATATATACACACCATACTCTAAATACAAATAAAAGAAATTAATCAAATGAAATAAGAAAAGTCTGTGTCGCAGGTTGGATCTCGTGTGTCGTAATTCACTATTTTACCAGTTAATGTACATTGCAAATCTAACCTCCTTGACTGCTTAATTGATAGTGGTTAAAGCTTATCAGAAGCAACGGGAATTTTTTAACAGATATCTGGCTACACATAACGGGTTAAAACGTACAGCTCTCACCGTTAAAAGCGAGAAGAAGAATCTCCAGTTGAGCGAAACAATAGGCTCTCCCTGAATTAAGGGATAGAGGGATTATAGATTGGCCGGATTAATGAATCGTACGCTGCCATTGTACCGAACGTGTTCTACCATGTTATGTATATTTTATGCAACTCTAAGGAAACGAAGCCAAACACGACCTGGGACCTAACAACCGCGACACATATAAGCCAGAGCGCTTGAAGCAACCGTCAGAAACATTCATTGACTACATAAGGTTGAATACCGGTGTGACAACAGCAACAACACTAACAGAGCGAAAATGGCAGATCTAGGCCAGCTGTGGGAAAAACTGAGCGGAGCGGAGAGCAAGTCGTTACTCAAAAAGCACTGCACGCCCGAAGTTTACGAAGCTTTGAAAGAGAAAAACACGAAATTCGGCGGAACGCTGGCCGAATGTATCCGATCTGGAGCGGAAAATCCCGAGAGCGGAGTCGGTGTCTATGCATGCGATCCAGAAGGCTACACGGTGTTCGCCGATCTTCTGAATCCGGTCATCATGGACTACCACAAAGTAGACGAGTTGAACCATCCGCATTGTGATTATGGAACCGAAGCTGACCTCAATTTCGGTGACCTTGACCCTTCAGGGGAGTTAATCGTGTCCACAAGGGTCAGAGTGGGCAGAAGTCATGATAGTTATGGATTTCCCCCCACTCTTAACAAAGAGCAGAGAGAGGAAATGGAGAAAGTCACCCGTGAAGTGTTGGAAGGATTAACTGGAGAGCTCAAGGGTACCTACTATCCTCTCGATGGAATGACAGAGGAGACACAAAAACAGCTCACTGAGGACCACTTCCTTTTCAAAGACGATGACAGATTCCTTCAAGCGGCCGGAGGATACGACGATTGGCCCGCCGGTAGAGGCATCTTCTTCAATGACAACAAGACCTTCCTCGTCTGGGTGAACGAAGAAGATCACATTCGAATTATTTCCATGCAGAAAGGAGGGGACCTGGCCGCTGTCTACAAGCGCCTGGTGAGTGGTATCCAAGAACTGGAAAAGAAATTGCAATTTGCCCGCCTGCCCAATTTGGGTTACCTCACCTTTTGCCCCAGTAATTTGGGCACAGCCCTGCGAGCCAGCGTGCACGTGAAAATACCGAAAGTGGCAGCCATGCCGGATTTTAAAGCTATCTGTGACAAATATCACATCCAGGCGAGAGGAATCCACGGCGAGCACACAGAGAGCGTGGGAGGTGTGTACGATATCTCGAACAAGAGGCGACTGGGACTGACAGAGATTCAAGCGATAGAGGAGATGAGAAAAGGGGTCCAAGAACTGATCAGGCTAGAGAAAGGAGAAGACACAGGGGCTGCCAAGTCGGAGTCTGACTTACCTATCCTGTGGGAGAAATTGGAGGCAGCTAAAGACAGGAAGTCCTTGCTAAAGAAATACTGTACCAAGAAAGTTTACGATAAACTCAAGGATAAGAAGACGAAATTCGGCGGAACGCTGGCCGATTGTATCCGAGCTGGAGTGGAAATTGCCGAGTGCAGCGTCGGTGCCTACGCTTCCGATCCGGAAGCCTACACGGTGTTTGCTGATCTGTTGAACCCAGTCATCATGGACTACCATAAGGTGAATAAGCTTAAGCACCCCGAACGCAATTTCGGTACGGAAGCCGACCTTAGTTTCGGTGACCTTGACCCCGAAGGAGAGCTAATCGTGTCCACAAGGGTCAGAGTGGGCAGAAGTCACGACAAATACGGGTTTATCCCCACCCTTAGCAAGGAACAGAGAGAAGAAATGGAGAAAATCACCCGTGAGGCCTTGGAGGGGTTGACTGGAGAGCTCAAGGGTACCTACTATCCTCTTGATGGAATGACAGAGGAGACACAAAAACAGCTTACTGAGGACCATTTCCTCTTCAGAAATGATGAGAGCTACCTTCAAGCGGCTGGGGGATACAACGATTGGCCCGCCGGTAGAGGCATCTTCTTCAACGACAACAAGACCTTCCTCGTCTGGGTGAATGAAGAAGATCACCTTAGAATCATTTCCATGCAGAAAGGAGGGGACCTGGCCGCTGTGTACAAGCGATTGGTGAGTGCCATCCAAGAAATGGAAAAGAAATTGCAATTTGCCCATTTGCCCAATTTGGGTTACCTCACCTTTTGCCCCAGTAATTTGGGCACAGCCCTGCGAGCCAGCGTGCACGTGAAGATTCCCAAAGTGGCAGCCATGCCAGAGTTTAAAGAGATCTGTGCCAAATATCACATCCAAGCGAGAGGCATCCACGGTGAGAACACAGAGAGTGTGGGAGGTGTGTACGATATCTCTAACAAGAGACGGCTGGGACTGACAGAGATTCAAGCCATAGAAGAGATGAGACGAGGAGTCGAGGAACTGATCAGGCTAGAGAAGGGGGGAGAACTCCGCGATGACAAACCTTCCGAAGCGAAAAAAGACTCCGATAAGCCCACTACCACAAGGTCTTGCTCAATTCTTTAAATGTTAAAGGATATGTTTACGTTTGAAAAACAATTCTGACACATCAAGGAGAACCTCATAGACGTTGCTAAGTTTCCATTCTTCTCGCGTGATTGTCAAATTTTTGTTTTTATTATCCATCCGTACACACTAGGTATCTTCTGTTTCGCTAGAAATCGTAAAGTGATGTAATGTTATTAGAATACTAGCGAAGAGACATTTTCTCAGTTTTGCAAGGATGAAACATAGCGACTTGTTAGGCCTAAAAAGATTTGTTTTTCTTCTGTTCCTTAAACTTCAAGCCTATGAGGATAGGTGATAATTCTGAATTGTTTACTTTTGAGGTTGTATATGAGAGTTAAGAACGACGAATGCATATATAATTATGTATAAGGCATATAGCGAATGAGATCGCCGGCCTTAAATGGACTACACCACTCTCCCGTGTATGTGTCATGTGCAGAGACGTATCATTTTGTCTCCAAAGATTTTTTTTTTGTTCCGGCGTTATTAGTTTTCTCTCTTCATATATAGATGGTGCTTTTCTTTATATGTGAAAACTCCTAAATACAGAAGCAATCTTATGTACAAATATCATAACTCGGCACAATGATGTATTTGTATTATATAACTGTTTTTCTTTCCTGTTGTAGTATATTCTTTGAAACATATTTTTATATTCATGTACATCCAGCCTACTGAATAATTATATGTTTTTATTTGAAATTAAAATGGACATCGTGAAGACAATAACTCTGTCGCCATTGCAGTTTGCTTTCCTTTTGAAGTGACAGTTCTAACATATAATGGATAGATCCACCACATCCGATGTCCAACTACCCGCCCCATGACACCGTTACTTTTCATTCCATTCAGGGTGAAAGCAATTGTAACGTCACGAGGTCACAGAAAGATTTTAACCAATGTGTGGGACACCCGGCTGACCTCCTGTGGCATTATTGATTATGATTGCTCACATGCGTGTGGGTCCCCGTGACCGAGGTAGTTAGCGTGATAGTGCAGCGTAATGACCTTGGTGCCTCTCACCAATGCGATCGCTGTGAGTTTAAGCCCAGTTCATGCTGGCTTCCTCTCCGGCCGAACGTGTGATGGTCCACCAGCAATCTGCTAATGGTCGTGGGTTTCCCAGGTCTCTGTCCGGTTTCCTCTCACCATAATTATATAATGCTGGCCTCCGTCTTAGATGTGAAATATTCTTGAGTATGGCGTAAAGCACCAATTAAATAAAAAACATAAATAATTCTGAGAAAAACCGGACACGTGAGGCATTTTGTTTGCTAACTTTTCCGAACATGCGTGGCATTCGAGAGCTACATAAAGGGGAGGTATCATGAGGCGAAAAATCTGCCCCTTGCGGATACGATAAACTGATCGTGAAATTTGTTTT
Source organism: Acanthopleura granulata (assembly GCA_016165875.1). Classification (NCBI taxonomy): domain Eukaryota; kingdom Metazoa; phylum Mollusca; class Polyplacophora; order Chitonida; family Chitonidae; genus Acanthopleura; species Acanthopleura granulata. The sequence goes on along the minus strand of JABBOT010000016.1, from coordinate 3,061,818 downwards.
CCTGCATCACTAAGTATATAGACATGCACTCACTCATATACTATATATGAGCGTATATGATTTTGCAAAAAGTATAAATACTTGAATCAGCCATTATGTAACAGTAAACTGAAAATGCCACATTGTTAAATTTGATCAATTTCGAGCAGTTTTTGCCCTATTCAAGCTCCGATTGAAGCATGAAGGAAGTGGAGCCCCAGAACAAAACTTGGAGAGGTATTCCAATGAGTTGGATATTCGTGCAAAATGTCTTTTTGAGGCTCCACGTACTTCATGTTTAAAACAATAACTTTGTGTTTTCATTTGCACGACCTATCTTCCACCTTGATGTGTACCGTATACATGACGTAGTAATCATTTGTTGAGTTGTCAGCAACCTGGGGATGGCCGTAGGTGCCCCCTCTCCCCCTCCCCCCTACCCCGGGGCCGCCGTCGAATAATTGAAATATTCTCGAATGCGGTGTAAACCCCAAATGAAGTCAAAATTTTCTCATTGATAATATATGGCGGTTAGTTTCATGGGTGGGCATACTGACCGTCATGCGCACACGATATTAACCTCTTTTGGCATATTTCTGGCTTGCTTTGCCGCTTGTTTTAAATGTCACATCACATCCTCGCTGTTAACAGGTATAAATTTATTTATTTATTTGATTGGTGTTTACGCCATACTCATGAATGTTTCACTTATGCGAAGGCGGCTGGCATTATGGTAGGAGGAAAACCCACGACCATCCGCAGATTGCTGGCAGGAGTTCCTACGTACGGCCGCAGAGGAATGGTTATAAAAACACTAATTTGGTCGTGTATCCATGATTCAAGCACACAGAAAAGGGGTAGAGACGGATATTGGTTTTATCCCTGAAGTGTGTTGAGGTTGGAAAAAGTCAATTACTTGTGGCTACAATTAAACACAGAAAAATATTATCCAATAAGCGATGTGTCCTCTACACCCTGTTTCTATGGCGATAGACCGCTTATATCTGCATTCCAACTTATTTATTTTGAGAAAATGATGGTGAACCTATGAAGATATTTGGATATGATGTGATAGGCCAGGCATCTAGTAATTTGACAGCATGTGTCATTTGAAGCACATGAGGTACAATGGGCGTAAAGTCGCATTGCAACTTGGCATAAAAACATTGCATTTGGAAATTTCAATACATGTATTGGGGTTTGGGGGGGGGGGTCGATGTAGATACAGAACCACTGCTCACCTTTTTGTATTCTGGTAGGCGGAGAGCTTCAGTACAACAGCTGCACAGATAAGGTGGTTCGAGCACAATCAATAACGAGGCTAATATGACAACATGGCTGGAGTCAGTACATTGAATTGCGGCGCAAGACATAATTTTAATGAAAACGGGCTGATTTATTGAACCATGGGTCCTTTATACTCTCTTTCTGAAATGCTTAGCCTGGGATCCGTGTCTAGACAGCAAAGTTGTCCGCCCAATTTCTTTAGCTTTCGGTTTATATAGTTCTCCGCCAACCAGAATATTAAAAAGGACAGGCGTGTTTCTGTACCAATTTTCTGGGCCGATGTGGCAGGTTATGTTGAAATCCGGCGTCTACGGCTTTGTTCACAACATTTCTCGCTCTAAACATGTGTTGATATATCAATACAGTCCTATGTCACCGCAAACGGAAAAGGACGAGGTGTGATACGGCGAGAAATCTGCCCCAAGCGGGTACGATATATTGATCATGAAGAAAATTTCCTACATTACTCTTTCCTTTGATTTCGATATATATAATATATAGGTGTATATAATTTTGTATAACATAATAACATCAGCGAAAATGTTATAATTAACTGAAAGTGCCCCATTGTTCAGTTTGGTCAAATTCGTTTTGGACCCAATGAAACTCCGATAAAGGCACGAAGGAAGTGGAACCCCAGAGCAAAACTTGCACAGGACTTGTACTTCAGCGAGTTTGACTTCCGTGCAAAGTACCTGTTTGGGGCACCACTTCCTTCATGGTTAAAACAATAACTTTCTCTTTTGATTTGCCCTAACTGTCTTTTACGCCTTGATGTGTACCAAATAAATGTCGCTATAACCATTTGTTGAGTTTAGTGTAGTGGTTAGCGAATCAAGATTCCTTCCTTCTCAGTATTTCATGATATTTGGGGGTGGCAAAATGCTCAAAGAATGTAAATTATTTCTTTGTTAACCGCGTTTGTAGTTTGGCTACGCTGGCCATCTACAAATCTGGGAATTTGCTTATTTTGATGATAGAGCTGTTGACCCTAAAGTTATTTTTAGGTCAATGTTAGGAAACAACATTTTACAGTCTGCAGAGTACTGGGGTCCAACATCACAACCTTTTAAAAACCGGGCTCTCCTTTTGATCCTACCTCAAACCTGACAACTCAGGTAATATTGGTGTAAGTTACCATAGATAAGTGTTTATTTATTTATTTGATTAATGTTTTAGCCCGTATTCAAGAATATTTCACTTATACGACGGTGGCCAGCATTATGGTAGGAGGAAACCCGGCAGAGCCCGGGGGAAACCCACGACTATCTGCAGGTTCCTGGCAGACCTTCCCACGTATGGCCGGAGATGAAGCCAACATGAGCTGGACTTGAACTCTAGAAAAGTCTCTGTTGTATGTACATGTAGTTTCTCACGATGACAGTGCGGTACAAGATTTTAACTAACCGGTGATTTTTGCTTTATTTTAATATAAAGGTTGTACCTGTATCAAATTGATGTAACCTGTTAATCTGAATACATATATTTTTCAAGAGAAAAAAATAAACGAATCAAGGTTCGGAAAAAGACTGTGGGTTCGATTCTGTGTTGTTATTTCTATGAAATTAGTCTTTTGTTATAAATATATAATTGTGTAATAATATTACATAATTAAACACTTTAAACAGTAAACAGTTGATGAAAATCCCCATCTATCTAATATGCACTACATATTTCATCTATGACCAGCTTGGCACTTTGTAGTGCCCAGTGTGTGATCGCGGTTATGACACTGCACAGTAAGGCTGGAGATGTTGCGATGTAAATATATGCTAGCGTTTTTAACTGTGTTTTGCGATCTCTACAAAGTTGATAGTTTCTACCTCCTAAAATAGAGCAATCGTTGTGTACAATGATGCGTGTTAAATGTGTCTCGTGCGCCAAGCAGAAGAGAAAAGGCCAAACAAGATGTATTCTATTGACATTCTATAATATTGGTCCATCTTGCAATTCTGCTTACAATTATATTTTACAGAAACATATAGGTAGAAAAGCTTGATTAGATCCACCGAACAAGGAAAAATAAACCTTGTCTCAAGTAGAACGGTGTTCGAAGAAAAGCAAAACGTCAATGAAAACTATTAAATGTTGGAAATCAAACGAGTATATATGTGGCCTTCTGTTCGGATTCCTTGAATGCCGATGCCCCATTTTGCGGTTAACTAATGATCGGCCGTCGTCACGGACAAACTAGCTGATTTCTGTCTGAAACAGCCAGTTGCTAGCCATCGGCACTTTCAGCGTCTTAACATACCTCCTCCTTTCCGAGACATCAGGCCACAATACAGCATAGAGTAATTGCACTCGGAGTGTATAAGCCTTTATAGTGCGTATGACGCATACATCAGCTAATAGATTCATATCCACGACGTTGACTTGAATATCTAATACCTGAACAATCCGGCTCAAGGCTTAAAGCAGAATGAAAAAAAAAAGCGAAGAGCTATTTTTGTTTACCGACGTCTCGTTCCATCAGTAAACATTCCACATTTCGACACGAGTCATATCTTTAACGGCTATGTAACTCACTGCGAGCATGAGCTCTGTCAAAAACAGTGGCCATTTTACAAAGTTTGAAGCCGGCTGGAACGCAAAACCTTGCGAAGAGTCACATTGCTGTGTCATTTTTGGCTGTCAAACAAAGCAGAGGTGCGCGCAATCGGATCCGCGGAGCATTGCTGGCTGATACTTACCGGTTGAGAGAATTTCTAAAGACGTAAGCCAGAGACGCAAGAACTTACGAGCAGAATTACAAGTGTTACCTTATCCGGTTATTAAATTACACAATCAGTCAACCGTAACGAGATCGTTAGAAAAGTAACCTGACTAAAGTGCGTTTCTGAACATTGCATAGTTACTAGTCCTCTAAGCTGAGTGATAGAGAAATAAATGGCGATCTCTTAAAAAACATGATACTAAGGCATACAGAGTGACGGTTCATTCCAGGTAGACCTTGTTTTATATTGCCTCACATGAAGTTCAAGGGAGGCCATTAATAAGGTATAGTTTATATATTTATTTATTCCTTTGATTGGTGATTTACGCGCTACTCAGATATACTTTACTTATACGGCGTCAGCCAGCATTTTGTTGCGATGAAACTGGGCAGAGCCCGGGGAAAATCCACGACCATCTTGCTGCATGACAGACCTTCCCACCTCCTTCTGGAGAGGACGCCATCACGAGCTGAACTGCGTGACCACATTGGTGTAGAGCTCCTGAGTCATTGTTTCGCGTTAGTACATTAAGCACTCGGCCATGGGGTCCCAACTCCAAATCAGGATAAAAAAAGGGGAGGGGGGGCGAGGGTAAAATCTGTGTGCCACACAAATTCAACTTATTGTCCGTTTTCAACCTTAGGTCCCAGAACCAAAACTCCTTCCAGGAGATAAATTTACAGAATAATTTTAAATGAGCACATTGTCAGACTTCTGTGAACTAAGTAGATTTCTATATAGTGATATGACACGCCTACTTAGAAGTTGCCATGTGATGTAAAGCCATACCGGCTTCCTCTCCGGCCCTTCGCGGGAAGGTCTGCCAGCAACTTGCGGATGGCCGTGGGATTTCTCCTGGTTTCCTCCCACCATAATGTTAGCCGACGTAGTTTTCGTGAGTTATTCTTGAGTGCGGTGTAAAGCACCAATGAAATAAATAAATGTGATCCTAAAATTGGTTAACATTCCAAAAATATACAGACCACCACATTTCTTAAACAGAAACCAAAGCACTGGGCAAAGAATGTCCAAATGTACTTTTATATATTTTCATTCCGTTTTTTCGCTCTGCGTAAAAAAGTACTTAAAATAGGATCACATCTTTGTGATGTGATGCTGCATCACTTGCTTCTAATAAATTTCTGCTATTTGTCAAGAGAAAATTTTGGAAAAGAAATTATTTTTCTATGACATTTTCTGTAATGAACTACGTTATGATCATTCGTCATGAGTTTTACTAGATTATGAACGCTTAAAATGTGAAAAATCTTGAAAAAATAAAGTCTCAAAATTCTACCTCAAAAATAATTGCTTTTGTGGAATTTCTTAATAATAAAACTTAACTGATGTAAAACAATAATTATGAACATTGTTCGACACAGTTCCATGTTGTCCTTAATTTGAGGGAAACGAGACTGTCTAAGTCGAAACAAAACCGAGCCTGCATGGAACCAAAACAGAGCCTGGAGATAAAATGGAGCCTGCAAGAAACAAACCAGGGCATGGAGGAGAAAAACCAGGGCTCGAAGGAAACAAAACAGCGCCTGGGAGAAGGAAACCAGCAAAGAAGACTGAACATGCAGGAAACATGCATTTAGCCTACAGGAAATCAAGGAAAACCTTTGAGTTTAGCGGCAACCAGACAACTCCTGGAGGAAACGGGATGTAGCCGCACAGGGCCTGAATTTCCAAAGGGTGATGTGTCGCAAAAGACTGACTTTGCTTGGATGACTGTTGATCAGATGAATAATCTGAGCTTATAGGGACAACAGCAAATCAACAACAACAGTCAACAATAATGTCAAACTGACTCAATACATCATTGAAACATCAGCAAAACACTGAATTACAGGAAGACATACAGGAAGGTTTCGCTCAGCAGAGAAATAGGAGTATACTTATTTGAGTGATATTTTACGCCGTAGTTATAAGAGTACTTCACTTATACGACGGCGGACAACATTATAGTGGGAGGAAACCGGACAGAGCCCAGGGGAAACCCACGACCATCCGCAAGTTGCTGGCAGACCTTAGCTCGTACGACAGAGTAGTATAGGATATATCTCTCCAAAACTGAACAAAAAAATGTTTTAACGTACCATTACACTGAAAGGGAACTCTATGCCACGGCTCTTTAAGAACATTATATATAATTTCTTAAGCACCACACCGACAACTGACAGGTGAAAAGGATCTTGAAAGAAAGAAGACCAGAAAATTGATCTACCAGACGTTTATTAATACACGAAGATTGGCAAAAGTCTTAAGATGAACTTACTCTTAAACCATTTGGAACCTGGTACTTTTCCGTTCCAGAACAATGAATTGAAATGGCGCAAACCAAGGTAAACGATAAAGGTTATGTTACAACCACATGGTGAGAGCCGTTGTTAGCCTTATCCTGGTCGGTAAAAGTATGGCGACCGCACTGCACGTCCGAGATTTTAAGTCACTGTCCTCCATTTTCTAGCCTGATGAGCTCTGCAACCCCCTTTCTCATCTCCTCTATCGCTTGAATCTCTGTCAGTCCGAGTCGTCTCTTGTTCGAGATGTCGTACACTCCTCCCTCGCTCTTTGTGTGCTCGCCGTGGATACCTCTCGCTTGGATGTTATGTTTGTCACATATCGCTTTAAAATTCGGCATGGCTGCCACTTTGGGTATCCTCACGTGCACACTGGCGCGAAGGCCTGTGCCTAAGTTACTGGGGCAAAAGGTGAGGTAACCCAAATGGGGCAAACGGGCAAATTTCAGTCTTTGTTCCATTTCTTGGATGGCACTCACCAATCGCTTGTACACAGCGGCCAGGTCCCCTCCTTTCTGCATGGAAATGATTCTAAGGTGATCCTCTTCATTCACCCAGACGAGGAAGGTCTTGTTGTCGTTGAAGAAGATACCCCTGCCCACGGGCCAATCGTCGTACCCCCCAGCCGCTTGAAGGAATCTGTCGCTAGCGTTGAAAAGGAAATGGTCGTCCATTAGCTGCTTCTGAGTTTCGGGTGTCATACCGTCGAGAGGATAGTAAGTACCCTTGAGCTCTCCAGTTAATCCCTCCAAAGCCTCACGGGTAATTGTCTCCATCTTCTCCCTTTGCTCCTTGTTGAGGGTGGGTGGGAACCCATAGCTGTCATGACTTCGGCCAACTCTGACCCTCGTAGACAGGATCAGATTTCCAGACGGGTCGAGATCGGCGAAGCGTAATTGTCTGTCGTCCCCGAAATTGGCGGGCGGATGGGAAAGCTCTAGTACGTCGTGGTACTCGCAGATGATCGGATTGAACAGATCACTGAACACCTGGTAGGCCTCTGGGTCGCTTGCGTATATCCCCACCCCGCTGTCCAGATTCTTAACCCCAGACCTAATGCAGTCCGCTAACGTACCGCCCAGCTTCGTCTTCTTGTCTTTCAACTTTTCATAAATCTCCGGCGTCAGGTGTTTCTTCATCAGCGACTTGCTCTCTTTGGCCGCTTTTAGTTTCGCCCAAAGCTCTGGTAAATCCGACATCTTGATTTTTTCTTGGCAGCAGAAAACTTCGAAGTAGACACCGTGAAGAGAAGGATGTCTTTACTGGTGTAGAGTCAACGAGGTGAATGTCTTTTCTGAAGAACGCCTCACCGCTTCGTTATCCGCTCCAATCCGATGACCCAGAACTCTCCTCGATCAGAATATAGACGTAGGTGTATTCATGAGCTTGAGGGCATATTGACCTCTGAAGACCAGCATTCACCACAAAGCACGTGAACTCTGACATTTGACCTCGCTTGACTTTTCTTCATACAGTTCTTCCGGAATCAAATATTTTCGTTGAAATCATTTAAAAAGGTTATCACTGGTTATGCACAATGAATTAACGAGTCTGAACACCGGATTGATGGATGGAGCCTCTTGCCTGCAAGAAAAGAGAGAAAATAAATATACATAGACAGGAGTTTAAAAACTGAAGACAATCCCAGGTATGAGAAAATAATTTTACTGACAAAAACCCATTTTAGCAAAATGTGATCCTAATGCACATACATAGAAATCTATGAATGGATCCGCACAATGTACCTTGAAACGAACGTTTCAATTTAAAGAATTGAAAGTGACGTCATTGGTGTTAACTGGATTCCAAAAGCTGAACAACCGTATATCCGATGTTGGAATAATTCGAGAAAAATTAATTCGAATTATTTTTATGTAGGTCTACAGAGGCATGGGCAGTGTTTATGGATTTTTTTTTTTTACATTTGAGATAAACGAACTTCATGTTATAGTATTTAGTTTGATGTTATTGTTGACGTCAATTACAGAACTGAGTACAGGAAGGGCGATTCTGTGCGTAGCAGTGAAATTCACGACAAAATGACAAGATTCTAGTCACTTAGAACAGAATTACAACAGAAGAGATAAACGACTTTATTGGTAATATTTTGGTCACGTCGGCAATGTTAAAGCGAGTTTTTATTTCTTTTGGTCCTGAAATTTTTAAAGCATTAAATCAGATCGTAAAAACATCTGTTTTTATTAGACATACGAATAACAGATTAGGTCGACAATAAACCGTATGCGCACACATACAGGCAATCTGACTGTGAAAGTTCACAATAAGTTCATGAATATACTGAGGCTTAAGTTTTTCTCAGGTTACTGAACAACTAAAGGGCTACCTGACCTGGGACGGGATGTGGGTACAAAACAGGGCGCCTGCATTCAATACAAAAATCATCCATTCATTGCATACGTACACGCGATAACAAACTCTGACGGAAATTGTCGCCATCTTTTTTTTTCACCTATGCCAAATACATCAACTTTGGCGTCAAGATTTATACTCTCTTTTAGCGGCAGAAGTTGTGCCCCTTGAAGCAAAATGTGTTCTATTTACATGACAGTTTATAGAAGCTTTCGACATGCGAGGTTCACCCAGTGTGAACTTGCCTGACGGTCAGTGGGCCCTGATGGCGGTCAGGTGAGGCCGGTGGTTTCGGACACGGATCACTGGTTCATCAGGTCAAAGGCTTCTGTCTGGGCAGATAACCGCAACTCAGGCCAACAGGCGCGTTGTGACCTTAATGTTATTGGCTGGGGAGTTAAAGCTACGTTAACGGTCAAACATATACGACAGGTATATATGTAGATAGAACGTTCAAACAATCCAAGCCTTAAACAAGGAACGTTAACATTTATTTATTTATTTATTTGATTGGTGTTTTACGTCGCTCTCAAGAATATCTGTTTTACACGAAGGTGTCCAGCATTGTGGTGGGAAGAAACCGGGCTGAACCCTGGCGAAAATAACGACCATCCGCAGGCTGCTGGCAGACCTTCCCACGCACGGCCGGAGAGGTTGCAAGCATGAGCTGGGCTTAAGCTCACAGCGACCGCTGGCTCTCATTGTCCTGCGCTGGCTTCCGGCCACACAGGCCCCCACCCCACTTCCAGGGAAGGTGTAGACTTTCTCGACGTCAATTTTCTTCGCTTCCTCGGTAATGATGATAAAGACGTCGTAGTTTGCCCAGTGTTACCTTCGTTTAAGGCCGCTTGGTCCTCCAACAGCATATGGCGTTCAAGTTTGTACGTCACACGTGGTAAAGTCCACCAGTAACTTGCCAAAGGTCAATAATTTATTCCCAGCACACCAGTTTCATCCACTTATTACTACTGGCCGCGTTTACTGAAGAACTTTGTCACTTGTGACCTCCAAAGATAAATACCATATTGGAGGGACGAACGTCCGAATGCACAAACGCTCATACCAAAGTCGCCCATATCGATGGGGGGGGGGGGGGTCATTCGGGTCAAAGCTGTATAGTCCATTGTTCATTCCTGCATTTACGATGACGTTTTGTGGGCATACTGATAGCGAATTACTCGTGAAGCGTAAGACAATAATGGTTACGTCATCTGGCGATCGAATTGCCATTGTGCGGGGGAAAAGGTATCCTATTGTCACTCAAACCCCACGAACAGTGAGAGCGGGTGAACATGCAAGTACCCTATTCAAGGCCAGGACTGATTTATTTATTTATTTATTTGATTGGTGTTTTACGCCGTGCTCAAGAATATTTCACTTATACGAGGGCGGCCAGCATTATGGTGGGAGGAAACCGGGCATAGCCCGGGGGAAACCCACGACCATCCGCAGGTTGCAGGCAGACCTTCCCACGTACGACCGGAGAGGAAGCCAGCATGAGCTGAACTTGAACTCACAGCGGCACCATTGGTGGGAGGCTTCGGGTCACTGTGGTGCAATAGCGCGCTAACTGATTGAGCCACGTAGGCCCGGCCAGGACTGAATCCGTACCTTGTATTGTATGTCCTTGCGATTGAAAGAGACGCATCTTTAACCACTCGATCACGGTTACTCCCATCTAAACAATTCAGTATCAAATTGCCTGGTAAGTCTCTCTCAAGGACACAAGATATCACTGCTCAGTTCGTCACAAATTGAGGAATAAAAGCCTGTCCATTTCTGCACCTAAAAATATGCATCCCTCTCTAAAATAGTGTCGCTCTCTGGCTTCCAGTTGATGGCTTTAACTGTCACTAAGTATGCAAAATGGACAGCTGTTAAAGACTTTTCAACCATTTAAGTTCTGGGAAACACAGGTTCTGGGTTTAAGTGAAATGGAGATGTTATGCTATAAAATGGGGGGAAAGGATGATACAAGCATATTTCATGTCTCTGAATAACCGCTATATTTTGTGATGGCGTTATTTCTGCCTATGGTCGGAAGTGACGCTAGCGATAAACTTAATGGGAACACCGGGTCAGTTCAGCGTAGTGACTTCCAGATATGCAGAACAAATCAAGACTATACAACATGGTAATTAATTCTTTCGAATTCCGTCTTCCTATCTTGTAACGTAATTGCATGGGCTAGAACATGCAGAACTTTTTATCAGTTTTGCACACTACCTCCAAGATTAAGCTTCCAACCCTGAGCTTTTCGATTTTTTGGACATTAGCACCGTCAATTCTACCAACCAAAGGTTATTCTTTTAAGTCATCTACAGGCTGTATGAAATATATTTTCAAAAAACAAAGCACTGTTAAGGTGCTCTAGATTTATTTATTAATTTTAATGTTGTTTGTTTATTTATTTATTTGATTGGTGTTTTACGCCGTACTCAAGAATATTTCACTCATAAACGGCGGCCAACATTATGGTGGAAGGAAACTGGGCATAGCCCGGGGGAACCCACGACCATCCGCAGGTTACTGGAGGACATTTCCACGTACGGCCGGAGAGCAGGCCAGCATGAGTAGGACTTGAATGACTCACATCAACCGCCTTGGTGAGAGGCGCCTGCGTCATTATGCCGCTCTGGCGCGCTAATCCCCCTCGGCACGGAGGCCATACTGAACTCTACAGTCCCTTCTAAGATTCAAGTCAACTTCAAAGACTGACACACCGATGTCCCCAGTCTATAACCTGAAAAAAGATGAAATCACGTGTGTGTTTACCTAAGTTATATTGTTTTCAAGCGATACCGCGTGGTTTTTCCCCATCGTCATTGCATACCTAATGTTTAAAAAAAATTTCTGACTACAGTCCCATGTCTGCCTAAAGTAAAGAGTAAAGTATTACAAATCTTACCCTGCATCGTGATATCGTGGCTAGACCGTACTGGACAAATAATAATTACCTTTTCAGAAAGACATACGTCAAACTCATCCACGGGTCACAGGAAAGGTCCCAGCAGAGTTTAAACATTCTAGTGACATTCCTTCGGCGTCGGACAGGACTGTGTGATAAGCACCTGGGCAGAAGGTTGGGGAGGAAGGACTATTTTTCCGGCTATAGCCGAGATTAAGTTGGGGGGGGGGGCGTCATTGCGTAACCTGGCACCTTCATGTAACATGCATTTAATGAAGACCTGCCTCTTGGGGTCACACCTTCGAATTCAAATCATACCTTCGACATGTGACGGTTTTCTTCTCTTTTTTTCTTCGCTTCAATTTAATCTTAACTGTCTTGATGCAAAGAAATCGCATGAAAGAGCTGAAACAAACCCACGAGTCTGTGTTAAAGTACTGCAGCCATGGACAGAAACATGAATCCGTCCTAATTTTTATATTTTATATGTACAGTGCAACAAAATTAAGCCCCCCCCCCCAAATTTTATTTTATATCTCCCGTGATATGTACCAGATCGCATTGAAATTTTGCACACACCATCCCAGCAATCACGCGGACGCGGTATATTAAGGATTAACGTGCAGGTGCACTTGTACGCTAATGGGCATGCGCAAACTGGAAATCAGTCGCTTTTGAAAATTTCATTAAAGGAGTCAAACATATTTTTCACCGCCAAATTTTTATTTCATCAGAGAATTCGTGTAACCAGTCCTGAAATATTCGTGCGGGTGGGTATTACGGACATGACACACACCACAAGAAATTCATGCGGTTAAACATGACCTGCATCAGGTCCGAGATGGTCAATAAAGGGGTCTGGGACCTGAATCGCCCACATTACTGTCCACAATGTCCTGGACATTCAATGTTGGACGTTCTGTGGCTGTGGTATACCATACCTCGATTATCCGATACGGACAGGGCGATTGCAATTGGCCCTTTGAAGGCTAACACCCCTGAAAAATAAGTTGCACGTCGAATGGGGGTGACACCAAACGCCATTCGGAAATTGCGAGCGAAGTTTCTCGCATCAGGAGATATTAAGGACCTGTCAAGAAGTGGAAGGCCCAGGGCTACCACACAGACAAGATCGTAAACGTCGCACTAAGGAAAAGAACGACATCAGGTATAAGGCTCTGAGTTTGCACCAAAAAAAAAAAAAAAAAAAAAGAAAAAAAAAAAAAAAACAAAAACAAAAACGAATGCCATTTTCGACTCTAGCGCGGATTCAACTCGCTCGTCATGTCACTTAACATCCAATCTGAATTTCAGCACCAAAGGTCCGAGATCATATTAGAGCAGATGACGGTGTCGTGGCGAGACGGTTGAGTGCCCAAACAATCATAAGATAGCGCGTCTGCAGTGGACGACAAATCACGTTCGATGGGTTAGACGGCAGTGGGGTAACGTTCTTTTCACCGACGGAACGCGTTTGTGTCTCCGTCATTTTCACTCTAGGAAACGTGTGTAGCGTCGGCAGGGTGAACAGCATGTAGAGTGCTGCGTGCAGCCAGTAACGACCTTTGGTGGTGGCAACGTAATGGTCTGGGCAGGCATCAGTCTCAGAGGCAAGACCGATCTGGTTCCCATTGAACGCTGCTGGCTCCGTTGCTCGTGCAGGTGTTCTGAATGACATCTTCCAAACTGAAGGCATCGACCGGATCCAGTGGCCCGCGTGTTCTCCGGATCTCAAACCCATCGAACATTTTTGGGATCAGCTGAAACAATCGGCCTATCGTCGAGTTGGGATCGAGTCCACTCTTGACGATGTGAGACACCTCCTTCAGGAAGAGTGGTTAGCCATCCAGCAACGTCGGATCGCATGCCTCATCAACACAATGCGAACGCGTTGTCGAAATTTGATACAATCTCGTGGCGGGTTACTGGGATAGTGTGTGCAAAAATTTCATTGCGATCTGGTACATATCACGGGAGATATCAGCCAACGTTTTGAGGGGAACTTACTTCTGTTGCACTGTATATTTTCTTAGTTGTTTGGTGGTTTGTGTTATTTGTCGCCTTTGGGAACTGGTCGTGCGGTTATTGACCCGGAAGGCCCATTTTGGTCGACGACTGGTATACGAATGTAGGTTTCAACGCTTAGTACAAAAATTCTGAAATTTAGTGTATTTTATCCTTTAAGCGACCGCATTCGTGAGAGGCCCCTGGGTCATTAAACTGAACTAGCGCGCTAACCTCACTGATGCCAAACACATAAAGGACTAACTGATAGGGTCACAAGTTACATTTTTATTTCTTTGACCGTTCTTACACGATGGCGGCTAGAATTATGTTGTGTGCAAACCGAACAGTACTTGGGGAAAACCCCACCGGCCGGCTGGTATGCACAAAGCTGAAATATGTAAAACTGTTGAACAAGGTTTATTCCTGGAATAGGTGGTGGTAGTCGGTGTAAATATATTAGATTTTTTTTTATTAGATTTTTCTTCGAGAATGAGGCCAATTACAATATTGCAGTTAACAGCGTCGTCAAATTTTGGTTCTTTGAGGGGATGCTGCTTGCCTCCAATTGATGTTGGTATGTATTCTGCGAAAATTCTACGTAAAATCTGTTTTAAAAATGAATTGTTAGACGCAGTTAAGGACAACCCTGTCACTAAAGGCTATTTTTGTATGAATATGTCGGAGCACGTGTTGACCGCGGCGACGCGTCCGCAGAGAACTCGAGCAGATACGATGGTCAAGATTGGCACAGTATGCCGATAATATAGATGTATTCATGACGTTTCACGTTATAACGTTATCAGCTCGACGTCTTCTAGTAGCACGTATACTGTTTATGACCTTAAACGAGATTATAGGGATCACAGCAAGTTGAAGGTATGTATTTATGAAGCAAAATATGGCTAGTTTCATAACAATTATGCAATTCATAAAGCACAAATTCAAAGCCTTTTAGTTGTATTTAAACTAATTTAAACTAATTTGGGCCTATTAGTCTGCTAAGCGTTGTATTTAGGTTGTATCCAAAGGCGGCCACACAAAATAACGCCCATTTTCAGAAAAGAAAATGTATATTGATTATTCAGCTGATGATGAATGGTGGACAATATAGGTATGTAAACGCATTTAAATTTCTTACTCTCAAAAAACAAATGTGTACAGTTTTGTACACATCTGTTTGTGTCGCTCGCTTCGTAAACAAGATGTGTACCAAAGGTACATAATTGGGTACACATTGAAAGTGGGGTTACACAAAGATATCCTATGTCCTATCTACGTGTTGATGCTTCTGTGGAAATTTGTCCCAATCAATGTGTACCTGCAGTACACATCCGATGTACATGTTGTACACAAATGCTTTTAGAGAGTACGGGATGTTCGGAGAGAGTGATTTATCATGACCAACATCAAAGTATTTATAACAAAAAAAGGCATTCTAGGTTTCAAAGTCAAGTCTGAATCTGTAACCGTTTGCGAACTCAAGCCATAAGGTTCAACACAGTAAATAATCCATGTTGCTTCCGTATGTAAGGTTTAAATGATATCACTACGAAAGCCATCTAATCATATCACGTTCAACCTTTAATGTTTATCTTTTGTGCATTTGTACTTGCCCTATACAGTCTAGTTATTTATTTATCTATTTGATAGGCGTTTTACGCCGCACTCAAGAATATTTCACTTATACGACAGCGGCCAGTATTATGGTGGGACAAAGCAAACAGAGCCCACGGGAAACCCACGACCATCCATACGTTGCTTGGCAGACCTTGCCCTGTACAAAATACATTTTTTTTGTAAATAGAGATAAATTATAGCTAAAGATTAAAATAAAAAAACAACGTTCTTGATCATCGGTATGTTATCACATTTTAATCCAATGAATGGCTTTCGAATCAGTTTGGAAGACACAGCAGAAATAGCTTTATAGTTTCCAGAGTACTAAAAGACAAGAACAAATTCATATAGTATATTAGAAAAAGTAATTTGCCATATATTTAGCGAAAATGTATTTTTCAAAAACAATATCAGAAAAGATTCGCCAGTAACCTGCGAATGATCGTGGGTTTCCTTCGGAATCTGCCCAGTATCCTCCAACTATAATGCTGGCCACCGTCGTAAGAGTGAAATATTCTTGAGTACGGAGTAAAACAGCAGTGAAATAAATAAATAAACCAGAAAATATTCCGTTATATGACCAGGCTTATATGATTGGTGTGAACGCCTGGAACATTCTGGTGTCCTGGCAGGATTTCTTTGAAAGTGAACCATTTTGTCACCGTGTCATCTAGCATGGTTAAAGTTTACCTTTTATCTTTAGTTAACTCCACTTCATTCTCACTCCTGTAGGCTCTGCTTGCGATGCCATCCTCAATACAGAATGCAGCCTGATCGGAGGGCTCTTGCACTTGACCACGGGGACCATTAACCTCTGGGATGACATAAATAGCCACTTATGGCAGGGCTAATGGCAAACAGCGGAGCCTTACGTTTGAAAGGTTCCGGAACCAACTCCAGTACTCCGACAGACCCGTCGAGAACAATCCGTCTACCGGTACCTGGCGATGAGTTCAGGGAAGCTTGACTCGAACCCAACCCCCGGGAAAACCTGTTCGCCTCAGACGGCACTCGCCAAGGGAGCTTACCTGAAGGCGACCCAGAGTACACGTTATCAATGGTGACGGAATAGAGCCCCACCCGGAAAGGGTACGAGCCATAAACAACTTGAAATCACCATCTAACGTTGCTACGCTACGCCGTGTGTTGGGAATGATTAACTACCTTGGACACTATCTTCCCGATTTGTCGACAACAATACATCCCATGACTGAAATTTTGAAGTGTGAAAACGAATGGCTTTGGGACAGACAATAAGAAGAAGCTTTCGCAAAGGTGAAACACACGCTGACATCTACACCATTGTTAGCATTTGTTACCTAAGCGGACAAGTAACAGTGAATGCTGATGCCAGTAACTATGGCATTCGTCCAGCTCTATTCCAAACCTATGTTGGTGAGTCTAAGCCTGTTGCGTTCTGCTTGGGGACACTGGCACCAGCCCAGATAGAAAAGGAGCGTTTGACAGGTGCATGGCTTGCGAGAAGTTTTCACAGTATCTCGATGGATTGGAATCTTTCAAGCTGTTGACGGACCGTAAACCGTTAGTTCGCCTGATCAATTCACAGGGTGTCGACAAGGTTCCGTTAAGACGCCAACGCCTCTTGATGCGAATGCGTAGATTCAACGCCAAAGCTGAATATGTAGCGGGAAAACATTTAGTCGTTCCTGATACTCTGTCGCGTGTACCACAACAGAACAAGTCAAATTCGACAGTTTAAAAGGTTCAGATCTATGTGGATTCCGTGGAATTACACAGACCGCGTTCGGACGTAAAATGTAAGGCAAATCAAACAAGCCAGTCCTGGCGAACAGGACATGCAGGTTGCAATGAACTACACCAAGCGTGAATGGCCAGATCACATCCAGAAGTTGCCCTGTGGTGTTAAGGATTAGTACTAGGTACGTGGTGAGCCATCCATCTCGAATGGCTTACACCTACACAAAGACAGGATCGTCATAATAATGACATTCTAATGACGCTCTGATATTCCGGGAAATATTCACGAGGGTCATCAGGGCATCACAAAATGCCTCGACAGAGCAAGAATGTCTGCATGATGGCCTACAATTTCTCGTGAAATTAACGGCACCGTTGCTCAGCACTCTTTCTGCCAGATTCATAAGCCCGGTCAATGAAAAGAGCCATTAAAACCAACCCCGATCCCTCAGAGACCATGGCAGAAAACAGCTGCAGACTTGTTCACAGCCAATAATAGGAATTATCTTTCTGTCATCGACTACTATTCCAGATACTTGAAGATTGCTCATCTTCTTTGTCTCACAAGTGAGACGGAGATAGGAAAGCTGAAAAACATGTTCGCACGTTGGGGAATTCCGGAGGAAATTTTGACAATGGTACTCGGGTTTCTTCAGCAAGATTTCGAAACTGAGAAATACAACCTCAAGTGTACCTTGTGCAGTCCACACTTTCCACAAGCAAATGGGTGGGGGGGGGGGGCGGAAAGTGGAGCGAAGATTGCCAAGTGAAAAATTGTCTCAGGATCACTGATTCCTTGGACTAATGTCATACAGATCAACACCTGTTACAGTTACCGGGGATAGTCCAGCTCAACTTATGATGGGTAGACAGATCAGAACTACCTTGTCATAGGTAAGCCAGAAACTGGTTCAAATACTGCCAAATCGCAAAGCGGTAAGAGACACGGACGACAAGACCAAGCAAAATTACAGTTTACTATGACAAGGGCCAAACTGTTAAACCTCTGCCAAATCTTCAACATGATCAAGTGCGAGTTAAGTTTGACAGTGATAAGCAATGGTCCACTTCCACTGCTCCTGTTAAGAAAGCTGATCCAACCAACCGATCTTACACATCGGAGACGCCTCGAGGAATCTTCCATCGTAACAGACGATATCGTCAGTTGCTACAACCAACCACGTCGCCGCCGACTGGACCGCCGAGAAACAGCAATGAATAGCAAAGTGAAACCCACGTGGCGAGGAACTCTCCAGTCATTGAGTCAACACCGGCTGATTCCTTTGTCAGTGCCGCTGACACAGCCAACAAGTCAACCCCGACCGGAACCCATGGTCGAGTTATCCGACGTCCTCTTGAGATTCCAGGACTATGTGTGCAAACTGAAAGTGCTATGAACATTACTCTTAAGTATTCCAGCCCATTTAGTATCAGCATTTAAAGAGCTACTTTGGTGTCAAAGCATCTGTGTCTCAAAAGCAAGGCGAATTGATAAAAAAACTGGGATATTCTGAATTGTTTTCCTAAATTGTGAAAATATTTTATCGTATTAAAACCGATATTGTACGTTTCGTCAGAGTGTACGGAAACAAAATATTTCTGTCCCTTCCACTTTGCCTGGTGTGACGTCAAACACGAACACATGACGTTATCAATCGCTGACGTGTTCTACAAATGACGCTGCCCTTTCAAACGCTCTTGACCTCATCCCAGCATAAATGCCTTACTCAACGTCACATCTGCCTGATTCAACCTCATACAGGGAATATCATGACGTCACATCAGGAAAATTTTTCGGACACAGCCGAAGATTTTGTTTTTCAAGGAATCTTCGCTTATATGGGTTAAATAGTGTTTTTCATCAAAATCTTCTGAAAACATGGTGTTAGGCTCACTACGTAGGATTTCCTTCATATCATTGTAATATTTTAACGCAATTTGTATTCTGACCAGAGTGGCACCTTAATATTGATTCTTCAATTCAAAGAGAGATTTTGAAACGTACAGAGAAACTGAACTGCTATTTCATTTTGTTTAAGCCAGTCAAGCTTCCAAGTGAATTTGTTAACCTTGATAAACATGAGGCTCTCTTTAAAAAAAAAACACATGAACATTTCTGGACTGTGGACGTGTGATAAACTCACCTTCTTTAAGTTGCGTTAACGTGGTAATCGTAATGCATATACTTTACTTTTGCACTGATGATTTATTTTTTTATAAGTCAAACAGTGGCTATCTTACAGAGGAGAGATATTTTGAATGTATTGTTTGCACGTAACTGGTACCTTGCCAAAGATGTATGCGATTGACTATTATGGGTTGTACATGTACATCGACGCAGAACACAGACGTTATCGAAACTTGGCCTTGTTATCAGTCAGTCAGGTCATATCGTTCATCAGTAATTGGCGAGGCATCCGTGCCACCTAGGCTATTTGATCGCTAAAACAACCCTTTTTCTCGAATGTGTCCCTATTTAAAAAAAAAAAAAAAAGAAAAAAAAAAAGGCAAATCTCTCTTGGTACGGCTCTGACGAACAAAGCAAACTGTTACAATATTTACGGCACCGGTACTGCTGGAATCCACATTAGCTCGGCTGCCTCAGCTGAGAGTCAATGCATTGTAGTAGAGTTTATGACAGAGATGTCTTGTTTTATCCGCGGTTGTTTCGAACAGATGGGAATGACACTTTGTGCTTAAAAAAGTTGGAAATGGATGCAACATTCTGTTGGACATATTGGAGAGTTCAAAGTGGACGAAATATTGTGAGCACCGCATCGGATATGGCGTTCCACGTTAAAACTTTTCCACGTTGTTGTTGACACGCTGACAAATGGACTTCGAAATAATTTCTTAATCAGACGTGACTGCTGTGATTTTGCTGCTGGTGGAGAGTTTCATTGGGAAAGGATGATTGTACAAGTTAAACAGACTAAGTATTGGTAGAGTATACGTTTTGTTTCGAATTATATTTGCCTATTTTGCTCTTAAATTAGCCAGTGTTTCTCAGTAAAAGCAGGTGTCACGGTAGGAGTTATTTCCTTTCAATACATTAAAACGCAGCGATCGATCGGCAACGGTTTTTTGACTGCGGAAAGTTATAAAAACGCTTTGAATTTGTAGCCAACTGGATGAAACAACCAGAATATATTATTTAATTACATCATACGATATGAATATCTTAGTTGAAGTTGTTTTTCTGACAAATAACAGATCGTTCGTGTCACTGAAGCGAGACAGAAAAAACTTTCCCCATGTTGCTTTTCATATGACCCGTTTGACATCTATCAAAACGGTATTATGAATCCCTACAACCCGTTTGATCAGCCTCTCCATAGAAACTTGCTTGTGGGGTAATAAATTTATTTATTTGATCGGTGGTTTACGCCCTTCTCAGGAATATTTCACTTATACGACGGCTTTATGGTGGAAGGAAACTGGGCAGAGTCCGTGGGAAACACTCTCGCGGATCTTCTCACGTATGACCGGAAAGGAAGCCAGCATGAGCTGGACTTGAACTTACAGCGACCGCATTCATGGTGAGAGGATCCTGGGTCATTACGCTGCAGTAGCGCGTTAACCCCACGGAAGCCAAATATATAATTGACTTTCTCATACACTTGACTGATGAGTAACTGTTTTATTGGTGTCATTCACGGTATAAACCGTCAGGGTCTTAATGGTTTTCTCCAGTTCTATACCTAGTTGCATGCTTTTGCCTATAAAACTCACGGGTAAAATATAAATGAAATCTGTTCGTGTACAGCATAGAGCACTATTGCTGTTTGAAAGCCATTCGGTGCAGACAAATTTTTAGATTCTGGATATCGCTTGACACTTCGCGTAATACTTTCAATAACGCTATCATGACAACTTGTGTTGTGATATTTTCATTAAGGTGTGTACTTTTGCTTGTATTTTGTCTTTTTTTTTTTCGAGTGCTGACTGCCATGTCCAGGTGTAATGCCAGAGCTCAAGAACACTTTTCTTCATTTACTTGACTGGTTGTTTACGCCGTATTAAAACTCAGAATGGAATAATTAATGAACGAATGAATGATTATTGCTTTATGCCACGTCGGCAGTATCTCAGTCACACATCTGGTGAGACTCAGACTTAGAATATTTCACTGGTATGGTGGGAGGAAACTGGGGAGTAACCTACGGACATCCGCAAACCTTTCCACGTGCGACCGGAAAGGAAGCCAGCCAACGGGCAAACTGGAGGTACCTCCTAAGAACAAAACGGAGCGTGTCCGAAGAAATGGCCGCCTATATTAAACCTGCGGCTTCTGTTACCATGAATATTTAATACCACAAGAAAAAAAAAAGGATCTAAGTCAAGACGTCAGTTTAGACAATGTTATATTTCATAGCGTGTATGGCTTAAAAAGGTATAAAACAATAGATAATTTACAATGAATGAGAGCTGCTGCATAGAGACTTCTTCTGGACACTTTGGTTTACACATTGAAAAACAAAAACACATTCTCCTAGGTTTTTAGAGGCCATGTGTACACCACTCGATTCAACTGGCTAGACTTTACCCTACCTGTCGCAATGCAAGGCAGAATTTAGGGAAGTGGGCACAGAATTGGGACAAGACGAAGAATGGAAGGGATGTCAATATTTTCTAGCCTTCTGACAGAATTTTGTTTTCAGCATGGTTGCCTTTCTGGACTTAAAATAAACAACAACTACAGAACTAAAAACAGTGACCTTTATTACGTCAGCTTGTCTAAGGTGACCTTCAGAGGACCAACACAGCAGTCGAGGTTTGGGCGTGAGGATGTACCCAACTGATATACATCTATAATTTGTATGAAGTTCCAACGTCTTGCAAATATCTCCATCCTATCAAGTTCTACGTGGACACAGTTCTTCACCATTTGTATTCCAATCAATAAATTAAAAACGTTGCACCAGCAAATGAACCCAACAACCTCCTTTTTTTTTCTGGAGTCAAATGTGTTCATGAAGGTATAATTTTCTGAAGTTTCTTCCACAAAGGAATAAATAATGATATTTTGAATTTCTTATGCTATTTTTTTTCAAAAGAAATAAAAAGCACAAAGATTCTTTCACTTCAGAATTCTTTTCTGTACCTTATAAATATTAAATTTTCAATCACTAGACGGATATGAAAATAATACCAATATAATAAAAATCTTTTTACCTGCAGAAAAGCAGTTTCTTTAACACGTTCCTTTGTGTGTATAGTGACACAGACCAAAACCATAAAAATGTAAACAAGTTTTTGTGACAGCTTTAAAGTATAAAAAATCCCGTCAAAAACGAAACAATTCCACCAGATGATTTTCAAAAGCCCAACAAATGTCTGGCAGTATATTTAAACGACGCTTTGTGAGAGCAGCAAAGAATCAAAATAATTGCACCACATGATTTTCAAAACCCTCACAAATTTGTGAAAGGTACTTCACACAACGATCACTGTTAAGTAACCTTGTTACAAACTTCACAGGCGATATGGTATCCTTTGCAATCTGAACATCACCAAACCTACTCAATCTCTTTTAAGGCAATAAAACAGATGAAGCCGGATGTCACTGTCAACATCTGCAGCACCACTGCCAACATCTGAAATATCATTGTCAATGTGTAGAGATGTAGGGATCAGTTTAACAAAACTTTATATCAAGCTTTCTTGCCTCAGACAAAGTGTTATGTTCAAACAACATCTCTACTATACTGTAGAGTATTAAACTGGAGTTTTAATGCTGAACTTCACTTAAAACTGAGAACTACATCAGAGTGTCATAGCTGTAGTTGTTAATGAGTAGAGTGCTGTAGTCAATGCGGAGTTGTCATTGTCAATGTGTGGAGCACTCAAGTGCTCTAGTCAAGGTGGAGAGTGTCATTACTAACCTGTAGAGTGCTGTAGTCGATGTGGAGCGTTATTGTCAACGTGGAGTGTTATCGCCAACATGTAGAGTGCTGCAGTCAGCCTGGAGCATGTTATTGTCAAGGTGTCGAGTGCTGTAGTCAGCATGGGGTGTGTTCTTGTCAACATGTAGAGAGCTGTAGACAATGTGGAGGGTGCTATCGTCAACATCGAGCGTGTCATCGTCAATGTGTGGTGTGGTTTCAGCAACATGTACAACACCTTTCAGCCTTGTACGGTTGAAGAAAACTGTGACAGCAGAATTAATCTGAACATCTCCCCCCCCCCCCAAAAAAAATTCCCACACAACCTTGCAAAACTGGAACCTTCAGCAGTTCAGCAAAGGACTAAACCATGTCTTGAAAACCGTCAAAAACCGGCAAAAAAACGAATAATGAATCGGTCTAAAAGAATGACATTATCAAAACAAGACAATCCATTTAACTGGGTCTACAGCTAAAATTTGATGGATGATGTGACTGCACACTACATACTGCACAGAGTAATCTACCATACTGTGTAATTTACTGTACAGTAGGCCTACATGGCTATGTATCGATTGACGGTAAAAGCTTTAATCAGCACTATTGACCATTGGACTGTAACCTTTGGCTGGCCACGTCTGTATTAAAGAGCAATAATGAAACACGATGAGAGACTTGAGCCAAGTTTCTATGAGAGACGTGAGCCATGTTTCTATTGCACCTGTGATATACATATGTCTAAATATACAATTGATTGTTAGAAATCGTCAGGTTACTCGCGGCAAATCATACCAGTGTTGACTGACCCAGTGGTCTCCCTATAATACTACTCGGGCACCGCAAACTCGCTGGGGTCATTGCGGGGCGTTTTGCTACTTTCAGATTTTATCCATGTTTTTTTCTTCTTTATGTTTGCTTTTGAAAGCCAATTGCATATGTACATGCATAGTCATTTTATACAAATAAAAATTAAAAACCAAAAAAAAAAAAAAATATAAGGCTTTATACAAAAGTATTCAATTCAGTTGTGAATCTGTCCTGTACAAAAAGAGCTTTATATACAAAATATACGCGGCAAAGTGAATCTGGTTTCCAATGGTGGCACCACCACATTCAACCGATCAAATTCCACAGCAGTTGTTTCTGTTTTTAAAATCAGCCAATCATAATCACAGCTTGCTTGTGGTGGGAGTCCAACAAAGATTGTGAACCAAATGCAAGTTGGAGAAGAAAGAAGGAACGAGTTTCTGACATGGACAAGCCTCGTGCGGCTGTCTGGGCAAGATTGTACGTCATGTATTCATACAGGGAAGGCCCCGCCCTCAGATTCGTGACACTAACGGGCAAATTAGAACATCACGTCTGGTACAGTCCATTACATCTTCAGCAGGGGGGATTTTCAGGGTGATCAATACAAGGCACAAACCTTTACACTGTCAAAATATTTCTCGTGTATCACAGACGTTGCGGAAAAGTCAATAATTCAACTATTTTGCTTGTCGTTTTTTCTTGGTTTCATCAAAACAGTCCTACTTTTTGTTTTAACTTTGTCTGCTTCCAGCTAGGCAGTGCGTAGAAATCATCCTTCGACATATCCAGGACCGTCTGTTCAGAGAAGAAAACAGCATGTCATTATTATACAGTATTTATGTATTTAACTGATTATACTGTGTCTTTAATGAATATAAGACTGCAGTGCAAATTACCTTTGACAAATAAAAATATTTTTATCATTATTATATTATTAACCCATGATGCATCATTCAATATGGCTGCCCTCACCTCAAACTCCTCTTCCCTTAGATACGTCTCGAGTTTCAGTGGATCAACACCTTCTGGTAGGGGGCGCTCCTTCAGCTCGTCTAGTGTGTACTGGGACTGTGTCAACTTGGCCAGGAGCTCCTCAACAAGGATTGTCTCCCCTGGTTTACGGCCATCCTGGTGAAAAGAAAGCACAGACAAGGTCATATCCTGCTACAATGTCAAAATAATCATGAACAGATGAGAGATCGCTTTCTTTGATTGTGGTTTCATGTTGCTTTCTACATTATTACGACTGTTTCCACGTTGCAAGCCTGAACCTATGCCAACATATTCATAGAGCTCCCTTGAAAATACACAGAACTGATGTACCCTAAATATTTTTTTTGTTTTTTTTTTTTTTATCAAGCGGAAGGAGTTGGTGGGTGGGTGGGTGGTGAGAGAGCAGAGAATTTTCATTTATTACAAAGAGAGTTTGAAGTTGCCAACATAAAAAAGCAAACAAAAGTGGACACATCCGCATCTGACAGATTCAGTTGATTATGCCAGAGCAGCGCCATTTATCATTTATTCAACCACAACCAACACTCCACGTCTGAGCACTTGTGTCTTGGTGCTATGGTATATATTACAGCTACATGGCTCATTACCGTGTAGGCCAAGTGCTTAGATAAATGCTTCCTGTCCCTGTTAGCTAAGCACTTAAAGTGTGCATGATTTTTGTTGAGTTTTTCTTGTGGAAAGTATTTGTCCTGTCTAATATTTTCAAACTCGAGAGACCAATCAGAAAGGGGCATTTACACCATGTGACTTGCCAATATTGCTGCCGAAACAATCAGGTGACTTCTGTCAAATTCTAAAGTGACATTGTGAACTCATCCAACAACATGTGCGCTCAAACATGACTGGGGTAAAGTGCTTAACAAACTGGTACGAGTGGTATTTTTCTAAGTGGATAACTTCTTTCTGCACTTGGCCTTACTGTAAGTTATGATATATTTATTTAGCTATATACCTGATTGGTGTTTTACGCCATACTCAAGTATATATTTCACTTATACGACGGCAGCCAGCATGATCATGGGAGGAAAGAGCCTGGGGGAAACCGAAGACCGTCCGCAGGTTGCTTGCGGACCTTCCCACGTACAGCTGGAGAGGAAGCCAGCATGATCTGGACTTGAACTCATAGCGACCACATTGGTCAGAGGCACCTGGGTGCTAACCTCCTCGGCCACAGAGACCCCCTGTAAAATGTAAGGATGCCATGGCCTATTTACCCGTAGACTGGATTCTTTGGCATCGTCCTCTACCGTCCATGTGGGGAACAGGTTGGTGAAGGCCTGAGGCTCCAGGCCAGCGAACACCAGGTACGCTGTTGGGGGCTTGGACGGGCACTTCTCTACAACATCACAAAGGACAACTATGATTTCTATTGCTATTTGTCTGGGGTTTAACGACGCTTTCAACATTGTTACAGTTACATCACAACAGTGCCTCTAGTGCCAGCATACGTCGTGCTGCCGCACAGGAAAGCCACGCTGAGGACATGATGACCGTCTCATATTAACTCGTTACCCATTCCTCTTACGCCAAGAGCCTAGCCAGGTAGTGCCAAGTTTTACAGCGACATTTAAGTCAGAGATATGGCTTTATTCGGGACTGAACCCGAAATCTGCCTTTCTACGAGGCACACGATCTATCCAGGGAAATGATGATGATGACACTTTCTAAAGACAGCCAGTTACCTCCCCCTTTCCTCAGTACCGTTTTATCCTTACCACTGCACAGGAAGGCTGCTTGCTTGACTCTTAACATGGCAATATTCATATGTTGGTAATATTTGCAACATTTCACACCCAAAAACCACCCAAGCACATACTTCAGAGAATCAAATCAAATGCTGTTTACAACAAATAACTTAAAATTTGGCTGCAAAACATATTCTTGGATTGTCATAATTTGTAAGTGAGCACTGCAGTGTTGTACAAGATGTGCCACATTACGTAATCTCTACTGCAAAATCTTGATGCCTTGCATGAATCATTGGTGCAGTCTTCTATAAAGCCTATGCTGTTCCATACATTCATCTCAGCATGAAGTGCATCCACAGTCTTGTATCCTTTTACAGTACTAAAGCACAACAGTATACAACTTTGAATCAGGTTTTATTTCGGGTAAAGTTCATGACACCTTACACGAAGCCCATGCTTACCCTGGCAGTACTGTAGCGTGGTTTGCATGGCACAGCGGCGGTCAGTGTTGAATCTGGCCTGCGCTGACCCCGTGTGGACGTTCTCGCTGTCTTCATCGCCTTCAGGCCACCAACCCTGCCACAGGTACACCTCGTCATGGTTGTCCAATAAAAACAAACCTGGAAGTCACATGACCAAATGCCTATAATATTCATTTACACACCCTATTTCACAGGGTGGAAGAAAAGGCAATGTTCAAAAACCCATAAAGGCCTTCAAATGATAATTCTGATGTCACCCCTGAAGTTTTTCTGGTAAGTAATTAATTGAACTTTACAAAAATTGTAAATGGTCCAACACTGCAGTGGATGAATTGATCAGAATTACGCAAGGTGTATTACTTTTAAATACTCATTTTTTTCTTGTGTTCTTCATTTCACAGTGATTTAACGCCATGCTGAAGAATTTGTCACCCAATATGACATTTTGTATTTGTTAACACTAGTCTGGTGCTTCTTAACTTTCCTAATATCAAAATAACTTTACAACAGCATGAGGCAAAATGAGCTACTTAGCCATCAATGAAATTTTATGTCACAAGGTTCGGACCCATGAGTGAAACGGATAAGGTCGTACAACCCAGTTTACACAGATTAACCTCAAGTAGGTCATCCAATGAAATATCCGATAAGAAAGCTTGAGTCTGCTTATCTTTAAGATAACAACAATCTCCTACCCTCTGCCACTTTATTGGTCGAATGTTCTACAACTTAACTTGAACTACTCTAATTCTTCTAATATTTAGACCACATAGTCTGCCATTTAGTTATGTACATGAGGCTGTACACCTAACAGGAATACATGGTTTCTTTTTTCTCACATTTTGTTAGCCCATGAAACGAACAAACTCTGCATACCTTCTTTACTTTTCCCCAAAACTGGGAGGAAAATATGTTTTTCTTTTTTTTTTTTGCTTTCAGAAGCACTAACATCTGTTCCAAAAATCAGAACAATCAGGGTACCAAACAAAGATGCCAGAGTCAACCCTGATGGTATGAAATCTGAAATGTGTTTTCATGCTTTCAGAAAAAACTAATATCAGTCCCGAAATTGAGAAGAATCAGCCAAACCAACAAAGTCATGTAGGGATGATATGTGGTACAGCTCGCCAAAGGTCCATACACAGATATTCTGTCTGTGAACCACGACAACCCTCACCTGGCTGGGAGACCTTGTAGAGATCAGACTGAAGGAATGGCATGGGGGTGATGAGATCGTGGCAGCGGGCGGGGTTGAGGATTTCAACTGCCTCAAACACCCCTGCCACGCTGTTCATGTAGAACAGGCGAGGGGTCTGGCGGATTGGCTTTCCTGTAAAACACGAGCAAACCATAGTTAAGTCATTTCATTCACTTATACATGGAGACTTTTGCCACGATAGGGCTGAAATATTGCCAACGAGTCATTAAACCATCATCTCAGACTCAGAAGCGTCATCCTTAGGGTGTCTTGGATCATTGTAAAATTATCAAGAAATGAGAACCTTTTTTTCCCCCAACAATTCTGATAAATTAAAATATGGCATAAAATAAATGACACTACTAGGTGTCACTTTTATTTATTTATTTGATTGGTGTTTCACACTGTACTCATGGATATTTCACTCGTATACTTGTATGGTGGCAGCCAGCATTATGGCGAGAGGAAACCGAGCAGAGCCCAGGGGAAACCCATGGCCATCCACAGGCTGCTGGCCAATTCCATGTTCCAATCCAAGATAAGCCTGAAACTTTAACATCCCTTTCAACTTTACTTCAGCCATCTAATGACCGTGTCTCATTTTTGCTGCAAACTTTGCAATGCTGCCTCACTAAAATGCAATGTCAATGACATTTTAAGAACCTTGTGCCAGTTTCCTAAATACATGTACATGTACGTAGTGTTAAGTAGCAGAAGTGTACTTCATATTTGTATAACATACGTTGCCATGGAGGTTAAGGCTTACTTAGCTCAGGTATACTTCATGAAACTGGGGCAGATTTCACAAAGCCATTTTTGGCTTAAATCAAATTTTGAAAACCTGTGACAATGCTTAGGTTTTGATACTGGAAGTTGAAATTTTGACATATTTGCCATTAGATAATCCTGATGCAGTATTGAGAAAAAAGTTTCCAGGAACTAAAATAGACCTTAGAGTTGTATTTCAAATTTTGACTTTATATTGACTTTGACTTTGACAGATATTGCTCTGTGATCTGTGGCCCCTTAC
Source organism: Acanthopleura granulata (assembly GCA_016165875.1). Lineage (NCBI taxonomy): Eukaryota > Metazoa > Mollusca > Polyplacophora > Chitonida > Chitonidae > Acanthopleura > Acanthopleura granulata. The sequence goes on along the minus strand of JABBOT010000016.1, from coordinate 3,032,804 downwards.
CACTGAGCTGCATATTTTTTCTTAACATGTAACAAACATCTTGGCTGTGTACCTTTGAGAAGGGAGTGGTAGAGTTTCCTGTCCCGCGTCCTCAGGGCACTCCAGAACTCGGACTTCTCCGAACCTTCCTCCAGCTCCGTGACGGTCACGCTGGCCTTGCTGTGGAGTCCGACCTCCAGTGGGCATCTGCCAACAGACAAGATACCATTCAGGAATCAGTCAAGCCATATATAAATTCCTACTTTATTTTCGTCATATCACCATGGAGTCTTCTTGCAGCATACTGGACCGGTCGTGATATTTTTAGCGCTGCTTGACCGGAAAGCCATGCCAGATACCAGACATGATGTCCCACTCAGCCACATCATACAGACACTAGATTGACTTGGGACTTAGCCTATAGTCTTCTTACGGTAAGAACCAAGCGAATAACGAGAAATGTCGAGATTACTGATGTTACAGTTTTAGTTATGTCTCAACTTGGGATTGAAGCGCATATGTATGATTTACGTGGCAGGTTATCTGTGCGCTAATAATACCACACCTTTTGTGTTTTGTGATAATTTTTCAAATATTTGGGTAATGAAACAATGATTTTTTGTAAGCACTGAAAGCTGGACTTCCTACACCAAAAGACTGACTATCAGGACTTACTTTTCCTTGAGCTTGTTGGCCGCTCCCACCGCTAGCTTCCTGGTGCAGGACGGCGACTTGGCACCGTGCCAAATGTACAGGAACCCCGTTTTAACATTGAGCAATAAAAACGACGTCCTACTGCGCAGATTCTCAGCCCCCAACGGAACTTCCATCAGGCACATTTCGTTTTCAAGTTCGTTTCGCACCAAGTACAGCCGGTACGCGCCCTGAGTGTTAGTTTCGGCTTCCTCACGCTTGCCGATGTGAACAATAGTTCGTCCCTCAAAGAGATTCAGAAAACATGGAGGTTCTTTTCCCTGAGACACTCGCACCTGGGCCAAAAAATGAACAAAATTGAAGAAATGTTTTGTCATCGCAAAGAACTCAGATATATCACAAAAGTTTAAATTTTGCATTAAAATTTAAATGCTGAAATGGAGTTTAAAATATTGAACATAAGCTTAGGAGCTGAAATGACAAACTTTAAATACTGATTTCAAATGCTGAGCTGATGCTTATAAATTAATACTAAGCTAAAAATATTTAAATACCAAAATTTTTTAAATGCCAAAGTAGAGTTGCTCAGACTGTTAAAAGACTGCAACTATTAGGCCCTTGACCATTCAAATCCAGCTCTTGCAGGTTTCAGGTGTCGGATGGTTGTAAGTTACCTGGAGATGGTCTTCGGTAAACATTGGTCTTGTTCACTCATAAGCATGACAGCCAACATATATCTGAACAATTTTTCAGTGTGGCAAGGGATAACAATTTATAAGTCGTTTAATTCAACAAATCAACCAAAGTAGACTTTCAAAGACTTTTCAATGCCTTGAGAGAACTTACCTGTGGGCCTCTTTCCTCGTCTAGCTCCACTGTCATGAGAGCAGACGCACCTTTCTCGTTGACCGTAGAGTTATGTCCCTGCCAGAAGAAGTAGGCGCACCTTTCCCGGCCGGTCAGGGAGTGGCGAGCTGCCTGACCCTTCAGCGTTTTCATACCTGTCAATCACAATTACAGGCTTGTCACTTTCAGGCATGGGAATTCATTGTCAGAAGAAAGTCTGAAGTTTGCCAAGAAAGTCTGAAAACACCATACCCAAAATCAGTTGCCAGATGTTTTTTCAAGTCTGAAATCAGCCAACTGGAGGAAATTCCCAGGCCTGCACTGGACAGTTACCATGGCAACAAGTTCGGCAGCTGACAAGATCCCCATTTATCTACTCTCTTTTTACATTATGAGATAAATCACTATTTTCATTTTGTGCAAGAGGTCTCAAAGAAAAAGGTTTGACAGCCACGAAATCCCAAATGGCCAACAGCGACAATACTGGAATGTGTAGAGTGAGGAAAATCGATCTCAACTGTTCATTTACTGATCTCAAACCACTGTGCAAATATGAACTTGATCAGTGGAAAATCTGCCAGATATTTTGTTCACAAAGACGTGTGGGACAGTCTGGAAATCCAAAATGGCTGACAGCAGTCATATTGGGTTATTTATTTATTTATTTATTTGATTGGTGTTTTATGCTGTACTCAAGAATATTTCACTTACGCCGCAATCAGCATTATAGTGGGAGGAAACCGGGCAGAGTCCGGGGGAAACTCGCTGCCTTCCGACAGACAGCTGAAGAGGAAGCCAGTCTGAGCTGGATTTAACTCCTGTGAAAGGCTCCTGGTATACAGGATTACTAGAGTGACAAAACCAAATCGCACCTGTCCTTTTAGAGACCATAAACCACTGTATATTAAAATGCAGACTTGAAAACTTGGTGGAAAACTGCTTAAGATATCTTCTTCACCAACTTTCAGGTGTGATAGACAAAAGGAAGGACAGAGACGAACACGCAGGTGCAAATCACGAGGAGGCATAACACACCAGAGTCTCTGATTAGACAGTAGCTCTACTGGTTGGGACAAAATTATTACAAAAGTTGATTACAAATTTATGTATGTACAGCGAACAATGGACAGTCAAACTTGAAAATGAATACTATGAAATACCTATCTTGATTCACTTGTACCAAATTTTGTTGAAACTGGACAAAAACTAACAGTAATTAGTAGCATTTTGAAAGAAATGTTAACACATCCTGTGTGAACAGACAGACGGATGGGCAACCAATCATCGTAATGGAAAATCTATACTACCATTTATTTATCTTCAACCAAGTTTCATTGATATCAGACAAAACCTGTAACATGTGTTACTATGGTGGACGAACAGACAGAGAGCCTATCATCAAAATTGAAAATCTATACTGTGAAATTTGCATCTTGATGTAGTGTACACTTGATCCTAGTTTTGCTGAAATCTGAGAAAACCTGTAGGGGGTTAAGTTAACAAACGGACAGATGGATGCCAAACAACTTGCCAATACATGACCTCCTCTGGTCTTTGACCAGTACAGCCCAAAAAATTGGCTGAACAAAATGGCATACCTGAGGCTGTGATCATGTACTGCCAGCGCACCACGTAGGTGTCCCCGTCGTGGAACTGCCCGTAGCTGTGTGTGGGAAGTTTCGAGTGGTCGTACTCCAGGACGTGCCAGACTATGACATCCAGAGTGAGGATGTCAAACTCTCGCCGCAGTCCGTCCATGTCCTCCACCCTTCCAGGAAAAACACAAATATTATCAGACTATTTGTTAAAGGATATACAAAAGCTTGCGGTTTAACAAGCTGAATGTGTTCACTGTTTCTACCAAACTTAAAGAAAGAAATAAAATTGTGGGGTTTCCTTCTTACTTCATTTATCTGATTGGGGTTTTACAACAATGTTGTTCATTTTACAACAATGAACTCAACAACGTTTCACTTATACAACAGCAGCCAGTATTATGGAAAGACGAAACTGGGCAGAGCCTGGCGGAAGTTTTTCCTTTTCGGGGCATACAAGTGGTTGCTATTTCGTAATTTCAAATTTTACGTGAAAAATCAACATTAAGAAGTGTCTGAAGGGCATAACTTTGTAAATCATGAACAATGTCATGACAACTGTTATCAAAGTACAAGTTCGGTCACATGAGAAAAGTACACAAAAATTTCAAATTTTGTGAAAAATCAACATTAAGAAGTGTCTGAAGGGCAAAACTTTGTAAATAATGAACAATGTCATGACAACTGTTATCAAAGTACAAGTTCAGTCACATGAGAAAAGTCCACAAAACTGTACACAAAATTTCAAGAGAATCCACACAGTACACTTGTTAGAATCGTGTGCCCAAAATCCCTTCTGTAGACTGCTCAGTAACTCGAGCAGGGAACTTGAAAATTAGGAATGGATAAGTTTAGGTAATGGTGAAGATAATTTGCAAATTTTCAAACTGGTGTGGGTTGTGATTCATCATTGATACCTCAGGAGGTATTATGTCTTTAAAACCATGAAGACCCACAGAACAATTCTAGGACTGACTTCCCTACCTTCCAACAATTCGGAGGATGTGTGTGTTGGGTAGGGTGGGGTGGGGTGGGGGCAAGGTGTTATTAAACCATTAGAAACAAACCCCACATACCATTTGTCACCTCGTCCAACATGGCTACCTTCAAACACCATGGTAACCGGGCCTTTGTTGACGGGTATCAGAAGCTTGGCATCATACGGTTTCAGGTCACATTCCACCTGCTGAAGTCACAAACACACAAGCCTCAGGTTTACATCGTCTTTCACGGCTTTACATCAAATGCTCGGGTTCCAAGAAGTTTTATTTATTTTATTGGTGTTCGATGATAAACATCAAGAATTATACCGTGAATGACCTAAATTTCACCTTCAAAAATGCATTTGTAGAGACCAATTAATCTGATAAAATATAATTTTTGATTCCGAAACTTACATTTTTCCTGTAGGATATGACAAATTGACCAAACAAACCTCAAACTACCATTCTACAATCAATACAAACTTGGTCAAAATTTGGGGGAATTTTTAATTTGGTAATTAAGGTTTGCGAAGTTAAGTTTCCATGTACTCGGTAATTAGCGTAAGTAAGTTTCACGCTTCTAGGGCATAAAGTAATAACATAGTAAAAAATGCTTTCTGCATTTTCACTGAAAGAACACGGCTGATACCCATAATATTTATCACCTGAGTTTTAAGATCATTTCTGCAATGATTCGTCAAGACCAGAAACCTTTCGCTCTCGTTGATTTTGATATTTTTGTTACCCTCTGAATATTCAACATCTCTTTACCATAAATTCTGACATAAACATACAATTTTTAATCCACATCTGAGCTGAATATCAGACAACAAATTCACTGTAAATGTTTTTCTCACATTTCATTCACAAATTTCAGTTTTTCACGATTTTCCTGATTGATGATTTACTTGTCTTTTCATACAAAATTTATTTTTATATTTCACTCTTTGCTTAAATACTTTATTTTGTTAATACATCGAAAGTCCTGATAGGCTCCACATTAGCTTTACAAGTACCTTCAGAGCAAAGCTATCTGGTGTTTTACTGCGCATCGTGAAACGTGATGATTCCGGCCAATCAAAAAACTTTTCTTTGAACAACGTTGTTTCCATGTTCTGGTTGACTTTTCCGAATATCGCCCAAGATGGCCGCTGTGAGGATTTGTTTGGAAGTCCCCCTTCTTCTTCATCTGAAAGACACTCGCAATATTAAAACACAAACTGACCTAAACTTTTGCCACAAAAAGTGCATTTTTAGAGGCAAGTTAATGTTATGAAGTATTACTGATGGTGCTGGAACTTCTATTTGAAATAGCCATTAACAAAAGAAAACATCATGGAAGATCACCTAGAAGCCAGCCAAGCTGATTCAAGGAAGTCGACACGAAAATTTTGTTGGCACATTTTTCTTCAACTTAGAGTCGATTTCATTAGTCCTTTAAACCCTCTGTGACAAACAGACCTAAAATTTGCTCTCAAAAGAGGCAAGAAATGTAAGAAAAGACATTTTTTTGTTTTTTTGTGTTGACACTTTAAACCTTTCCAGTAGGATATCCGCCTACCTTCCACAAAAAGCTCAAAACACTTTTCCACAATCAACAGAACTTCAACTTCATTGTCATGGGCAAACTGAAGGTATCATTTGGGCTACTCTCCCTAAGGGCCATGTTAGGGCTGATGCGATACATGTTGTAATCAAAGCCCTAACTTTTTTTTTTATTTCTGACGTAGCCATTATCTTTACCTTTTAAAGCCTTTGTGACGGATACTGCAAATGAACTAAAAATTCCACCCCTCCCCCCACAAAAAACGCATTTTTAGAGGCAAAAATTGTTTTCAAGATATTGTTTTTGGTGCTGAAACTTACATTTTCCCCAAAGTACATCAGTTTATCACCAAACAAACCTCAAAACACCTGTCTACAATCAACAGAACTCTCAGAATCAGGAAATATGAGCAACTTGGTATGATTTAGGTTACTCACCCCTGAGGCCCGTGATGGGGTTGATGGGGCACATACTATAATCGTAACCTTTGTCCCAGAGCTGGGTGGCCAGTTTCAGTCCCATCTTTCTCTGCTCCATGGAAACCTGGTTACCCTGCCAGACGTACAGCTCCGAGCCAAAGTCAAACACCAACACCTGAACAGGTAAACCAATCTCGTCAGGAAATGTTCAGTTTTGAATCGTCCTCCAGCTATCCCTAGGTGACACTCAATAAAATAGCTTTCCATCCCTATTTTAATAAACCGAGAAGTGTTGCAAATAAAGTTTTCGTTTCTTGATAATTTGCAATGATTCAAGACACTCTAAGCGTGATACGTCTGAGCCCTCGACAGGGATAAACATTATGCTCCCTTACATGGTTCTTCAGCACTGAACGCCTTGGCAATCACCCGCCATCTAGCCGATTGTTGCAGCTGGAATAAATCTTTGGGACAACAACAATTTTACGTTTACTTGGGGCACAGCCGAAGCTTGGCAAAATACACACAAAAACCTAGCACTGAACTACAACCCTGATGGTCACCAAAGTGCTAAAGAGTTCCTCTAGCTGTGATGTAGTAATGCCAAGAAGTTCAACATAAGGACAGACATAACAGATGGATGGACAGCACCTCACAATAACATGACCCACAACGGACACACTTGACAGTATTTACCTCATCGGGTTTCAACATCTCCACCTTGGGGATCTTGCCCCAGTACTCCTCGTAGGGGACTAAGGTATTATTGCACACTTTATAGATCATGTTCGTCTCCACGATGTAGGCTTCATAAGATTCGTCTTCATCCGGAGGACCACACTCTGAAATCAAAGAGGTTTGATAATAAATATTTCATGTAAGAAAACAATGACATAACGTATTAGTCAAGCAATACTACATGAAGAACATATTAGGTGTGGTGAAAACGGACAGTGATATAAATATATAAATTCAGGGGTCGAAACGAACCACAGAATACCACTGGCCAAATGAACAGGGTCCTCTGAGACCAACAGGTCCTCCTCGATATTTATATCTGGTTCTTCAGTTAAATAAAGGTAAATATCATCAAACCATTCTATGACTGATTTCCATCTAAATGCTTACAATCTAGCAAAAAACCTTCCTACTATTAAATGACCGTTTACAAATGAGGGTATGGTCACGTGTGACAGAATTACTATAAATTTTACACAAGTCAGAGGCCAGCCAAACCACTGCTTCATGAACTATCCTCACCTGACCAAAATTTCACTATCCTCAGAACTATAGACCACTGTTAATTCTGAGTCCATTAAATGCATAAAATGATAAGTCAACAGATCATCAAAATTTTGCTTTACAAAGAGATCATCTTCCATGCCTACATCTAATAAGAACAACTGTATTATACAACCACATTCACACAATCTGCCCATCAAAGGCGGAATACCATACCAAGACAGTACATCACACCAGCCAACCAATGAAAACAGTTGTACCTTGACACACTTCGTCGCCTTCCAGCAGAGACCAGAAGTTTTTATTGGCTACATGTCTCATCTTCTCGTCTTCCACGATAATGGGGGGTGAAGACTCCCGATAACCCATATCCTTCTTCTGAGAGACAAACTGGGCAATGTCTGCTGCCTGAGAAGGACAAAATGGAAATTTTCCAGTAAATCTATGGTACAGACAAACTGATCAATGTCGGCTGCCTGAGACTGACAAAATGGAAATTTTCGACTAAATGTACAGTATATAGAAACACCAGGCAATGTCTGCTGTCTGAAAAGGACAAAATGGAAAATTTCCACTAAATGCACAGAATATAGAAACTCTGGGCAATGTCTACTGCCTGAAGGAAAAATAAAACAACCAATTTGTAAGATCTTATACTGGATGCTACAAATATGCTAAACTTCTGGGTGGAGCAAGTTGGTTTTCAAACAAGATCTCACTAAAATATGGCTGAAACATTTCCAATATGGCTGAAACATTGCCAATGTGGCGTTAAGCCATAATCATTCATTCAAACAAGATCTGATGGTACAAAAAATAAATGTGCGCATAAAATTTTACCAAATTCAGACAACATTTGAAGCAGATACTGCCGAATAAACAAGAAGCAATCAGATTTGATAAATATGGAAAACTAATGCATGTATCTGCGTGGTTTGTGACTTTGACCAGAGGACAACATTCGGAGCAATTCTTGCAAGAAAACCAACAAACGATGACAAGTATAAAATTCATTACGCAAGTACTAGCAAAGTACCCAACTGTACTCTTGTGTTCAGATATGAAACTCCTTGCCCCCATCCCACCCACATGCCCCCACCTGACTGATTGATCTGCATCCATTCACCTCACTCCACCACTGGAAAAATGTAAATTTAAACACCCAAAATGTTTATGATGTTTATTTATCCTTTGCCCCAGGGTTCTGCCTGATTTCCTCCAATCAGAATGCTGTTCGAGGTCATAGAATTATTTTGGATCATATTTTGGTCAAACACCAAAGAAATCAATATATAAATCGTTGACATTCCTCTACAAATGTCCTTTTTCTTATGAAATTCTACGTCATTTACAGCATACCAGATATCTACACATGATACATTTGTGCAAAGCCTATATCGCAAATTACTCAGACTGTATAACACCCTGTTCATACGGACAGAGTTTCACTGGTTTAAATGTGCCACTTTACTCAAGCCGGCTTAAGTCTGCCGTGTGAACACAAAACATGGGATTTAAACTGGTTTAAATGTGCCACTTTACTTGAGCTGGCATAAGTCTGCTGTGTGAACGCAAAACATGGGGATTTAAACCGGTTTAAATGTGCCACATTCATATGTGGCTTGAGATGAGTTTGCTTCTCAACTTTTACTGTGTGAATACAAAGTGGATTAAATGCCTGGGATATTACATTGTCGCACATGAACTCCAGGGTAAGAAATGTTAAGTTGGTTTATATATTGCACCGGTGAATGCAAAGAATCCTACACCAGTTTAAATACTTCTAAACCAACTTTAATAGCTATGATGTCGTGTGAACAGGCAAAAAATCCAAGCCGGATTGAGGTAAAGTGGGCGAAGGTTTTCGACCGTGTGAAGAAGGTATAACACATCACACATGACTTACCCTGGCCTTTTCAATGACATTGCTGAACTTGCCGTTCCAGTTCACCACTTTGTCTGGTCTGATCAGAATGTACGAGTCACCTCTGTTCACAGATGTGACATGTGGTTCAACCAGTCGCGTCTGGACGTGGCGGCGACCTGCGACAACGAGTACAAGAACTCGAGTACGGAAATACAAATCTCCAATCAATGCCAACTGGCACAACAAATACACGACATCCCCTCTGCACCTTACCCTATTTCTTCTAATGTTTGGGACGTTTGGTTTACTCTTTTCAGCCAGTACACCTGGACCTATAGGAGGAATACACAGTTTCTCTTTTTGCACATGCTTAGTCCAGCTAATGAACAACATATCCAAATCATCATTTCTCCGAAAACACTTGGAGAAAAATGGAAATTTTTACTTTAAAGCACTATAAATCACAGCCTAAAAATTAGAAGAAGTAGGGGACATATCCTGGAATTCTGATTACCTCCACTAAGGAGGTTATTTTTGCCCTGGCATTCGTTTGTCTGCCTGCCAGTAACTTCACTGGAAATAACGTTGTGTCGCAATCTGGACGGAATTTTGTGCACAGCTTTCCCTTCAACCAAGCAACAATCCATTGAATTTTGATGGTGGTCATGATCTGGATCAAGATATTTTTTTTAATGATTCTTTGCCCAAAATAAACCCTTTCTTTGAAGGATTTCAAAGTTCTGAAAACCTTTCAACAAAATTTCAAGGTCTTTTAGGACCACAGTGAGCCTCAAGCATGGCAATGGCAAACCGAGGCTTTGGACTTCACAATCACACTTTCCACAAGTGAAGTATTCTTGAGGACGGCAATCAAATAAATAAATAAATAACTACACTTTCAAACACTTCTGCTTTCACTTGCTTATGATTCCTTCTGACGATGAGAGCTCTGAATGTTCATAACCACATTCCAGAACAAGGGAGACAATCGAGTGTGCATGGGCAAACCCTCTGCTCTAACAAGCCTAGTCTGGTGTAATTGAGTTGCTATACACATTCTGTGACTCGGCTGTAGCTTTTCTTGATTCCAATTTCCTGAGACCCACCTATGTCTCATTCCTGAAATACATTAGCTTTCCTGAAATGTGCCATTTGTCCTGATTCTGGGAGTTCTACTGATTGTTGGAAGGTGCTATGAGGTTTGTTTTGAAGGCAGGATATTAACCTGCCAGCAAAATGTAAGTTTCAGAACATTTTTCAGAATACAATATTTTATGACATTTGTTATACCTCTAGAAATGAGCCTTGACGGACAAAATGTCTGGCCATTTACATTATTACCGTCCTAGACTCTTGGCCAATAATTTCAACATTTCATCTGTTATAACGATTTCTTCTCCATAATTACCTTTAATATGTAGCAGCATGAGATCCTTGTATGGTAAAAATTTATCAGCGCCCCCTGGTGTATGTGTCTTGGAATCTTTGGTTTTGCGCAGTTCGATGTTGAAACTCTCTGTGGACTGGAGTCCCTTCACCGCTGCCTCAGCCAACATCACCTGGGCCGATGAGGAATCCTTGGCTACTGTACGACAACAACAGAAATATAAATGACTGTTAGTCAAGAGAAGCTCGTATGAGAGGAGTTAATGCTATTGAAAAGTCCCTTTCAGAAAAGTCCACGTGGCTTACCAATGAGAAACTATACTGAGTTCTGGCCAAGGGTTTGTAAGCCTTAACAATTTAATATTTCCAGGATTTTTCCTGTCGTAAAATTCTAATTTTCTGAATAAGTGAAATACATATTTAAGAGTCATACCAGCTTAAACAGTGATAAAATGACAGCATTAGTTGCGTTTTGAAGTGTGTACACAGATGTGCGTGAAGTAACTTCAAAGATGCTGCAAAAACACCTTTCCCTGACTTGTCTCTAATCAGCCCCCAATCCTTGTGCCAAAGTGGTTCTGAATTTCAAGTGTTCTCCACACTGAACTGCAACTATTAAACCCTGAATATCCAGGCTTTTCAACACCTTGAAAAGTTACATGCAATTTTGAGGCCTGGAAAAGTTACATGCAATTTCCAGGCTTTTCAATGCCTGGATTCAACATGGCCGACCCAACAGCTACTCACAGCCTTCGCGTTTGATCCTCTTCAGCTCCATCTCAGCCACACCTGTTCGGAACTCGGTGTACGTCTGCTCAATCTCCACCGACATTGTCTTCAGCGGGTTTCGGTTCTGAGGGACATGACGGCGTTTGGGACGAATTCTTCTGGCTGGAGTCAATCTGTAAGGGGAGATAACCAATGTGCAAAGATTACAGGAAATCTGTAAATGAGTGGCAAATTCTCTTTTACCAGCCTAATTATTTTCACTACTCACTACTCTATATATCACTTATTCTCTGTTTATTTACACTTCCTTCATCTTTTCTATTCCCCGCGTTCACCACTCTCTCCACATGTATTTTGTTTTCTGTTTAACTCACCTCTTTCTGCACTTGGCCATTTTCTCCAATTCACTTCTAACTGCACTTTATGTCCCAAAATGTTGCTGGTTAAAACATCAATATTCATACTGTCATCTTCTGGCTACTGTCCCAATAGGTTGTCAGTTGGAACTTCCACAGAATCATACCATATTCTTCTGGCTACTGTCCCAAAAGTTTGTTGGTTAAAATGCCAATACATTCCTACCATCACACTACACTCTCCTTTTTTACTTTCCCACATTTTCACCACACCAGCTCTAAATTCACTTTCCTATTTCTCACCACCTCTCAGTGCAAACTTACACATCTTCTGCCTTCAGGAACAGATGATCAAAATCGTCCAGTGACACATCAATCTTCTCCTCCTCTAGGCCCTGCACCTGGGAGAAGAACGTGTTAAAACTGTCCTCGCCAAGGCTGGGTAACTCCACCGTCATGGTTTGGAATGCATCTTCCACCTCGCGGTCCTCATCTCTCCCTATCCTCGTGATTACCGTCTTAGAGGAGGAGGAGGATTTTGACACGGAGACCATTGGAGGGCCTGATGTCAGAATCAGAGTTACTGTCAGAGGATGTTAGTTACTTCACTGAGTACATGTACATGAATTTGTTCTTTTTTTTTTTACTTTAATTCTTTGTTGGAATTTTTTCAATACAAGTACTTTAGTTGCCGCTGGAGATTTTGACACGGAGACCATCGGAGGGCGGGCCTGGGGACAGACTCAGAAAGACTATGAGTACATGTAAATGGATTTGTTATTTTCTTATTTAAATTCTTTGGGTTGGGGGTGGGTGGGAGGGTTACTTGGTACTCTTTCACTTGTACTTGTGCGAGATGGTGCCTGAAGTAAACGATTATCATCTTACCAGGTTGCCCTGGATATGTGACAAACAAAGCCTTATCCTCTTTCCATCTCTTATCAAATCATGACAACCATATAAAAACTCAGAATTGTACCATCAAACCCTGATGCTAGGATGTTTTATCATCAGATGGACAATGGAAAAAACACAAATCCAACAATGACCGATCATAACATGAATATGTCACAATATTAAGGACTTTTTGAAAAATTAATAAAAATACAGGGACTTTTTTATGGCAATTCATGACAGGAAAATGTGTTCATGAATACTGAGGTTTTGTTTACGACAGTCGAAATTCTGATTTATGAAATGTTTTCCCAGCTTTAGAGGTAAACTTACCTTCAGAAATGAGTTCTTTGGGAATGGGGATTCTCTCTCTGGAGGGGGACTGTACGGGGGAGCTGTCCTCTGGGGCAGAGTCTCCTGTCAATCAACCATACAACATTTAACATGATTGACAGATACCATACATACACACAAATGGGGAAGAGGCACTCTCTACAGAGGGCAGAGTTTACTGTCAAATGCAAAGCCCAGGATGATTGACAGATAAAAGTAACATACTATAAACAAGCAGAAGGGACTATTTTGAGACAGGACAATATATTTCCCAGCTTTCAATCAATCAAACACACAACATAATATGATTGGTGGATACAATATACGCATAATTCTAGGTGGCTGGGGCCATCCTTAGACAGGGCAAGATTTGCTGTCAATCAATCACACACAGAACACAATATGATTGGTGGATATAATATACGCATAATTCTAGGTGGCTGGGGCCATCCTTAGACAGGGCAAGATTTGCTGTCAATCAATCAATCACACACACAACGTAATATGATTGGTGGATATAATATACGCATAATTCTAGGTGGCTGAGGCCATCCTTAGACAGGGCAAGATTTGCTGTCAATCAATCAATCACACACACAACGTAATATGATTGGTGGATATAATATACGCATAATTCTAGGTGGCTGGGGCCATCCTTAGACAGGGCAAGATTTGCTGTCAATCAATCACACAGAGAGTGGATGTATCACAGGAAATATCGAATATACTGGATCTGATCTAAAATTTTAAACAAGCCTAAGGTACTCAACCTGCACCCACAAAGATGTTTTAGGATATGCTTGGATGGTACAGATGGTATCCTACTTGACAAAAAGTGAGTTTTTGGAATCAAAAGTAATGTTTTCATTTTCCTAAAAAAAAAAGTAATACTTCCAGGTGAAGTTGTAGGACGAATACAGTTGGGTGTGTAATGCACAATTTCAAACAACAGACAACAGAAATCATTCTTTAAGCTCGGAAATCTTTCTTTCATGGCACTATAGTGGAATGTGGGAAGAGTTTTCAGTTTCTATGAGCACATATTTTCTCACCTTTCCCAAATGACAACTCTCTCTTTGGTAATCGCCTTTTTCTGGTGGACACAGGGCTATCTCCAGCAATACCTACAGTGACAAAACAGGAGCATATTTATTTACTTATTTGATTGGTGTTTTACACAACAGTCACCAGCAACTCTGCAACTTTATTTCAGGAGGTTTTTCAGGTACAGTGTTCAAACGAAAAAGTGTGAAGTGCAAACACTCATTTTTAATATGATCCATGGAAGCTGATTGTAGGCATTTGAATGTTTTTAATTTATTTAAAAAAAAACAAACAACAAACAAAAATTGAATTCAAAAGAGACAAACAAGTTTATGTTTTTCAGTACTATTCAGTGGTATTTCCACTGACGTTCCCTGAATTCTAACTGTGATAAGCAGCCTTCTAAGTTTCAATTTTTGGACAGGCCGTCTTTTAACAAGGCCTTTCGCTTAAAGACGCTAAACCCTATGGGTGATTGAAGCTGCTGCAAACATGCACTGTGTTAAGTTTTTGTTTTTGCTTCAAAGTCACCATAAGCCTCACCATTTTTGCTCTGCTTGCCCTCGACCGTGAAGGCTTTCGCGTCTTTCTCCTCCACCCTGCTCGTCCATTTCATCTGAGACTCTCCCAGCTGGGACAGCCGGTCAGCTATGCTGTGAGGACGCTCCAGAAGAGGTCCCTTCTTCACTCTCATCTGAACATCTTCGGGGAGACCCAGCTCGGGACGGACTCTCCGCTTCCAATCTTCTTCACCGCTCTTCCTCAGCTGGTTTAACCTGTAAGGAAAAAGACATAAGGCTTGGTTGCTCGCTCACTTGGTTGGTTGGTTGGTTGCTTTGTTTTTCACTTTGCCAGCAAAAATGTTTAAAAGCATGTTTCAAAATGACTTTTGCACCATCATCCTGGTGACTTCTGGTAGCAGGGATCACAGGGAATTTACCACACTTATCAGTCTGTACCCAACAATTTAATTTATGCTTGATTCTGGTGGATTTCTTTCATCTTATAGGGTCAGATAAGAGTTTTTGTGAAGTTTGAAGCACCAAAAGTATTATTTTAAGAAAGTTTCTGAAAGTGCATTTTTACAGGTCAAACCTCAGGTGATATGTACAGTATTTGATTGTTGCTCAAAACCGCTCTCTAACCTTATTACTTATTCTTAGTCTTATTGGTCAGTTTTATGAGTCTAAGTGCCTGTGTTAAACCACAAGCCTTTGGCAACTATCCCATGTGCGGCACTACCTCCATGTTAAATTGGTGAGGGACTAGTGGATCATTCATGTTAAGTATCAAACTTCCTGTGGAGATTACTGAACACAATCTTCTCAGTTTATTTGATTCATTTATTTTTCTGATTGGTGTTTTACGCCATGCTCAAGAATATTTCCCTTATACGACGGTGGCCAACATTATGGTGGGAGGAAACCGGGCAGAACCTGGGGGAAACCCACGGCCATCCACAGGTTGCTGGCAGACCTTCTCACATACGGCCAAAGAGGAAGCCAGCATGAGCTGGGCTTGAACTCACAGCGACTGCATTAATGGGAGGCTCCGGGTCATTGTGCTTTGATAGTGTGCTAACCCACTGAGCCACAGAGGCCCCGGGTCATTGTGCTATGATAGTGCGCTATAACCGGCTGAGCCACGGAGGCCCCGGGTCATTGTGCTGTGATAACGTGCTATAACCGACTGAGCCGCGGAGGCCCCGGGTCATTGTGCTGTGATAGCGCGCTATAACCAACTGAGCCACGGAGGCCCCGTTTCATTGTGCTGTGTTAGCGCGCTAACCCACTGAGCCACGGAGGCCCCGGGTCATTGTGCTGTGATAGAGCGCTAACCCACTGAGCCACGGAGGCCCCGGGTCATTGTGCTGTGATAGAGCGCTAACCCACTGAGCCACGGAGGCCTCGGGTCATTGTGCTGTGATAGCGTGCTAACCAACTGAGCCACGGAGGCCCCGGGTCATTGTGCTGTGATAGAGCGCTAACCCACTGAGCCACGGAGGCCCCGGTTCATTGTGCTGTGTTAGCGCGCTAACCCACTGAGCCACGGAGGCCCCGGGTCATTGTGCTGTGATAGAGCGCTAACCCACTGAGCCACGGAGGCCTCGGGTCATTGTGCTGTGCTAGCGTGCTAACCGACTGAGCCGCGAAGGCCCCGGGTTATTGTGCTGTGCTAGCGTGCTAACCGACTGAGCCATGGAGGCCCCTGGCCATTGTGCTGTGATAGCGTGCTATCCGACTGAGCACCGGAGGACCCTCCAGTTTATTTGATCTCTTTCAAACATAATACTATATGGTATTTAACCATGTAAAATCAACAACTTTCAAGGACTCGACCCATAATACATGTAGTCTTTTTCAAGGACTTTCAAGGTTTTTTTGGAACCTTTTCAACAAAATTCAAAGAACTATCAAGGACTTCCATTACGACCACTTAGGAACCCTTGTGTAATAAATGTTTACCTTTCTGCAATGGATCCACTGTTGGTCTTGGATAGCTCCCCTGTTCCCGAGGCCTCTGCCGCCTCCTTCTCCTCTGGTGTGATTGGCTGTGTGTGGTGGCGCGATGCCCCATACTTCATCTTACGCTGTTCAGGCGTCTTTTCTGGTGTTCCCGTGTCTGCAGGCTGGGTGTGGTACCTAAGGAGAAAACAGAGGCAATCTATTACTACTACCTGGAGCTATCTCATACAATACCTGCAGAAATGAACTACCCTCATTCTTCTAATTTTGCTAAAAAGCAAAAAATTGCATTTCTCTCATGGTTTTTCGTAAAAGTAAAGCTTTGTAAGCTCATCAGATGGACTAACCATGTGAGGAAAGAGGAAATGGGTATTCCTGTTACAATTACATGTATATTGGCTATAAGGCAGATCAAGTGTCTGCAAAATTAGAAAAATTACTGTACCCGAATTCCTCAACCTTTTCGCATATTAAAGAGCAACTTTCAGTGCAATTTATGCATATTTTTAATTTGATTTTGGAGACAAAACTACACTGGTTGGCTGGACAAAAAGTATGACTTCTTCAGCCAACACAGAATAATATCTTCAGAATATGCTTGAATAAACGCCTTGCGAACATGTGAAAAGGTTGAAGAATTACAGTACATGTATGTTGTGAGAACTTAATCTATTTGGACATAATAATTATGTCCAACATCCAGATTCTGCCTTTATTACATGTAGTATGTGACCCAAAAAATCGATTTTGTTGCGACAAAATAGGCCCAGAATAACAAGAATTGCCCACTTAGCCTAAATTCTACAAAACTCTAGAATCAAGCAAGGGTTGCTGCCTTTCTACATCTAGACGTACATCTAGATTAGTACCTGGGTATCACTTCATGGAACTCTTTGCTACTACATATTAACATGTATTGGCTACATGTATATAAAATGAGGGTCTACACGTCAATCCTCACCAAATTGGGCTCACGTCTTAAACTCTGCCCTGAGCTCAACGACAACAAACAAAATAAACATCCTTCGCATTCTCACAATAAGAATCATTTATCAATCTCATCAACAAAGTATTACACTGAGACAGGACGTTTAAAATTGCGTTCAAACCTATCAAGCTAATCTTAAATCTTAGTGCACATTTATGATATCAAAGGCTACAGCGCAGAGAGCAAATCCAGAGCAGTGGCAACAGAGTGACAGTCGACAAATGGTCACACTTTACCGGTGAAATCCTGCCTCTTATGAATTTACCTCAGTGGGCTTTATTCTAACGGCTCACATGTATGAATCTAATCGAGGAATGTGACAATAAAATGAAATTTTAGTCGGAATTACAAACACCTGTTAATACAAGATTTCAGAATTTTAAGACATTAGTTTCATCCTTAAGACATAATCAATGGAACTTTAATTCCATATCAGACGGACAACTAATGCCAGGCTTAAACATTAGTTACCCTCCTGAACAAAAGCAAGAAGTACTGACACTTCATGGTGCTATATGTCTTGCATTCATGGCCATTAATTCAAGGACGTGTGGTGCTATATGTCTTGCATTCATGGCCATTAATACAAGGACGTCTGGTGCTATATGTCTTGTATTCATGGCCATTAATTCATGGATGTCTGGCGCTATATGTCTTGCATTCAAGGCCATTAATTTTTGGTCACTATTATATAACATCCTACCTCTTTTGCAATAGCCCGGAATCCGCTTCGCAATTCACAATAACTTTCCGCGAAAGCTAACAAGATGTTTTGGTTCCGGTAGCTCAAATGTATTAACTGCTCGACCTTGAGTCAAAAATGACTGTAAGAGAATACTGATCAACTACTACACCAGGATTACGTGTCCCTGCCAGCTAGCCAGCCAGCCTGACACAACTGAACATTAGCCCTTAATACAGGAGCGCTGTAATAAAGGTACAGACTTTTGTTTGCATGTCAGCAAACATGAGAAGCTCTTGATGGGCCTGGCAACATGTACATACAATACTAGGGGAGTACTTGTACGCTAATTGTCCGTTAAACTGCCTGGTACATGATGCATAGCAATAGAAAGCCTGTGCGTTTCCCTCATCATAAAAAAACACCCTACATGCCGTGTAATACAATTCAGCATATCATATACATGGATATGTAAATGTCAAATGGCAATATAACCACATGTAGTACCCCGGTAATGACACTTGGCATGGCAGGGCTCTTCTACTGTTCACGCCTGCAACCTAAACTTTACTCCATGATCAAATTGCACCTTTTGCCTGCTAGTTTCTGAAAGCTATGTTGGTACTAGAAAGGTATTTTGAGGTTTGTTTGAAAGGTAGTATGTCATTCTGCTGGGAAAAGTATCAGCAGAAAGGCAGCATTTTAGTTTCTTTATTTCAATCTGATTATACAATTTCACAGGGCCAAAATTTTAAGTCCAATGCAGTAATTCAATACTGGTAAGGTAATAATGTTCATAAAGGTAACACTGACATCAACTGCCTCTGTGCTAAAACAGTTCAGACCAGTCTGATATTACTACACAGCATACATGTACAGACAATTAGGGTATAATACTTGACGCCCTATGTGTGTTTAGGTTGTGCCCTTAAATGCACTCTTAAATGTTCCTGGGAGGCCTTGCACATTTGGGTGGCCATGAAACAGACCGGTGTGGGTGGCCTTGAAACAGGCAGGTGTGGGTGGCCATGAAACAGGCAGATGTAAGTGGCCATGAAACAGGCAGATACGGGTTGCAATGAAACAGGCAGATGTGGGTGGTCATAAGACAGGCAAACGACACTGCTTGGCCACAGCAGTTCTGAGCTCCAATCCCAACGTTTGCTGCTTTATAATGACAGTAAATGGATACGCTTTCTCCAATATGTCATACATAAACCATGAGGACACGTTACACTATGTTTAGGAGGAAGCCAGGAACAACATGGTAACTAAAACAACTGCGATATTATCGATGCTCATGCCGTATTGTCTCTAATAATTCAAGTCTCTGGATGCAGAAGTGCTACAGTCTTCATTATTTCATGTTTCCAAAAGTCCAGCCGGGGGATGTGGGTTATGGGTTGAGGATAAGGTGGGGTTGTGAGTGGGTCATGGGTTGAGGATGGGATGGGGTTGTGGGTGGGTCATGGGTTGAGGATGGGATGGGAATTGTTGGTGGATTATCGGTTGAGGATGGGATGGGGTTGTAGGTGGGTCATGGGTTGAGGATGGGGAGGGGTTGTGGGGGGGGTTATGCGTTGAGGATAGGGTGGGGTTGTGGGTGGGACGGGGTAGTGGACATACACGTATATGTCAGATTATCTGCCCAACCATCCAAGTGGACCGTAAAACAAACAAAATATTGACAAAATTTCAGGTAATTTAGGATACACTTACAACTTCGCCTCCCTAAAACGCGCCTCCTTACAAGACGGGATTCAATACACATGCGTAACACAGCTATAAATGTGTGCCACGAATTTTCGGTTTTCACGATGTTGTTGTTGCACACACGAGTATGTGGAGATCCTTCAGAACCTTCTGGGTCTGCATTCAGAGGCTTCAATTGTCATGCAATTGTATTTATAATGAAAGCCATAATACTGTAATGATTTGACTTACAATTTACATGTACAAACAGCACTGTGCTCTCGTCTATCCATATGATATATATGTCAAAGGCCATCTTGGCCATCTCAGTTCCCCACTCACAACATGGTGGGCAAATCTGTCTTCCCCCCCCCCCCATATGAACAGCATTGCAATGATGGAGTCATTTATTGTCACTCTTTGGTTTAACAAAAAAAAACATTTCTTTGCTGATCTTAAGACGTTTTCACTTTGTATATGATGATGGTCAAGCATTTCCGCTGGTGGAGAAAACCTGAGAGCCAGTAATAAACCAGTCACCTCTGACAAGTAAATGACAAACTTTTCCACATAGCTCACACACTGTACTCCACTTCACCTATAGCGCTCTTGTGTGTTAGATAAAAAATTCTTCTTGGACACAAATTTGTGGTACTTCATCGAATGACTTATGCTTCTTCAGGAACTAATTTTTTCCACAAGCTCTAGAGGTCATAGGTTAAAAAGTCAATATTTATTAGCAAGCACAAACCTCGTCAAGAACACAAAAGCTAATAACATATATGTGCATCATGTTATATACAATCCAGGATGTTACCAAAATTTGCTCGACTTGCACATCAAGAGCAATGGTGCAAAAAAAAAAAAAATAAATAAACAAAGAAAAAAAGAATCAAGGCCGTTATGAAAAATTTGCTTGAGTTGGTACACATACATCATTGCAATGATGGAAAAAAAATATAGGGACAGGTAAAGGTTGGGTCATCAAATCGGCATTAGGCATGGTCTTAAATGATCTAGTTCTCTGCATTAAGCTCTGACAGGGTATTGGCTGTTGACTCATGCATGTGTATCCACAAACAATCGACCGGATATCATTCGTGTTTTTAACAGAGGGCATACCTCGTAATAAAAGCCATTTACTTCCTAATTTTTTCTCCCTTAAAAAAATTCTTGCTAGGAGTCACCAAGCCTTATGAGAAACCAAGAGTCTCTGGTGAGACAGCAGCTTTATGGTTGGGACCAAATCATTACGGAGTTGATTATGTATCTATAACAGATAATGGACAATCAAAACTGAAAATCAATGCTACAAAATATGTATCTTGATTCACTTGTACCAAGTTTTGTTGAAACTGGACTAAAGCTGTTACAGTAATTAGTAGCATTTTTCAAGAATTGCTAACATATGCTGGATGAACAGCAAGATGAACAACCGATCACTGAAATGGAAAATTGATACAACGATTTCTGTACCTTGACAAAAATACACACCTAAACCAATTTCCATCGAACAATTTCCATTGGAATCAGACAAATACTGCAGGAGGAGTAGTGTTTTTAAAGGTGTGTTAACATGTACTTGATGTAGTCCATTTTTAAACCAAGTTTTGTTGAAATCAGTCCAAAACTGTAGAAGTAGCATTTTGAAAAATATGTTAACATATAATTGAGGTAGTCTATTTTTAAACAAAGTTTTGCTGAAATCAGTCCAAAACTGTAGGAGAAAGAAGCATTTTGAAAAATATGTTAACATATACTGGATAAACAGACAAACAGATGGATGGACAACTGATCACAGAAATGGAAAATTGATAAAACAAATTATGTATCTTGATGTAGTGTACACACCAACAAAATTTCCATGAAATCAGACAAAAACTGCAGAAGGAAGCATTTTGAAGGAAAAGTTAACAGATGTTAGACGGACAGACGACTTGTTAATATATAACATCTTTTGGTCTATGACCAGCAGAGCTCTAAATGATGCGTATAAATGTACATGTAAAAAAATTTATGACAGAGAAACTTACCTTTCTGCCTCTGCTTTCCTCGCTTCTCTGGAGCGCCGGCGAGCCAAAGCCTCATTTTTGATCTTGGACATTTTCCTTGTCTCGGCTGTCTGAGATATAGACTTTTCCACGGTCGCTCCGACTGCCTCTGTGCCATTGGTTTGATCACTCGAAGTCTCCACATGATGGGACTCCCGCGTCTCCTCTTGCGTTACGACAGACGCAAACTCCGACGTCACGTCACTGTCTTCACTTGTCACCTCACAAGACGCCGACCTGACCTCGCTGGATGCTGTCTTCTTCAGAATTCCTCGGATTTCATGCGATTCTTTGAAGTCTTGTGAGCGAGACTTCTTCAAAACGCCTTTGTCGGGCTCAACCTTGTTCTCCTCAAGTGAATCGCGTTTCAAGATGCTCCTCGGAAGATCGCCCTCTGATTTGCCTTTTGAATCGCGCCGCAATGCACTTTTGTGACCTTTCTGGGAATCGCTTGAGTCTGTGTGTTTCAGGATTCCGCGACTCGGTTCATCGGGAGACTTCGCAGACGTTATCTCCCCTTCCGAGTCGCCGTGTTTCAGAATTCCCCGAGGTTCGGCGCTGTCTTTTCCGGCGTCTTTCAGTATTCCACGGATTTCTGAATCAGAAGACTTCCTCCCATCATGCTTTAGTATGCTCTTAACTTCCTGTGGATCCTTGTTCTCTGAGGTTTTCAAAATCCCTACAACAGAAAAATTATACATGTAGCACTTACAAGACTACGGTGTGTGCAAAAACAAATCATACCCTTGCAAACTGTCATCCTTATTCTACAACTGAAGAAAGTATTTAGCCTTTTTATAAAACAAATTGACTGATTCCACTAAAGCTGGTGAATCAATTTATGTACAATGTGTTTGTTGTGAATAAAGCAGCACATGACGTCTTCTTTGAGTTAAATTAATGCATGAACTGTGACAAAGAATTTATTTTATTTCATTATTTGATTATTTAATGAATTCACGTTTTACACTGTACTCAAGAATATTTCAGTAAAACAATGGCGACCAGCATTACAATGGGAGGAAACCGTGCAGAGAACAGGGGACAACCCGTGACATCTGCACGTTGCTGGCAGACCTTCCCTGCCATGCGCAACCAGAGAGGAAGCCAGCATGAGCTGGGCTTGAACTCACAACGATTGCATTGGTTAGAGGCACTCGCTTCTTTACGCTGCACTAGCACGCTATCCCCCTCAACCATGGAGCCCCCCCCTCCCCCCCCACCAGAAATTTAGAAATACTTGCATGTATATGAACTTATGTGCAAGAAACTTGTTTAGGTCCCTACTTGTTCAAGCATATTGTAATACACATGTACCCCAGCACACGTAGACTCCGTCTTACAAATCAACACTTCTACACGAGTCAGAGACACAGTCCTATAGAACATGATCTACCGGTCATTAATAGACGACCCACATTCCTCACCTGTTTGGCACAGGTAAATCTACAGGTGAATGAGGAAGGAATGTTAGCCCTCTCTCTCAACTGTCTATGCCACTGACAGGGGACTGAAGGATAGGATTTTAGAGGATAGGCCGGACAGATTTACATCACAATATAACCATCTTATTTCCATAACAAACACCTAAAATAGAGACATATGTGGACATAATAAACGTTTTCTTGTTCGTTCACCTTTGTGTGGTTAACTACAGACTTCCTGGCCGACATTTTGATCTCAAAATTAATTTTGTTTTCTTTTTTCTATTTAACTTTTACAAATACACGTAACAACCTTTGTAAAATAAAATTAATTTAGGACAACCAAGTTTCCTCGATTTTGTTTACAATTTGACTGGGTTGAGCATTCCACATCTTTGTGATGTGGCAGAAATCACAAAAATCCTGAACAGGTGCATTTCTAATTTTTACCCCCAGTTAAGTTCTAAAGAGGTGTAAACATCTAAACAATTATATTAAATCATATTTTCTTGTCAAAAAGCATTTCACAGTTACTAATACCAACATATTTGCCTTAAAAATTTTTACACAAAAAAAGTTTTAGAGCCAAATAAAGGTAATAAATATTACCTTTAATACTGAATTAACTCAAGTTTTCCTACTGACATATCACCTCAGCTCTCCAACAAAACTTGAAATATCTTTAATTCCAAGAACAAAAGAACTCTCAGAATCAGACATAATAAGGAACTCAGTCCTGCTTGAAATTTTAAGTTACCCTAAATGACCTATAATTACGTCCATGACTAAGTTACTTATCTTTCCTGATTCTGAGAGTTATAGTGATTTTAAAAAAAGGTGTTTTGAGGTTCGTTTGTAAGGTTGGATGATACCCTGCTGGAAAAATGGGAGTTATTCACCATGAATAATATTTTATGACATTCATATGCATCTAAAGATGCACTTTTTGGATGAAATCTTAGGTTACTTACAGTAAATAAAGTACGCAACAAGGTGTGAAATGGTCCTGATGATCAATAACAGGTATTACTATGACAAGTCTTAAATACGTCACAGAATGTACAACACCAAACATCACCATTTAGATTTATTTACTTGATTGGTGTTCTACATGGTACTCAAAAATGTTTCACGCATACGACGGCGGCCAGCATTATCGTGGGAGGAAACTGGCAAGACCCTGAGGGAAACTCATGGCTATCCAGGGGTTGCTTTTTGTCAAATTTTTGCTGAAATTGTCACCTTGCATCATGACGCCTATATCTGCTTTTAGTCACATTCTGTCAAGATACATGACAGGGTTTCTTTCATCACCTTCCCACACAGGCACTGATGATTGCTCACACAGATACAACCAAAAGTAGGTCAATATCTTCTTCATAATCTGCTGAGTGCAGGTAAGGCAAACAGCCTCTATCAATCACAAACACACCTGTCTGCAAATCATAACTAAACACTTCTAGCCTGAAATATGAAAATTAAGTTTTCCACTATGACAGGTGTCTTTCCAAAAAAAAATTCACAGGTGGGTTTGAATATTAAACGCAACACAACACACACACTTGTACCGCTTGACGAGTTGACATCATCCAACGGCTTAGTTACACAAAGCTGGCAGCAGGCATGTAACCTGTCCAGGTGAACCACTCACCTCGATCTATAAATAGACCACCATATGGTAGGTGACTCTAGCCTATTTTTTTTTTTTCATCATATTCATTGCATAATACACACATTTGGAAAATTCATTTTGGAAATGAGCCAACACTGTACCACTGACACAATGACCTTTGTAAACCACTGATAAGAAATACAGGCACATTTTATGCCAGATATTGCACATGACCTAAAATTTCATCCATGATACGGCCTTTTATGTCATAAATAACTCTTTTTTTGTTCTGAAACTTACATTATTCCAGTAGAATACCTTTCTTCCAGAGAAAACTCCAAACCTCTTTCTAACACCAGAATAACTTCGGGAATCAGACGAAATTTTAGGTCATTTTTTTTTTTTCATGCCTAAATAATCAAAAGATCTACAGCACAATGTACCTCGACGGATCCTTGAAGACGATGATGACGTTGTTGTAGCCGTAGATCTTTCAAACCAACTGGCGCGAGACCGAGTCCGATGGGTCTGCTGACGGAATGTTTCCATGGGAACAATGTGTGTCTTTTAAAGCGAAAGCCAATCAAATCGAGTCACAATGCACTAATTTCAAACACTTGTAAGGGTACGATCTACTTTATCTTTCCGGCGGTGTTTTCAAAATCGAGCTGTGAAACACATCATAGACGCACCACACGGCACAAAACGTACTTCTGATACTGATCCTCATCCCTGCTTTTTTTTTTCAGCCACTTTCTTCCATAAAAAATCTCCATCTCTCAATCTTTCCGTGAAAAATGTCACTTGCTGTGGTAAGACTCAGGCAACGCTCTGCGAAATCTCTTGCACAACCTAAACATTGCATCAAATTTAAGGACTAAGTAGAGATGTCCCTAACCAATAAGTCACTGAAATCGCAGGCAATGCTAATAAGAATGTCAGGACTTCAAATTCCGTTCTCCACCTGACATGAAATAGAATCCGACTTCTCTTAAAGAACTATATAAAAATAACCCCTTAAGCTTGAGCTGAGCCAAACTCCACACAGACAGTTATAAACCCCACTCTCATCAGATCTGTGTCAGACATGGCTGCCAGGCAAAAGCACACCTACAACATTAACTGAAGTAATCAACACACCTGGGGAATGTACCTGTACAGGTAAAAGTCTACCTGGCCGTCACCGTCTGCAGACTACTGCTTGACCACACAGACTCGCACAACTGAGCCATGGTGAAAGTCAATTGCTGTCACAGCCGTCCGATCTTGGCGCGTGACTGATGATGTGTGTAACTACATTCATCAATTACATGGCCTGTACCTTCACAGGTGAACTATCAAAGCCTCAAGAATGCACAGGTATATATAGTAAAATGTTGCCATATCAACATATCGTATAGGCACTATTGTGGCCCATGCTTGCAGGTCACAGAGCAAAACTGAAGGTAAAGCTCAACTTGCACGGTACGGTGCCTCAACAGCTATTAAAATGCCTATCAACTCCACTCCAAAAGTCTAACAGACATTTTGAAAGAAGGACCTAACCATAAGAATTAAGGTGATCAATACCAGTTTTGCTGGACATCCAGGAGTGTCAAAATAAAATTAATAAATTGCGTACATTGTCAGAGGTCATACCATGCAAAAAAACACATCATGTCTACAGGAGATTTATGTAAAGCACTGCCACAACCACTGTTGCACAAAAGATTCTTGACGTTTCTGTCAAAGTAACTCAGCCTCACTCTCCTTGTCTGCCTGGAATTCTCGCTAGCCGAATCTTACACTACACCTGTACAAAAACAACTGTCCCAATAACTCAGTCTCACTCTCCTTGTCTTCCTGGAAATCACCAGTAACAAAATCCTACACTACACCTGTACAAAAACACCTGTCACAATAACTCAGCACTCTCCTTGTCTTCCTGGAATTCTCACTAGCCAAATCCTACACTACACCTGTACAAAAACACCTGTCACAATAACTCAGTCTCACTCTTCTTGTCTGCCTGGCAATCACCAGTACCAAAATCCTACACTACACCTGTACATAAACACCTGTCACAATAACTCAGCACTCTCCTTGTCTTCCTGGAATTCTCACTAGCCAAATCCTACAATACACCTGTACAAAAACATCTGTCCCAATAACTCAGTCTCACTCTCCTTGTCTTCCTGGAAATCACCACTAACAAAATCCTACACTACACCTGTACAAAAACACCTGTCACAATAACTCAGCACTCTCCTTGTCTTCCTGGAATTCTCACTAGCCAAATCCTACAATACACCTGTACAAAAACATCTGTCACAATAACTCAGTCTCACTCTCCTTGTCTGCCTGGAATTCTCACTAGCCAAATCCTACACTACACCTGTACAAAAACACCTGTCACAATAACTCAGTCTCACTCTCCTTGTCTGCCTGGCAATCACCAGTACCAAAATCCTACACTACACCTGTACAAAAACACCTGTCACAATAACTCAGCACTCTCCTTGTCTTCCTGGAATTCTCACTAGCCAAATCCTACACTACACCTGTACAAAAACATCTGTCATAATAACTCAGTCTCACTCTCCCTTTCATTTGTACTCCTGGAATCATCAGTGAAACTCCAAGCAAACAGAGAACAGACCACCCTGTCACAGCCAGCTTAAGTCCACAAGTAAACGAATGTAACAGGCAGGCTGACCTCTGACCCAATCAATGTATATGTACACCGTATAACCTCGCTGACAGACGGATAAGCCCCTCCTCTTCGTCACCTTTTTTTTTCCTAACCCACCTACACCTATATGTACATTTCCCACTGTGATAAACCCAATACAACAGTTACTGCTGAATTCTACAACTGACAAGTGGGTCTAGCTAATATATGGTAACCCAATATATGAATGTATGTATAATTGTAGACCTATATTAAGTTAAAGATGCCAACGGCTCTTGACAGCTATTTCAGATGCAGTCAGGAGGTTTGTCTGATACTGGGTTTAGGGTGTTGGTTTCCTCTGGTTTTCTCCAAGCCTAACATATCTGGTGAGCATTCTGATGTTTAGTTTGATAATTTTTTCAAAGCTTTCTACATTTAAAAAAAGACAGCTCCGGACAAAATAATGATGATCATTGTATTTCTAATTGGCATTCTGATCAACTTTCGATATGCAAGTAACTCAATACGGTACCTATAAATGTACTATGAATAATACTAATACTTAACACTAAATCATCTAAAATTTTGTCCAAAAAAAATGCATTTTGAGACTAATGTCTTCACATTATTTTTGTTTTTTTTTGTAGTTGGATATCATCTTACTTTCCTAACAAACCTACAAAAAAAAAAAACCTTTCCAAAATCAACCAAAATCTCAGAATCAGGAAACTAAGCAACTCAGTCATGGACTAAATTTTAGGTCATTTAGGGTGTACTAAATGACTTCTAATTTCAACTATATACAATGTCTGCCCCAACCACAGAAATTATCCCAGGTGGTTCAGCTGATAGATATGGCCTCCCTGCAGTGATTACACAAGGACAATTTACAACAACCAAAAATCGATCACCATCAATCTCCGCCACTGTTTTTCGCCTGGTAGAACATCGAGCCCTTAACAATTATTACACCTAAATAACATCCATGGGCTGTTCAGCTATCATAACACTGCTACTGGAGTTCAGTTCACTGGATGCTGACCAGAGTAATCCACAGGTCCAGTATCATATTAACACTTAACTTTCGCCCCTCGAATAATGAGCAGGTGTGAAGTGATACCGATAGGTCACCATGGAGTGCTGGGGTGATAAAGCACCTTAATCAAGTCCTCATGAGGCCGTATTTCTATACCTATGATGACGGTGTGAGCAATACATTAAAGCTACCCAAATTCTAATTATTGGGACAGGTTTAATTACTGCTGAAATAAAAATATTACATTTCTCTCCCGTTTCTTTTGAAAAAAGGTGTAGAAAAGGATGTCCTTCATGAGATGGACTAGGCATGGCAGAAAGAAGAAACTTTGTATTCCTTTTACAACAACACACACTTTAGCTAAAACAGGTAGACCACTTGTCCCAAATATTAGAAGAATGAGGGTATATTTTGAAACCACTGGTAATTGCTGCTAATACACTATATATACCCAGCAACGGTCAGTATGTATACATATCCTAATGTTTGGATATTAAACCACAATATTGTCCTTTGACCTTTTTCGTTTCCTGCATGGATGACAGCTGCACATTTTCACACGTGCTGTTATAAAAGCAGCACATGCACTCCACCTGCACACACAAACAAAATAATGCTTCTCCTCGTCTTTTTTTTTTGGGGAGGTCGAGTCAGAAATATACCTTGAAGTTGGCTGACAAATTATTACTAAACATACGCAAATACCAATGCATAAAACGCCAGCAAATAACTACCAGTACTATACAGCATCCAGCTATGATATGTTGCTGCATTGACATAACTGGAGCATTAACACATGGTACAGAACACAGATTAAGTGTAACATACATACTACTCATTACACCCAAGCAAACCTGATGCCACCTCCAGTACAGTCCACTGTACTACCTCAACCAGCCCTGTCCAGCCGATCTGCCCTGCATGATGACCTTATCGGATTTCACACACTTCTCAACTCTGAACTATATAAATGTACCACAAAACAACAACCTCTGCATCACAACAACGACGACTACATAACCTCCTCCGGTGTGGAGCTACGGTTACTGCTTGATCCCCGCCCCTGACTGACCATACAAGTGAGTGGTGTCATCCGTGCCGTACTCTCTTGCCAACTGTCCCTGCCCCCTTTCCCCCTCCAGCCCCGAGCTTGCGCGCGGCCGCTGATATACACATAAACACACCTTTAATAATATCCCTACTTACAAGTGTGACACAGTTAACCGCTCATGCGGAACTGAATGTCAAATACCTGCCTCTGTGTGTGTGTGTGTGTATACAAGTACACATATATCCTGTGGGGTGTCATATTTCACAATAACTAAGCACTCCTGGTTGCTGGTGCCTGACACACAAGCACATAAACTTCACTGTTACAGAGTGAACTTCAATCTACATTTGCCACATCGTATTGTAATACAGTCCCCCCGTAATAGACTCACACTCATTTTTACAAACCATGCACCTGACTCAGGCTTCAATAATACATCACTCATAGCTATAAATACTCCACTCTTTATCTTTCTACTGGGTGCATTAATTCCTTATGACCACGATTTATCTGCTGCTTCAATCAACTGCTCAGCTGCGACATTTTAAGTCATGACCATGCACATCTAAGCTGACATCAGTCATGTAATAACTTGATCCTCTCAAAAAAATGTAATAACTCCATCTAGACTGATGCAATAATTATGCTCTCTCACACTTATGTAACACTCCTCTCACACTACTGTAATAATCCTTTCATATGGATGTAATACTCCTTTCACACTGATGTAATACTCGATCCTCTCACACCAATATAATACTCCTCTTGCACCGATGTAATAAATACTCGATCCTCTCACACATACGTAATACTCCTCCCAGGCTGATGTAATAAACAGTTGATCCTCTCTCACCAATGCATTACTACCTCCTGCACTGATACATGTACATGTAATGCAAATGACCCATTCTCTCACTTAACTGAGACTACTGCACTCTGTTCATCCTGGTTAAGGTTTAATAAGTACACTGCTGATTAGAGTTGTGAAAAATAATGACTGCAGCATCTGCTCGAGAAAAAGGTGTAAACCACCAGTTAACAGGTTGAGAAAAACACAAAAATCTGAAACAAAGGCCCTCAAGCTATACCTCTGACCTTGCAAAAAAATAACAATGGAGTCTGTATAACCTAGTATCTTAATAAATCACATCTTACTTTGTAACATTTACCATTTTTAACACTTTGATCACATTTTTTCTTCAAGTGTTGCTTACAGAACCACTGAGGTAATTATGCATATGTCACAATGTTATACTGAGTATACAGGTATGTTGTAATTTCTCTGCCTTCACCTGCGAGGTAAAACAGAAGAATTAGGTATACCTATGCTCATCTTGTAAAATACACTGTCAGTGTAGGGCTGGAGATGTCAGATTATCAGACCTGTACAAAGTTAACCAGTGGGAAATTGTGCCATAATGTGGATGGTGAATAAACTGTAAGTCTGGCCAAGTCTAGCAATTATGGAAAGGTGAACAGGTAAATCAACCTTTCCGAGCTGTCAATCACGAATGCGCATTCGACCAACCGTAATCGATACTGTTGCAAATGCGTCAACCGGATGTCCCGCACATCAGTTATGAATGGTCAATGTTTCTGTGACATCATGACGTCACAACTACCTTGACAGGGAAGAGAATGAAAAGTGCCGTCAAGAGAAGAGAAGTGGTGGGTGAAGTGGGATCTATCCATAGCCATTCTGAAGAACATGAAAGTGCATGCTTGGGCTAGAGTATTGCACTGGCATTACTTGCGAAGCATGTCAAGTAAACTGCAATTGTTAAAAGCAGGAAAAAAATAAAAACTGATTAAAGGCCAAAAAAAAAAAAGGGCAAAGAAAGGGATAAAGAGACACACACACACAAAAATTCCATGCAATGAAATCTCCTCAGAATGAGGAAACTTTTACTGTTCAGTGTCTATATACCCAAGGAGCATACTATGTTGTTTTCAACAAGAACATGCAGGTAATTAAAACAAGACCAAAGAGCTACTTCACATGAATACAGGTAGAGATTTCTTTATGCAAGTGCCAATAATGTGATTTCTGAAGGCACAGAGAGTTAAAGTGAACATTTTTTCATACTCAGTAATACGGGAAACACCCGGAAAGTTTCATTATCACAAAAAACCTTCAGGTAACTGTGCTTGTCATATGTATTGAAAAATGGGGGGCGAAAAAAGTGATCACATCTAAACCTGCTTTAGAAGCAAATAACAGAGCATCAGCGAAGAAACGGCAGAACAACTGAGTTTGTCTGAAAGTTTATACCCCAAATTAATGTCTTACAGGAAAGACTGTGGGTTGCCACGTGTGTGTCCAAATTGCGTGCAATCTGTAATATCCTTCCAGCACAACCAACTCTGGACGACACTATGCAGGGGTAGCATGTAAAACACCTGCATTTCACCTTGGATTTCAACAGACCCATGATGCTTGATTATGACTGCTTAAAGCACTGTGTTGGGCCAATTGAAAGTTCTTTGTGAAGGCTGATTAATGTTTAATCAGGAAAAGTTGGCATCAAATGGATCATTTTTCTAGGGCTTTGTGTGATTCTGCACTTTTACAAAGTACATATTTATTTATTTATTGCGCGAGAGAAACCCACGACGATCAACAGGTTGCTGGCGGACTTTTACATACTAAATTTTTGGTGAAATACAGAAGCTAAAAATCTACCATACTAAATTTTAATTCACATTTTGTCCATGTTATCACACTCATAGAAAAGGTATATTGACAGACACACACTTAAAAATGTCTGACAAGCAAAAAACATGTACCCTAATTCTTCTAATTTGGGGACAATTGCCCTGCATGCCCATTTAAATCAGCATACACAGAATTGCAACAGGAACGCACAGTTTCTTTTTCCTCATAAGGAGAGTCTGTCTAATGAACAAAATATTTTTATCTTTACTTCCCCCCCCCCAAATGGGACAGAAATGTAATATTTTACTTTTGGCGGTACTATTATCTGTCCCCACAATTAGGGAACTATTAGTGCTTTATCTGTTGCACCATTAACTAAGGAGCCAGGGTCAGCAATTTGCAAGGTCTGTGGATCTTTTGCAATAGTACTAACTAAAAACAATGGAAGTATCAAATGCTACCAATTAGTTATGTGATGTGACAAGTACAAATTAGCAATAATAGCTGCGTGTTGACTTATCAATTAAAAACAAGTAAACCATTTAGCCCATATATAATCTTGATGTGATATATACTTTTTATGTCTTTTGTACTTCTACTTGGGACAGTTAAGTGACATTCTAAAAAAAAAAAAAACGCTACTACTCATTATAATTAAACAGCAGTGAACTGTTGAAATTAAAGAGGGCATGGTGCCAGAGTTTGCAAAGAAATTGATTTCATGCTTGAAATTTTACTTCTTACCTTTTCTTTTTTGTTTTTGCTTTACTTTATTTACTATTTCATAAATCTTTCGCAATATGTGCTATACACAACAAGTGTTCCAAACACAATATTTTTACTGCTGACCGGAACTTCATATCATTTTAAGAATTTTGGAATAAATAACTCGGAATTGATCACTGGAATTCCCCTCTACCCTCCTGCACCCACAATTAAAAAAAATATGCGGCTATGAGAATTCTTTGATTCACCTTAAGCTTACAGCCACAGAACATCAATAAACTTGAACACAGAACTAATTAAGTAGCCTTACTGTACAACCTCATCTTCATTCAATCTAGCGCCATATTACAAATACGCCTCAGTGTCAATATCATTCTGTGAACGTGTGGCTATATATATATGTGTATATATATTTATTTATTTATCCGATTGGTGTTTTACGCCATACTGAAGAATGTTTCACTTATACGACGACGGCCAGCATTATGGTGGGAGGAAACCAGGCAGAGCCCGGGGGAAACCCACGACCATCCGCAGGTTGCTGGCAGACCTTCCCACTTACGGCCAGAGAGGAACCCAGCATGAGTTGGACTTTAACTCACAGCGACCACATTGGTGGGAGGCTTCGGGTCATTGTGCTGCGATAGCGTGCTAACCGACTGAGCCACGGAGGCCCCTGTATATATATGAAGTGTGTGAAGATCATTATCACATATGTTCTACATTTAGAAAGATTCTGTGCAACACAAACACAAATGAACACACCTGGCTGATATTAAAGCCTTTAATCCTGTTCATGAGTCAGACTGCGTTCACTGATGTGAAACAAAACAGAACCTATTCAAATGTTCAAGGTGATCGAAAGATGGCCAATTTGTGTGTATAAGAGTTAGCTTCACGCACATAATTTGGTTTCAATATGCTAAAAATACCTCCCTGAACAGATAACAACCACTTAGCATAAGTAATTATCTGTGAAGGTGCACTAAACACAGGTATCGGTACACATAGTAAAGATTAAGCACACTCCTTGTCAGAACATAAGGTAATAGTTTTAATGTCAGGAGACATGGTATCTTAGGTATTGTATCCATGATACATGCTTCAAGAACATGCCATATGGCTCAAGCCAATCATAAATCAGTATATTATGATCTCGAATGTCGTCGTGGTAACATGAAATATATTAAATAATCAAAAAATTGCCTTTCAAGAGGAAAACAAATATCAAAATGCATTACTTCTGGAGCTGAAACTTGCAACTTCCCAACTTGATTATAACCCTACCTTCCACACAAACTTCAAAACACCTTTCTAGTTATGCACAGAGCTCTGAGAATCAGACAAAATGTGGAAGTTTACACTCCAGGCGAAAGTTTAGGCCATTTACCATGTCAGCATGTACACGCTCATACAGCAGGGAATGTAAGGCCACAAATAAAAACACACCATTGGTCGTTTTATAGCGGTTGTAAATACATGTCTATACGCCCATATTTACGAACCACTTGAACCAATTTGCCCATCAGTGTTGACTGTAGCCCTGAGATGTACATGTCACAAGTGATATTTAGCGATTTGGTTTTGTTAAGATCGATGTAGATGTATAACAAAGGGGTCAGAACATTCGACCCATCCGGATCATTTGATCCAACATCTCATATTTAGCCAAACCTAAAACTAGTGCTGGGTGAAACGCTGGAACATGACATTAAAAGCCTGTTTAACACACCAAAGGCATCTAAATATTCCCAACCATTCTATGTTACAGAATGGATTCCTGGAAAGAGAAGTCCATGTGTTAACATTCGAAGGCTATAATTTTCTTAACCACTTGGCACGGTATTGTCGAATTTTATAGAAATCTGTCAGTGTGCTGTTGTAAGATAATTAACTTCATAATTCAGACAAAGTGGATAAATGGTATCATTTTCCAACTGACGAGTGGATCAAAATTCTCTTGAAATAGTTCCCGGAAGACAAGAGTCAATAATTCAGAGCTCGACAGTCAACAGCAGACAAAATTAGGCAACAACCAATAGTAGTCAGTACTTAGGCCCCCTCTGATCTGACACAAGACCTATGGCTGAACGAGCACTGGGCTGGTGTGTGGATTCAGAGAAAGGCCAGTTGTATAATGTTATAATGTTCGCTGGGATGAGGATGAATACAAGGTAAGGATTACAGGCTTCTGGGGACATCCGTGTTGTACTGTCTGTCCATGTCTGCTAATACCAACCTGGACTTTTGAGGATGCAGAATCATGACAGCATTATGCTGGTGCAGAAATAAACCTGGATGTCTGCCAGTAACGTCCACAGATGACTGTATAGTGCCGCCTCACTGATGTATCATGAGAGTGACGCCAGGCTTGACATAAATTACCACTCCACCCTGACATATTGTACTGACACTGGTTCTACGAAAACTTGGGTATGAAAAGTCTTTTTGAGATGTCAAGCATTAAGATGGGAAGAACAAAGATTTTCAAAGAAAGTATGAACCAATATAGAAATTGACCTGGGTCTCAAATTTAAGGAACACAAAGGACATAACAGTATCTGACTCACGTACATGTAACAGATTTATTTCTGTGATTGTTTTTTTAGCACCATACTCCGGAATTTTTCCAATTATATGACTGCCATTCATTTTCATGGGTGGCAGAAACTGGAATGACAATGGAAAACCATTGGCCATTGGCAAGTTGCTGACAAACTTTGCAACAATTGTGCCATATGTGTAGTGACATGCCCACCAATACAATATTTGTGGAAGACTCCATCGTCTCTGTTTTCAACTAATTGTCAGACGAACAGTCTGATGATTGTCTACCGCTTTTTTTCCAGCCGTGCAAACAATAAGACTGACTGTGTCGCACGTACTTGTAATAGAAGCTTAGACAGCAAAGGCTGATCAGCCAGAACGGTACTATATCAATCTGCCAGGCCTGTTCACTGGGGAATTCCCGACACATCTAGGGTACCTGACAGTCAATATTCCAGCTCTAGTCCTGTCCACAAACAAACAGGTCGTAACCCAGCTGTCTGCGCATCATAAACACCTGGATTATGCTCCTCCAATATCGCCAGACCCGTCTCTTAATCAACCCTGGGACATGACAACCCATACATGTTACCACATTAAATGGAACCATTTGGACTCACATACTCTCCCAACAGGAGACTTCATTGACAGACATGGTAATCCTTTGTCGAGTCTGTCTGTGTGTCTGTACCACTGTCACCTAATACCATGTTTTTCTGATGTTTTTATTTTTGGGGGGGGGAGGGGAAGGTGAAGGGTGTGTCGTCTAAATGATATAAATTTCTAGGCTTGAATTAGAGTTTTTGCTTTATGTTTAAATTAATGATAGTGACATTAAAGCAGTAAAGTTTATTTGTGTGTATGTATGTTTAGGTTTCACCTGGTACTTAACAATTTTTCAGTTATGTGATGATATGGGTGTCTCTTTAAGCAGAAAAGAGCAACTTGAACTTACAGGCACTGAAATGTATTCTGTGTTGAATGTTCAGATTTCTTGCATGCAGATAATTCTGTTTAATGGCCTTTGTTCATGATCAAGATATTAAAGAAATTCCATCATGATTTCACACATTTATCCATCAACCGTTTCTTGTGCAAGCTAGGAGGTCTGAGAATCGCTTTACGAGGAAAGCAAATACTAATTAGTGACAAACATTTGAATTGTTGCCTGCAGGCTGGGTTTTCTCCCCTAATGACCTAAGCAACAACAACTCTTTGGTTCTGTGTTTCACATTCATAGTAACCAACACGACAAACAAGAAACACAAAATCAATTCCAAGGAAGAAAGTTATGAAAACATTTTTTTCAATTCAATACAGGCTGTATATAATTAACTGATATTCATAGTTTTGCAGTGATGTCATAGCAGCTCTGAGCTAATCGACAACACTGCATATGGTCACGTGACTACAGCACATGAGGTGAAACCAACGCCAATTAACCCAGGTATGATAGGCCTTAAATTAGATTTTGCCACAAAAAAATTAAAAATAAAGCTTTTAGACAAGAAATTTTTCCGGAAAGGTAATCAGAATGTGTCTAGCCTTCAAATATGACAGTTTCAGAGAATGCAGTGCCTTGAACTTTAGCAATCCACAAAATCCAGCATTTCGCCCATTTAGCCCAATGTTATTTATTATCTCCGCTCCTTGCAAAGAACCTGAATGTTTGAAACTACGAATACCATGATTTACATAGTCTAACATTTTAAGCAGCATACATACAGGAATGTCTACCCTATGAGAGGGGCCGGGGACAATCTCACTGATATCCAGCCATTTCTCTACTCTTTATACAAAATATGCTTCAGGTAAGATTTATTTATTTATTTATTTGATTAGTGTTTTACGCCGTGCTCAAGAATATTTCACTTATACTACAGCGACCAGCATTAAGGTGGGAGAAAACCAGACTGAACCCTGAAGAAACCCACGACCATCCGCAGGTTGCTGGCAGACCTTCCCACATACGACCGAAGTGGAAGTCAGCATGAGTAGGCCTTGAACTCACAGCAACTGCATTGATGGGAGGCTTCAGGTAAGATAATCTACACATAATGCAGTTATGGATTCCTACTGCATGTGGTTGGGCACTGTCAACCCCATTTGAATTGTTAAGAACACCCCATTTCACCTCAAATGACCAAAATAAACCTCATAAAAATCATGTAATCATGTAATAAAGTAAGGTATGCTGAGCTTTATAAATTTTCTCCTGGCATGCCCTACATAATGTTGAAGTAACATCGACTACGAAATGTGAAACATTATGCAGTGTCCAATTTTCATTATTACAAACTTGTGGCTTCTGACCCATTTAAACCAATTTTAAACCTACTTTCAGATCTGTATTGTTTATGGCAGATACACATGATTATGGATGTGTATCAATATGGCATCTTTGTTCCAATGCCTGGAAAAATGATTTAAGTCGCTTGATATAACCACTGGCATATGGTAAAAAGTAAAAGCTGGTCTTAGCTCCACTCTGTCGATCTGAGATCGGGATTGGGTATTCAGCAAAACCGCAACAAATATTGATCCAAATCCATTACTGTTCAACTGCTATTGATCTTCAAAATTCAGTAAAGTGAAGCAATATTTATTTTCTTATCAAGCTGGTTTTGGACAACAACAGCATTGTTAACCTCCGTGAAATAACGATAGTCTGCGAGAGCCCCCACCCTGTCTCAGCCAAAACCAGAGTGACCTCGAGATGCCGATTCGGCTTACATGAAACGATACAACAAACTGGGTCACTAGGTCACCCAGTCAGGGTGAAAAGAGTAATGTATTTTTGGTGCGGGATCTGTTGGTATAAGGACTGGTTTTGATAGAAGTCTATCACTGCTGCACAGAATAATAATATACATTAAATGACCTAAAATTTCACCCATGACATAGTTTCTTATTTTCCCTGATTCTGAGCATTCTACTGTTTGTAAAAAAGTATTTTGAGGTTATTCTTCTGGAAAAATGTAGGTTTCAGCTCAAAAACTAATGTTTTATGGTATTTACTTGCATACGAACATGCAATGGCGGAGGCGAAATTTTGGGTTCAAGGCTTCCACTTGGGCTAAATTCTGCACAACTGCACGGATGAGCGAACACATTTTGTATTCCTACCTATTTATGTATAGACAGGAGATTTTCAACCCACTTAATACTGGTTTACACGCACAAAACAATGTTTTCGAGACATGATTTATTCCAGAATGTTGTGGTCTGGTAACTACAACCTTTACATATATCACAGACCTACTATCCAACAGTCAGCATTTTCATGGTAAAAAGACACAACAAAACTTTAAGAGACAAACTCACCAAATCTTGACCGTCTAACTACTTAATAAACACTTCAGTTTGTCCAATCAAACTTGTGCCGTTTACCACGTCCTGTGATCAGACAACTGCAGTCAAATGTTACAAACTCCGAGAAATAACTTGAATCATATTCTGCAGACGGCAGATTTGAAGTTGCAACAAATTGCCCTCCATACTGCACTGCTGAATACAGCCTTACACAGCAGAAATATTTCTGAGGAAGGATAGCTGTTGCTCTGCTTCATATCATGGTTTGTTGTTAGGACATGGTACACAGTGTATCAGGGGTTGGGCATTAAATGTGAGCCAAATCATAGTAATTACATATACCATGAGTCTCAAAGAATTACACATACCACAAAGCATCAAATTATTTTTTTATTTATTTCATTGGTATTTTACGAAGCACTGAAGAATATTTCACATATACGATGATAGCCAGCATTATGGTGGGAGGAAACGGGGCAAAGCCCCGGGGAAACCCACGACCATCTGCAACTTGCTGGCCGACCTTTCCATGTAGGAACAGAGAAGAAGCGAGCATGAACTGGACTTCAACTCACAGCGACCGCATTGGTGAGAGGCACCTGGGTCATCATGCTGTGCTGGCACGCTAACCCTCTGGGCAACGGAGGTCCCTCAAAGCATCCATAAAACATCTGATGCAAAATCTGAACAGAAGACTGTGTACAACAACACAATTACTCTTGTTTTGACACCTGCTGTAATGATCTGGGCCCACTTTCACCAGTTCCTGTAAATCAATTTCTCATAACTTTTGTCGTAAATCACCTCCCCAATGGCGTTATAACCTAGACCTTGTCTTTGACGAGAAAAGTTGCGAAAAAAGCGACCCCTGAAAATAATCACGCATGAAGTAACGATGAGCAGATGTCGAAGTAATGCATGCACCATATAATGGTGTGGCCCCTTTTCAAGTGTGAGGGGAAAAAAAAGTACAGTCGTCCAAATGAACCAAAACCAAGTTCTTCATGGTCAAAAGATCTAATATTTCCCACCATCTCTTTGATTTTAGGGTATTTATGTTGCGTATGTGCATGTATGTATATAAGGATCAGATCAATTCCTAGGTCACAGCACAAAGCTCACAACAGCTGGGATATTTCAATAGTTCTTTTCAGTTCACCGATTGCACTCGGTATAATGGCAGTTGGTCTAATATTAAACCAATGCACAATCATACACAAGCAAATAAAAACACCCACTCTCATCTCATGTAATTTCAGTAATTTGAACGGGAAGTCTGAAATCTAAGTGCTGATAATCACTGTCGTGATACATGATCTGATGCTGTCACCATTGACTTCAGTAATTTGTAGGTGGTACTTATAATTTGAGCGTGTGTACACATACACATAGTTATCTATGAGTCATGTGAACTGGCAGATATTTGGTAACATACTGATAAAACCCATCACCCAACTTTAAGCATATGTACATGTACTGTAGCTGACATTTGCAGCATATGTCTGAATATAAACTTCTGCTGACTCCCCCCTCCTCCAAAAGAAACCCCAACAACAACAACATGTACTGCTTTATACTCATACTTGTACATCTACATGGGCTCTCTAATAATAACAGCTAAAACCTTTCCCCTTGAAAACACCACAGCAAGAAGATGAAAAGCTGGTGGATCTGTGAAACATTACGTGGTGATGTCCTAAGTTTGTCAATATTAAGATGTGCATATATGTCCAAAGTCCTAAACCAACATGTCTGAGAAAATACCAATGACGTCAATAGCAGACAGAACCACAAATGCTCTCTCTCAGTGGCAGTGTAGAAAATAAAGAATTGCTCCACAAAAGAGGAAGAAGCCTAAACCTGGTAATTGGGTAATTCAGCATAAACTGGAGAAGTTCAGGAAGTGTTTCGTTCAACTGTTACACTATTACTTGTGTTCACATGCTGGGCTTGAACTCATGGCATCATCATTGTGTTTGTCCCCAGAATTTGCTGTGATACTGACACCATGACGTTAAATACCTAATATATATACCCACTGTTCATAGGTGTGGTTGATGGAAAAGCATCCCATCTGACTTTATCTTTGGTAGTGCTGGGGCCATGGTGCAAAATACTGGTAATCTGTCTGATGGGAGACATCCCATCTGTATAATTAGCATACCCTGTTGTTAGTATTGCAGGCTGTACTTTGCAAAATACTGGTCATCTAGCATACCACCATGTCTAGAATACTATAAAATCTACATTCCAAGCAGTACTGTGCAAACTACTATGGTGGAAGGTTCAACTGTGCAAACAGAACTGCATAACCACAACAGGTTGTGTCACTGATGTTTAGCACTCATTCTAGAGGGTGACCATCAAACGGTCAGAATTCAAGTGCAAGAACCTTAATCTTATTGACACTGTTAATTTATGTGCAGACGAACACAATTATGTGTAAAAGCCTTGTCAGATGCGGAACCTCAATCAGGGAGCGTCAGAGTGACATACAGTCTTCACTGACCTGCAAGGTGCAAGCGTACATCAAAAATAATTCCAACCCTTGGGTGCAACATCAGGTGCGCATAAAAATCTTTTCCCTCCAGAAATGTGCACGACGCTCTATCTGAGTGAAGCGCAGCCTTCATCGCAGGTGCACATCTTGCCAAACTAACAACATCTTACCTGTGTCTTCAGCTTCCACACTCTCTGTTCCGACAGAACTGCGTCTAGATCCCGGCTGCGACCCGGCACGGGAACCCGCCCGCGAACTTGGCTGAGACAGCGTCGCTTCGGCATGCTGTGCCATCATCTCGATCTGAGCTGCGATCGGCAAACTCCGCAGCAACTCATTGTCGGGGGGTTTGGCCATGCTGAGCGCCAGTGGGGAGATCTTGGAGGCCTTCTCAACCTCCTCTGTGGTGATTGGCTGAAAAGAGAACATGATGCAATAACATTTTTTTCCAAACTGCTTCATTTGCATGCTTAAATCATGTTTTTTTTCCCCCTTTCTATGATTATTCTTGACAATCAACATGTATTAAACCGATGCAGAAGGGGTTACAAAATGAACGTTCACATAAAACCATATCAAATCAGAATATGCAAAACTTTAACAACAGTCCAGCTGGTTTTGCAAACTTGTTTACAGCTGCACAAAAAAGGACTGCGCACAAAATTTTAGAAAAATTGGAAACATTTGCAGCAGTTCTTGCCAATTCGCAACTCCAATTTCAGAATACAGTTTATTCCTGATGACACTAACAGAAAATATGTGTTAGAAAATATAATACGTGTAGATAACATGAAAGAAAAACTTACCTGGGTATTAAATCTTGACGCTAACTTTCGGTTTCGTTTTCGGATGACGGGTGCATTTGATCGAGGGGGTTGTGGAAGAGCTTTCTCTTCAGGTTTCTGACTGAACAGTTTCAGTTTCTCTGCAATGCTGAGCCTATGAACAGAAAGAGGAAACACGAACAATTAAAACATTTATCACAAGAACTAACAGAAACGAATTCAAGCCCAATCATTACTGTGCCATGATGGGCCACGATAACATTCATTCTTTACACTTTTGGGTTCACTCCTCAATGCCTGTATTTTCACATGAAAATGATACTGGTATACACCACAAGCATACATCAGCCTGTGGTGGTTGCTAATATATACTGACCAATACAAGGGGGATAACTCTCGTCACCTCTGCGGATCTAACAGACAGTGCCCATCATTATTTTAAATTCCCCCCTCAGCTACCAATCTTAGAGCTTTCGCACACTTCCAGTTTTGTTATCAAAATCTCAAATGCTAAGAGCACTGACTGGCATAAGACCATGAATCTGTAGCACATACTTAAATTAAAATCTAATATTCAGGATAAATTTACATTGTTTAGAGAAAACGAAGCACACAATCAATGAATTCTTGAAGGCATTTCTTGTGTATAAAAGTATAAGATATATACCAATAGTTTTACTTTAAATTCTGTATTTTTTCAGTACATCTCCTGCTTCATTTGTCAACTGAAATAAGTATTAATTTGAGTGCTGTGGGTGAATAAACTAATCACACAAAACTACACAGCACAGACAACTGACCAAGTATTTTGTTATTCTAATTGTACATGTTAATATAACTATGTGCTTAACGTAAATCCTATATTTCCACCACCATGCATCATTAGCAAAACCATAAGCCCAGCAATATGTATTGTATATGTATAAGTAAAAAATGAAGCCCATGATAACGATAACTGACATGATCATATTTAATACCACCAATTGTACCTGAATGCTGTTTCACAAAATCGTAAGTTTTAATACATTTCTTCCCCCCAACATTCTATATTTTCAAATAGCATTTTAACACAGCCATGTACACACCTATAATACATACATCATCATTTCAGGAATACACTATTAATTACAGAAGATCAACTCTGGTTTTAAACAAACACACATGGACACAAATAAATAAACATTTAATTGATTGCAAAAATGACATGATATTAAACAAGATAAAGTACATATACCTCAGTAAAACAGTTTGAAGAAGCCCAGGCTATTTTTGAATGACTGCCTCTAATATTTCTGACATACAATACAGAAGCTTTGTTGTAATTATCATGCTGACAATAGAGGCATTGTTACCTGGTAAATGAAATGACTGGGCTACAACTGTATAACACGTATCTATCTGTCGCAGTTGACATCACTCCTTTAACGAGAGCTTAGCAGCCTAATTATTTACAGTCACGCAAATGAACTCTAGAAATGTCACCTGCACCTTTTACACAGCTAAAAATGGATTAATAATCATTCTCATCCTAATTAATGTTTCGCCATAGTTTAATACAACATTTTTTTTATTTTTTATTTTGTTTTTGTTCTTTGCTTGGGATGAATTTGTTGGCATTACAATGCTTTTAATGGAATGGGAACAATCACAATATGCTGCTTCACTGAAACACCATGCCAGACCAGACACTTAATGCTCATAATGCTTAATGACAATACACATGCGCCATGCTATTTAACAATTCTGGACTATTCCTTAATGCTCAGTTTCAAACAAGAGCCAAATTAAGCCAACATGAAAAATCGAAAATTTATCAGGATGCTTCACCTCAGAAATAAATATCTCCTCTCGTCTCTCCGACGGCTGAAAGACTGTAGCTAGTTAGAGGCACTACCGTAATTCCTCAACCTTTCTGCACACGAAAGAGCAACTTTCAGTGCAATTTATGCACATT
Source organism: Acanthopleura granulata (assembly GCA_016165875.1). Lineage (NCBI taxonomy): Eukaryota > Metazoa > Mollusca > Polyplacophora > Chitonida > Chitonidae > Acanthopleura > Acanthopleura granulata. Next base: position 2,988,797 of record JABBOT010000016.1, on the reverse strand, counting down.
TTTAATGTGTATAATTTTTTTTTTTTTAATTCGGAGACAAAACTACACTGGGTTGGATTGGTCAGTTTCAGGGCTTCACAAAAAGTATAATTTTATCAGTCAACACGGAATAAGACTATGCTTGAATAAACGCCTTGCAAACATGTGAAAAGGTTGAAAAATTACTGTAAACCATGCTGAGGTTTACAGGAGATGTGACAGAGGTTATCCTGTTCCCCTCTCTGATATCCTCAATCCCCACCCCATATCCCCAGTCCCCACCGCCAGTTGCAGAGCCTGTGGGCAGGTTCTCATCAGAGGTGTAGACAGGAAATGTAAACCGTGCCACATGTCTTCCACAAGCAAGAGTGTCCAGGAGGACTGCTTGTCTCCTGGCTGGCCAAATGGTAACACTCAGCCTGCTGCCCTCTCGACCTGTGAAGGCTTCATGTACAACTGTCTTAGCTTAAAGACTGATCACAGGAACAAGTGGTGCCAAGGTAAAACCTTGATCCAGTGTATAAATATCAACTAAAGAAGGAACTATACAATTCTGTTGTTTTCAAAATTATAAACAAGATGCCATATCTGCATGGTTATATAGATATATCAGAATAACTAATGACGATGACATTTAAATAACACTTCTGCTGCACAACTAAATGCATATTTATTGACTGACCTGATCGCTGTTCAATGCCACAATCAACAATTACACAAAAAACACCTTGTACACTATTATACAGTATCTCTGACACAATGCTACAGTTACAATGTGTACACTCAGTTAGCTCTTAAGACGTGTAACTTCACAAAGGCTTACCAATGTTTCACACTACTAGAGTATTTAGTAAACAATTTCATGACTAATTTAACACTTCTGTGCATAATGAGAAACAGGGCACTGACCCTGACACAAAAACAATTAAAAGATGATCTAAGCTGCATAGACATTGTACCTGAAGGATCAAGTTTTTCAAGCAGTCTAAAAATATGTATGGTATGAGCTTAAAATAATTAGCCTGTCAAAACCTATTATTTTTTGTTTTCATTAAGGTGGGCAGGTTTGCTTCACACCATGTTAAACACAATGCTAGATGACCAAAAGGAATTTGATTAACTGAATTTTTACGGTATTTCAGACAGATTGCAAAAGTAAGGGGTGTCACTGGTCTACATGTATTTATTCTGTATTTGTGAATCTTCAATTGACCCGTAAACCTGACTTCTGTTCAGCATGGCATTAAACACAAACGACTGATTGATTTATTCATTTGATTGGTGTTTTACTCCGTACTCAAGAATATTTCACCTATACCACGGCAGCCAGCATTATGGTGGGAGGAAACTGGGTAGAGCCCAAGGAAAATCCACGACCATCCGCAGGTTGCTGGCAGACCTTCCCACGTACAGCCAGAGAGGACGGCAGCATGAGCTGAACTTGAACTCACATCGAAACACAAATAAAACAAATACCGTAAACAAATCAATTTGAATACAGAATAACTTTTCATGGTAAAGAAAATTTTCAAGCCTGCATGGTTTCAAACTTTCACAATGTTAGAACACATCTGTACCCCATACGTGTATGCTATACAATATAAAGGACCACAGCACAGACAGAAAAACCGGAGCAGCAACACAAGATAGTGATATGGGACTGACAAATGGTCATACAGTGTACGTCACCAGTGCTATACGGCCTTTTGTCAATTTACCTCAGGTTCTATTCTAACAGTTCATTTAAGAACGCATAAATAGTAGCAACTAATAAACCCTTCCCTGGAGCTCAATGGCTTAAGTTGAATTAGGTCAAAAAAATAAAAAATAAAAAAGGGCAGTGATGTTTACTGCAATTAGATTAGATTAACTGGTCTAAAAATGAACTCAAAATGCTGTGCTGTCGTCACATTTAACACACAATCCAACCATTAAACACCACGCACTGTACACAGTTAACATTGTTACAGATTTCACATGGACCATCACAACAGACTTGAGAGAAGATAAACCCTGCATTTCTACATACCTTCAGATCCAAGCAAAACTCAACAGGTTTAGTCAACAGGGATTAGCCCTATAAGTTGGCTGGGACCCCAGCCTGATTGCTGCCCTGGACACGTGCAAGTGGTTTACACCCAGGACCCCTTGATTTAAGGTACAGTACTCTCTGTGTGCGCCCATGACACTGCTGGCTACCGTGAAGAGGACCGTGAAGAGGACCGTGAAGAGACTCTGGGGGGCCCTTAGCTCAGGGCAAGGGGTCATATACTCACACTACTCACCAAACTCTAGGCCAGCAAAGGACATGTATTCATATTTTAAATAAAACCAAGAAGTACCACCAAGAATGTAACCACCATTATTACATTTCCCGAGCTGAATTTACTTATTTATTTCATTGGTGTTTTACGCCGTACTCCAGAATATTTCACTTACAAGAGGGCGGCAAGCATCATGGTGGGAGGGAATCGGGCAGAGGAAACCCACGGCCATCAGCAGGTTGCTGGCGGACCTTCCCATGGATGGTCAGAGAGCTGTCCTTGAACTCACTGTGGCCGCATTTACACATTGTTTAGAGGCTCCTGCTTCATTGTACAACACTAGCACCCTATCCCCTCCTACAGAGAGCCTGACCAATGATATCACAGGCTCAGATTTATAACTCTTTATTGATTAGGGTGTGCCTTTAAGTGAGGAGATTTGTATGAAGTTAACGTGGCCTCAGCACCACAAAACTTTCTAAGACTCATTAGCTTGACTTTTTGTCTTGCTTTCAACACAGTTTACCTAGGGTACAATAATGATTTGCCAGAGGAATTTTTAATCTCATACTTTAGACATTCATGACAAAAACATAGGACCAACTACAGTTATTTATTTATTTGATTGGTGTTTTACACTGTACTCAAGAATATTTCACTTATACTATGGCAACGACCATTAAGGAAAAGCCCAAGGGAGACCCACAACCAATTGCAGGTTGCTGGAAGACCTTGTCACATACAGCCAGAGAGGGAGCCAGCAAAAGCTGGGCTTGAACTCACAGCGACCACATGGATGGGAGGCTTTTGGGTCATTACTCTGTGCTAGCGCGCTAACCAACTGAGCCGTGGAGGTTCCCATCCAACTGAAAGTTCCTGAATAAAATCGCAAGTTAAGGCTAAGTCTGACTTAAGTCCTGAAGGTAACTTTGTGAAAGTGGCATCTAGGCTTACTCTGGGCACAGCACTTTGAACTTCCCCATCTGTTCAAAGTACTTAGTGCTAAGTCGCCCTTAGCTAAGCGCACTTCAAATCTCTACAACATGTGTTGTCATGGTAGTTAAGGGAGTACTTAGCTAAGTGCGTTTCATGAAACCGGCCCGACTATTAACATACATCTCCTGCCAAAATTTCAAAAATCATACAATCTGGCCAACAAGTGACACAAACAGCGACAAAATCAGCCAACTGACTTACAGGATACCCATGCTGGACTGAGCTGTCCGACATCAAATTAACGTATGCTGTTGATGACCGCACTGTTATAAAGCACTGCCAGTATGCATGTGTACTTCGACCAACTAGCCTACAGCTAAATGAGTATAGTAATACACACATCAAACTATAAACAGCATGTTCAACTCATTTTGTTGACATAATTAGAAATTAGTCTCCTCATGTTTTGTATAAATTTAATATCAATACAGGCGTACAGGATAGGTTATTGACATTTAGCAACATCCCATTCTTCTGACTCAGCCTGTGTTTGTACTGAGCTGCACTGTAAACAATTAAAATGTACTTCCTTTAAGTGTAGCCCACTCTACAAGAGTAGGCTGACTAACTAAGGTTCTTGGATTAAATCAACCACAAACAATAACCTATGTTTGTACAAACTTCTTAAGTAGCACTGACCGTGGCCCTAACATTTTTACCTGACCATCATAATTTGGGTCACAGAGTGCAAACTGTTATGCAAATTAAAGTATCACATATGATTGGACATCCATGGAAATGGATGCCTTATTTGTTTACCAGTTAAAATGAAAGATTTCTAACAATCTGCACCATACTAACACACAGTTCATACTAATTTGTGAAATACATACCACCTGATAAATGTACAGTATCTGTCTCCACATACTGTGAATTTCCTAACTTTGCAAACTTAAAAGCATTCTTTGAAGGGAAAGCTATGCATACAATTATTGTAAAAATGAGGCTAAAAATCATTTGTCTATGCCATACTACAGGTGTAAGCTAACAAAATAATAATGGAAAATGTACATACGTACAAAACAACGAGGCTTTGAACAAACTCAGAACAAAGTTAAGAGGTTAAAATGTAAAACAGGTCTTTCTTTGGACGGCTTATTAACCTCTGCGCCCAGCTGCTTTAGTAAACGGCCTTCGGAGATACAATCCGATACGAAAACCAATAAATCTCATGTTGATTTCAGATATGTGTCACCTTCAAGCGGTTACACAAATCAGTTTCATGATCTGAAATTATATATAGTCATCACGCCAATTCACACCTGTAAGTAGTACCTGGTCAAAGCAATTACCAATGGTAATTAACAGTTTGCGCACACACCGTGTCATCTCTTAACTGTTACATGTTAAAGGGCTAATTACTTCATTTGACCTTAAATTTCTTCCATGACTGAGTTCATGACTGAGTTACTTATTGTCTGAGTCCTGCTGATTTTCGACAAGATTTGTTTCAGAACATGATATCCCATTAGATATATACATGTATCTACACCACAAATAATGTTTCGTGATCTTTATTTCGTTCTAAAGCTGTGGTCAGACTACAAGTCGATCAACATTAAACTAAACTTAAGTCTGACATACACCAGTGATGGACCTTGCGCAAATTAATTCCCATCCACTATGAATTGTCATTTGATCCGAACTAGGCTGTGATGCTGTTTCAATCCGTATCGAAATGGTGTTTGGCGTTTTGAATGGTAGTTTGAAGTGACACAGAAGTGACGTGAATCACCTGACCTGGTTTCCATGTTTACAAACAACAGATGTACCAGACGACAGTAGTAGACAGCAGTACACGCTTACAGGGTGAAAGCTATATATTTATTGTTATCACTGATTTTATGAGATATTTAAATTCTTACCTTAGACATGCAGGAAAAGAATTCACATAAAAACACTGAGCTTAACTGTGATGGAAACTTTCACTTATCTGGTACTGAATGGAAAAGACATCACATGATCAAATCACCCAATTGCCAATCACAACAAACCATGGTAAACTAGACCAAACCAGTTCTGTGGTACCGATGTGACCGATCCTCAATGCCATATTAATTCAAAGTAAATGAAGCTTCATCAAAGTTGTTCAAATTAAACTAGATTGGTACTTGTGTTACTTCACTTAAAATGCATATTTGAGGAGGGGGGAGGCATAGCTAGAACAAATGAATGTATTGACAGGAGTTAATCAATGAACCTAATTATTCAAAATTACGTGCCCTTTTTATCTGGACTACATGTGGATGACAGAAGACAGAACCTGGAGGTATCCATGTATACACAGCCCTTCACCAGGCCGACCACAATTACCACATGACACACTTAAGCCGTAATTTGATTTCGGCACCACAAGATACGTCCAGTCTGTACAAGAATGAATAATGCCTTCCATCTTGGTGCGGATTAATTCTTGAACTACACAGGATCATCCAATGTTCAAACCAATGAACACACTGTTCTTCATAAAAAAAAACAAAAACAATAAAGCACAGAAATAGGGTATGACATAAATTTTCAAGTTACATGTGTGCAACTCGTTTTCCATTGACTTTTGCTCCGATTGCTTCATTGAGACAAAACTGTGAACAAAGGTTATAACTCCAGGCGAAGCACTCTTGCCGAAATTGCAGTAACTTTAAAAAAAGTTCACCCACCGACGGATTGACAATGCCTGACCACAAGCTGTCAGGATCACGAAGCTGTCTCAGATTTAAGTAAGTCTTAGTATTAACTTCTAAACTTTCTACTGCTCTGAAATTGTAAGTTGCCCTTAGACAGCCTTTTACTTTAATATTTACAGATATCGTAGACTTTCAAAATATATTTGAAAAATTAACCTTAAAGTTCAAATCTAGGCTCAGGAATATGGCTGCAAATTTGGGCCCATGATGCAATTTCATCCATGACCAAGTTCCTCATTTTTCCTGACACTGAGAGTTCTCTTGACTGTAAAATGGTGTTGTGGGGTTTGTTTAGATGGTAGGGTGATATCCTACTGGAAAAATGAGGATTTCAGCTCAGAGTAGTATGCTAAGGCATTTATTTGCCTCTAAAAATGCACTTTTTGGGGCAAAATTTTTGGTCATTAACAGTGATAATCAAGAACCCTCCGAGTGACACAGGCCCTAGTAACTAATACCCCAGTAGTCTGAGCAGCATTCAATACCACACCAGGGATTGGGTTTCAGAGCTTCTGAATGAACAAATCATTCACTGGATTCCCAATAAACTGCCGGGTCATTAACCACCAACTCACAAGCTGCCACACGAGTGCTTCCTAAAGGAAAAACTGTAAAATTTCTACATTTTCTTCCTCCAGGTTGTTTGAAACTTAGTACATATTAACAGGATTTGAGGTCCTTTCACCATGTTGACAGGGTCGGGGTGCAATCTATTCACTACAGCTGGTGAAGGAAACTGCTTGGCTCAGTAGGCAAATTGTAAACTTGAAAGCAAGGCTGGCCATCCTGTGATGGTCAGCATAAGAAGGCGCTGACATGATGCGTACAAACATACGGATAATCAGAGGGATGGAGCAGAAGAACAAGTAGACAAACAAATAATCAGCTAGCCCACTTAGTCAATGTTTTTAGGATTCGGCAATTTTTCTTTCAGTGAGTCACTAATTAAATTAACTGCACAGCATCAAATGTACATGCACAAATTTACACAAGGTTAAGTTTTGTGTGAATACTTTGTATGTCGAATAAATATATCTAAGAATTAAAAGTCGGATATTTTTTCATCACAAAAAGTTGTCTTCACGTTTCTTTGGAAATCAGGATAATATCCCTATCGGTTCCAATAATGATAGTTTCAGCTTCAAAATGGTATATTTTATAATATTTAAGAATATAAAAATGCAAACTATTGGGCAAAACTTTGTGTCATTTACCATCAGCTGCACTGCCTCTAAATGACTGAATCGCTCATTTTTCCTAATTGTGTGAGTTCTCTTGACTACAGAAAGGTGTTTTGAGGTTGGTTCAATTGGTACATGTAGGCTGATATCCTACTCAACAAAACCACAGCTTCAGCACCGAAACTAATATGTCACTGCCTCTAAAACTACACTTTTCAGGGAAAAAATTTAGGTCATTTACAGTAAATCTGTATTATGATATAATACAACAGCATACATACAAAAGGGTTACTCATCAAAAGAGAGTTCTCAAGTTCGAGCTCTTTTGTCGTAGAAGGTAAAAAGAGTTCAACTGTGTTCTTTGACTTGTCAAAAGTGTCAGGCAATTTTGTTGATTTTAATTTACCGATCACCTGTCCTGCTGTGTTATGGAGGCACAAACGACCTCTCCTTCAAACAGGAGCTTCTCAATTTAAAACATTTCCAGCTCCTCAATTTGCCCTATCGTCTAGTCTAAATAACTTTTTTGGAAACTTTTCTTTATCAGAAATAGTTGCCTAACATTTTTGACAGGTCGCAAGGTACAGAAGGGCTTTCCTTACCTTTCACCGATAAAAGAGTTCGACCTCAGACCTCCCCATTTCAGGACACACAGACACACTATTTTAACCCTGTGCCTTTTCCTTTTAACCAGATATTCCCAGACAGTACATCTTTATAATATCTGTTGTCCATCTAGATGTAACTACTACTTCTTAACTGATACACGGATAAATCTATTACACAGGTTGTACATTAGCTTCTCCACAGATTGCTTTTCCTCTTTCACAGCCTGCATGACTATAATTAAACCAAACCCCAAATTAGAACTTAAGACTATTATTAGCTCTTTAATTAGTTACCTGAATTAAACATACCAACCAGCTGACAGACTGACCACACATACAGTGTGTAGTATACACGTGCATATTATAACAGTCTCAATGACAAAAAAAAAAAAAAAAAAATTACAAATATTTCATATCATTTTTGATCCTGATAAAAATGTCGGTGTAGTAATAAGGAAGTATGCATTCATCTCTATTAGGCATTACAGCATGTGACAACATGTGAATCCATACATGGTACTAAATGTTAACATCTTTCTTATGTACCTCCTGTGGGCTTTAGTTTGTATACCATAACTCAATATCTGGCAGATAAGCATGTTCGTGGTTCAACTTTGAACACTTCACAATTGCTATTACTTTGTTTTGCCCTAAAACACTGCCTGAAAAAATGCATTTTTAGATATAAAAAAGGTGATAACACATTACTTTCAATAATATATTTTCAATAGGATATCATCATACCTGCCCCCCCCCAAAAAAACCAAACAAACAAAAAAAAAAACAAAAAACGAAAAAAAAAACAAACACCCAAACCCTGAAAACATCTTTCCAAGATCATCACAATCGAACTCTCAAAATCAGGCCGGTAAAATTAGCCATTCAGCCGATACAGACAAACTTCTAGGCCCAACACATATATAGAGTCATTGTAAAATGATTCTGCACTTCTACATGGGAGTGTATAGCACATGCATCCATGTTCAAGTGGAAGTACATACATCGATATGATTCACAATATGTAGTGTTTCTTGTGCTCCTTTATTTAGTTTGCTGCATGTCCTAATCGATTGTAACAGTATAAATAAGAGGTACAGTCTTGATCATTTAATGGTGGGGGTGGGTGGGTGGTAAAAACTTAAAGAAAAAAGATTTCGGATAACCTGTGGGCCTCTCTATTCTCCATGCTCCTATCTGGGCGGCCATGCTGTGAACCCATAATTACTAAGATGAGGTTCATTACAGAAGTTATAGTTCTGGTAATCCTAAATTTCATTGGTCTGGTGTTGCATGCACTTAGTGCCATATCTTGGCTGAAGTGGCAATATATAGGGCCTGTAGGCAGCTGAATACAGAGATTTAATGGAGGGCTTCTGTGGGCAAGGAGCTTAATAGCATGCTAGTGCAGCATATAGACCCAGGAGCCTCTCACCAATGTTGTCGTTCTGGGTTCAAGTCCAGTTCAAGCTGGCTTTGCAGTCGTATGTGGGAAGGTCTGCCAGCAATCTGTGGAAGTCTTGGGTTTCCCCAGGAAATAAACACGTAGAAACCTGCGTTAAATATTACAATTTTTCATAATCCTCTCCCTTTCCACCGTGCAAAATTAAATTGTTCTAGTGTTGACACATATCACCTTCATATCCTTTCAGCTGACTGGTTCCAATAAATATATGTTTACAAATATCATGAATCTACATCTTTGTGTCACATACATACCGGTATATATGACAGGTATTTGTTCTGAAACTGACCTCAAATTTCATCCAAAGAAGTGCATTTTTACACGTAAAAAATGTCATAAAACATTATGTGACCAGAGTAACCAGCTGGGGATTTGAACCAGCATTCTTTGGATTTAGAGTTCACGCTTCTAACACCAGACTAAAGGGAAATTCCCTCCACCCAGGGAGGAAATAGCGCTTATATTTCAACCTGTTACAATTACTTTTGGAGCCGAAACTTAAGTGCATTTCTCTGATATCATCCAACTTTCAAAGACCTTCCCACAGTCAGTAGAGCATGCTCCCAGAATCAGGAAAAATTTGGAACTTAATCAAGGATGAAATTGTAGATCATTTAGGGTAAGTCTGGCCAAGCCTGCAAATAACAGCCTGACAAGAATGCTGTCAGGCATCAAATCCTCTCGTCAGGTACAAACTAAAAGCTGCCTAACAAACTTCACATGTACATAATGTAAGGAACATTCCAAATGCTACTCAGATTAAACTGGTCTTGAAATTTGTCAGCCACAAAGTTATTTGCAGGCCTGTGAGTCTATTTCAAAAATATTAACAGATTTACCATAAATACAAGACTCCATAAGACTATGAGATAACTTGGCTCTGAGTGCCTTACCGTCTAAAAGCCTCCCTCAGCTCCTGATGAATTTGCTGCCTTCAGTCAAGTGCATTAACAATGATCCCAGGACAGACACTTTCTTCAGTGATGTAAAAGTCCTTCCCAGATGTACAGAATATAGCCTAGTCAGTCCTTGCAGGTGCTCCCAGGGTCACCAGAACAGTATGCCCATAGACGGGCTAATATGACTAACTGCTGCATGCAGCCTTGGGGGATAGGGCACAAACAGGGTGCCTGGTGTTAGGAATCCAACCTGAGGGGGCAGAGATTCTGCCCCTATCAGACTAACACAACCTAAACACCAGCCTCATTGTGTGACAGTCCCTACCAGCAATATAGCACCCTCATACATGCATTCCCTGATAAACGCTGCACACCAGTGGTTTAATAGAGGGAAACCGTAATCTGGGGCACACACAGGCCGCCGCCGTCTGAACTACTCAACAGCTCTGCCTGTCAGGAAGTTGTTGGTAGCTTCAGATTGACTGAATCATAAAGCGTAACACACATACAGCCTTCTAGCTACTGGAAATCTTCAACCTTTTCAACCACTAAATCGCTTTTTTCAATGAAATTTAACCATACAATAATCACTGAAATGACGCTAAACATGCTTTAAACATGTGATTAAAGACAGCTTCATAAAACTATGCAAATCATTTCTTTACACCGCACAGTTCTGTCAGAATGTTGCAAAATATTGGTTGCAGATGTGGTTGAAGAATTAGGGTAGGTGCTTTTACCATCAGAACCCCAATATCAATTATTGAATGTATCAGGTAACATAATGACGAACATAAATTAGGGCTGCATATAGCTATATAGTCACATCAAGTCACACAGCTATGAAAGAATGAATTCCCAAAGTGTGAATGTATGCCGTGACTATATAACTGTCAGATTTTACTCTTGTGTTAAAAGAACAATCAATACTACAAAATAGTGTGAATGTATGCCGTGACTATATAACTGTCAGATTTTACTCTTGTGTTAAAAGAACAATCAATACTACAAAATAGTGTGAATGTATGCCGTGACTATATAACTGTCAGATTTTACTCTTGTGTTAAAAGAACAATCAACACTACAAAATAGTAGGTTTGAGGTGAATGTATGCTGGGACTATATAGCTGTCACACTTTCTTTCTTAGTTAACAGTTGTTAAAATCAATGCCACAAAACTGTGAGCTTGAGTGAAGTTGAATTTTGCTTATATTAACAACCATTTATCATGAGCCTGGGTGAGCCAAAAACCTCAGCTGCACTTTTATACATACATCATCATTTCAGGGTTGTAAACAGAACAAAGGAGGCTGCTGAGCAGCAACTGATACACATAATATGTTTATAAGTCTGGCAGATTTTAGACGCCTGGGTCGATATCACAAAACTTCCCAAGCTCAGTAAATTGCTTAAGTCGGTAGTTTGTTTTTTTTTTGACATAAGTCAGAAATGGAGTGTTTCTTGCAAAAAAGTAACCTATACTACATAAGTATAGTATGGCATTAACTGTTCAACTTTAAGCCAAAATACTGTAAATCTGTTAATATTTTTTAAATAGACTTACAGGCCTGCAAATAACTTTGTGGCTGACAAATTTCAAGACCCGTTTAATCTGAGTGGCATTTGGAATATTCCTTACATTATGTACATGTGAAGTTTGTTAGGCAGCTTTTAGTTTGTACCTGACGAGAGGATTTGATGCCTGACGGCATAAGTTTCAACAACATGGGCCGAGCGGATGAACTAGCGTCTGCTCTGAGGACTAGTCGTTAAGGAAGCTTCTAAACCAAAACCTTCTTGTATATTACACAAAGGAGGTCAACAGGTGGTGTATTTGTATATTTATGATAAAATGGACTGACAATTCAGATAATGGAAGTGGGTCAACTTGAGCATCACACATCTGATTTATTTGTTTACTTATCTCATTCTTTGCTGACCTAGTACTCAACAATCTTCCACTCTCAAATCCACTCCAAAAAATTGAAAGTTATCATCAAATTTCTACGCTGTATTTTCACCACTAACACTGTCCAAAAAGTTATTACACAGCACCAGCAATAGTTGAACAGGTGAAGAATCAATTTATGTATTTTGTGGAGTCCTACTACCTCCTATTTAATTTCCTTGGAATAGTGCCAGAGCCCTGCCCCCTCGAAACTCAGCCACTTATCTTGTGTCTTCTGCCCAAGTACAGACACTCACAAATATGTGCACTACAATTTTTAATAATATGAAGAAACAAGCCTTTCGGCCGGTAAGCTCCTATGGAATAAAGGTGAGGCCGACCAAAATTGTAGCGCGCATATTCGTGAATGTCTTTACTTGGGTAGAAGGCACAAGATAAGTGGCTGAGTTGCCAGGCCGCAGGACTCTTTTCGCTACCCTCAGGAAATTAAATGGGAGGTTGTGCAACTCCACTGGTATAGCGACATCCAAAGATTGGAGCGACAGTGGAGTTCATGTAGGACTACATGAATAATAGTTCATTCAACAATAGTGGCTGAGTTCATGTAGGACTACATGAACAATAAAAATATGATAACTGTCGGAACTGTTTTCAACAAGTTTCATTATTTTCATTATTGCTCACTTACGGTTTCAAATTCAAAGTAATTTACACATATAAATATGCACTAAGACTAAACTACATGAACATATAGCAAACTGTGGCCTATATTCTGTGCATTTGGAGGACAGAGTGGTCCCCCTTGAATCTAATATACAGTACTGTTTGCAAAATTATAGTGCAGCCAGTTACCCAGGTTTGATCTCCAGATGCTGCCTGTCAAAATTTAAGCTAAACAGTACCCTTTAAAATTAAATTTCTGTAAACTGGGCCCTTTTAGAACTACATGCAATAACAAACATTTTCTATTCAAAGTCTGGAACTGCCTTAAGCATTTAAATTCATTCTAGTTTATCTCAGAACTACGTTGGAGCACTATTTTAAAGGGTACCAGCTGAGAATATCTTCACATACTTGTTACAAACACATAAAAAAAATTAACATGATTCTGAATGGCTAACTAAGGTGAATCAGTCTTAAAATCAGCAGAAATGAAGGTGATAATAAGATACATACACGACCTTCACCTCACTGTTATTGCCTGTGAACAGACAGACAGACGGACGGATGCACAGATGATGTATGATAGCTGTGAAAGCACACACCGTCAAAAGCCCAAACCAAGGATATATATGTGTATATATAAATAGAGATATAATGGATATACATCATGCAAGTCACTGATAGAAGCCGCAAATTTTTATGGAAGACACAAAAAATATTCTGTGACACACATATGGGTTCCCTTGTTTCTCAAGAGAATTCCACTACACTACAAGGGAGACTACTCTACAACCTTGGGGTTAGTGAAAATAAGAAAGCCGATTAGCATGATGCTACGAGAACACACACTGGGCACACGCGGTTGGAGGTGTTAGATCTCAGGAAAGCTCAGTGAGACATCGACATGGAGGGGACTACGGGGTACACACGCCCACACGGAAGCAAGCACCAGCTTTGACCTTGCACTGACCTTGACAGTTCATCTTCCGAATCCGATGATCCATCCTTCAATGGAGTTTTACTAACGCTCGATTTCTCCGTGCTGCTTTTTGCTTTGTCCGTATCAGCGAATTCGCTTGCCGTTTTCACCTCGTCTTCCGTGATTGGCTGTGTCCTGGACCGCTCGCGTTTCTTTTTCTCAATCATTCGCTTTGCGCCAATGGAGCGGTTTTTGGGTTTCTCCTTTTCTGGCACTTTGGCAGCTTGCTCTTCAAGCTGTTTGAAAATAGACACCCGTGCCGAAACGCTCTGGCGAGTGGGATCGTCCTCAGGAACTTCCATTTCCAGGCTCCGTAAACTGTCTGACTGAATAGAATCCCTGTCAACGTCTGAACCTGACAGGATTCCCGAATCAGCCTTGGATGTCGCTGCGCTCAGTGGTTCGTACAAATGTCGCAGAGGATCCAGGAGAGTATTGCCCTCTGGGATGGATCCCAGCTCAGCTGCAGTGATGGGTGCCGTTTTTGACCGTGAAGATCTGCGAGACTTTTTCTCCTTTCGAAAAGGTTGTGGGAATTCTGTTTTTTTGGCGGGCATAAGACACTTATCTTGTTCTTTTAACTGTTCGAAGATATTAATGGTGGCTTTCCGCCTGACCAGACCTCGGAAAGAACTGACAGACTCTAAACTGTAAGAGCAAATACACCAGGAGCACAACTTTATCACCGCCTTCCGCAAAAAATCTGGCTCACAATATCAGCTAACACTCAATCAATCTATGAATTCTTGACAAATTACAAACTTTAACATGGCTGTGACACCATCTCCAGACTGCCAAGTATTCTTTCAACCCATTCAGTGTTTTGTATAACCCACAGAGCAAATACATTGCGTACAGGATTAGGTAAGCACGGGCGAAATTAATAATCCCTGGAAAAATCTAAACTGAAAGACACTGAACAAATCAAAACAAAAAAGAATTTTGACCAAGCAATAATATCATACAGTTAACATTTGCCCTAGTACAACGGGCGCATATGCTGTGGAACCCTATTATCTTAACCAAAATGCATGCTATTCTAGTATGTTTGCAATCAAGGTTAAAGTTCAGCTGCCCATCCACCCTTCAAAAAAAGCATTTCTAATGCAAATTGGGCATCTTTTCTCTGTTTTTTGTTGGGTTTTTTTTTCTTGTCATAAACACATCCAGAAAATGGGGATAACTTGGTCAACTTAAACCATCCTTAAAAAACTGCTTGATGGACATAACCTGATAAGGAAAAATAGGGCCAGTTAGTAGGGAATTCTTCTTGTTTATTCTGGCTCTTGCAAAAGATGGGGATTTTAAGGAAATGAACATGGACAGAAAAAAAAACTCTTTATCAAAATACCAATACAAGCCTTTGAATTCGGCAGTTTTTTAGAGGGTCAGTCGGTTTGTGGCCAACGAACATATTTTTAAGGATGGCGCTATAAAAAAAAAAACATCACATAAATACAGCACATTCAAATAAAACCCATTCCCACCAATCATCTTTCCACCCTACACCGTATTAAAACAACACAACCTGTTTACGACAACATACCTGTCAGCCTCCTGGATTTCCTCCAGTGTAACAGGAAGAGTCCTCGTTCTCCAGTCGTCTCGTGAGCGTCGGGGATGACGCTGGCGTTTTTCTGTGGTGCGCTGTTCCTTCTCGGCCATCTTTTCCAGTTTAGCCATGAGGTGTTTGTCAGAGATCAACAGAGGGTTTGTCCTGGGCCTAACATCTTCTTCCAGACTTTCAACACTCTGACGGCGTGGTGTCGAGGCGCCAGACCTGTGGAACGAAGATAACAATCAGTATTCACCCCACTGACACATGCCTAACCAAAACTTAGAAAGATATTTCCACTTATCAACCCTTGGCATTAATAAAATAGGACGACGCACCTTTAATTCTTATTTATTTTCACACAGTTTTATTGTAACTCATCCCAAATTTTCGTCCATGATAAAGTTGCTCATTTTGCCAAGGTCTGACAGTTCTAATGATCTTAGGATGGTGCTTTGAAGTTCATTTGAAGGTAGGGTCATATACTACTGGGAAAATACCAGTTTCAACTCCATTTCGAAAATATTATGAAATTTATTGCCTCTAAATATGCACTCTCTTGATCAAAATATTAGTTAATGTACCGTATATACAATAGTATGTGTTAACGCAGACCACCAGAAAAAAATCATCCAGTACTTTTCCAATTAATACATAAAGAAGATGGATGATTTTTCTTGTGACTGCCCATTTCAAACTGCGAAGAATCCTTGCAAGAAACTGGAAAATTCAAACCACATTCTGAGAAAATCATAACTTGATGCTTAAAACAGAGATGATTTGTTGGTGCAAAATGGTGTTGCCCGACACGATGAGAAAAATGCTTTCCTGGAATCTGTTACCCTTACTTGCAAAAATCCAGTTCTCACCAGCTTTCCTCAAAACTTGAATATTGTAATGGAATATAAACCCTTTTAGCACAAGTTCGGACACATGCGAAGTGCCCTACGTGATATGGGAAAGATGGCAACAATAGCTAATATTATCTTTCTGTGACTGCCCAGGAAACATATCAAAATAACGGTATTATCAACTCTATGTTACACCCGAGACCCACATCATACAACAAAGAAATGATTGAAGAAGTCAATGCCACACAACATTGAACCACAATAAGAAATATCGGAAATCGGAGTTTTACAGAAAGTTTGCACTAATTTTGTTTTTTTGAAACTGAATTTTGATACAATGATGACGAAAAACACTTGAGTTCTCTACAGAGAAATTGGCTGGATAAAAACCCGGTGGTGTCCTGCGCCTGGGTTGTCCTACCGAACTTGTCTATGCCTATCAAATCCACACCATTAACAGGTTCTTACCGTGCTCGTGACCTTGGTGTGTTGACCCCTGACCTTGTGTGTGGGGTCACGGGGCAGGACTTGGCTTCCTCAATCCGGTTCTCCATCATGAAGATACGTTCTGCGATGGAAAGAGGTCTCTCTTCCTCTTCAGCCTCTTCTTCTCTGCTCTTGTGAATCTCCGTCTGAGCAATCTCCTGTCTGTACAAATACTTATTTTCATTTATTTCATTGGTGACCAATAAAATCCTCATGAATTTTTCGCTCATACGTTGGCAACCACATGGTTGAAGAAAACCCCAGAAAAATTTGATGATTTGATTGACTGATTGATTTACTTGATTGGTGTTTTACTCCGTACTCAAAAATATTTCTCACATACGATGGCGGCCAGACTGATGGTGGGCAGGGTTCAGGAAGCAGGATTTGAACCTGCGAATGTGCATAGAGCAGTAACTGTCTGATCCTTCTGTACAGTACATGTACAGTAACACTTGAACAATTAGACAAATTAAATTTTCAAAATCATCAATATGAAAAGTCAGTAAGAAAAAGGCACACTTTGGGCTCAATGTGCAGGTCAAAGTCCGTGTTTGTTTGTTTGTTTGTTTGTTTGTCAGTTTCCATGAACGGCCTTCTGACAAGAGGCAGAATAGTCATGTCTGAGACAGAGCTGTTCAAGAAATTCTGTTCATAAGGGGTAACTTGTTAAGATTATTTCAGAGAAAATAGCTTTCCTCCTATGTCTGAGGTTGAACTGAAGAGCACAGAAGGTAAAGTGTACAGCAAAACTCCTGGTTCCCTTTACGGCTTTCAGGGGAAAGACCTCTGCAAGATATCTGTTCTAAAATTTAGAAAATTTAGGGTACTTAAACTATCGCACTGTTTTCCTCCATCTTTACCTGATAACATTCCTCTTATCCACCTCGTTCTCTCGTTTCTCATCCGTCACTTCGCTGCCCTCTACCATCTTCTTCCTTCCCTGCAGGACCGCAGCCAGCTGCGGATCGATGATGGGACCAGTTTCCTGCGACCGTGATGCGTAATCTGAGGATGACGACCGTTTGAGAATTCCACGGACAGGCTTGTCCAAGGACTTCTGTTTGACCACCACATTAGGAGTCTTGGACTGCGCCTCAGAGCCAACAGGTGGCTTGCAAGTGGAATTGTCTGCTGGCTTCTGGATTGGCGCTTCTTCTTTTGCACTATTGGAATTTTTTCTCAATTTTTCCGAAGACGCTGTGTGGATTTCTTTTGACTCTTTTGATTCCTCTTTCTTCTTTGTTTTTGTTTTTTCTGTTGAGACTGCTGCAGATTTTTCAGTCACCATGGCTTTGGAGTCTTCAACACTCCTTGTGTCTCTTCCAGACTTACTTGCTGCTTTCCTCTTGGCGGTTGTATCAGTTTGCTTGGAATCCAAACTTTCGACGCTGTCCTCAAAGACTTCATCCTGATCGGCCGTTTTGGAATCGGTATCCTTCCTTCTGGCTTGCAACACCTTAGCCACTTCTTCGTCTGTGATCACCTCTTTGATTTCAGCCTCAGCTGACTTGCTTTTCCCGTTGCCATTTTCCAGTTTTTCCAGCTCCTCCAAGGCGTCATGGTATTCTGCGTCTGACGCCTTCCTCCGCGATTTCAGCACGTTAATCAACTCTTGATCCTTGATGACCTCTTCCACCTTCGTGTCCTCTTTCGGCATGGACAGCTTTGCCTCCAGGAGCTCTATTCGTGACTCACCCCCATTCTTCTGGCTGCTGTCTCCATTTTCAGATGTCTTATTCCTGCGGTCCAGTGCAGCCGACAGTTCCTCGGAGGGCTTATCGCTCTGCTGCTGCTGTTGTTGCTTCACTCTTCTCATGAAGTCAGAATTGTAGGTCGACTCCGCCTTGAAACTTGACGATCGCTGGACGGCCTTCGCACCTGTATTGATCCCACTTTCGAACTGGCGAGCCCTTTCTTTTAGACTTCCTGTCCGCTCAGGAGTCCTTCGTGGCCGATCAGCTTCTGTGTTAGACTCATCGCTGCTTGTTGTACCACTGCGAGAAAACGATGCCGGAAGGTCTAACTTCTTGGTCGTGATTTTCTTTTGCCGCAGCCGGTCGGTTTCATCAGATGATTCGGAACTGGAGAATTTCTGTATCAGGGATGAAAAGTCTCTTCCTCGGGCAAATGGTCTGGTGTTCTTCGAAAGATCGTCCGTTTTGGGTTTTGCCTCTGTTTTCGTCTCTGTTCCCTGAAACTTGGAAAGAGCTGAAGAAACCTGTAACAAAGAAAGAAAGAAGAGAACAAAATCATGTTTATTAAACTGTGTTTAGCATAGAAACAGGAAGAAATTATTAGTTTACTCTGTGACATTTCACAGCAAACTAAGAAAATAATTAACTCTGTGTGTCTCACCTCAAGATTCAGGTCCATGTCCAATGGAGACAGAGTAAACACTGTACGTATGCCCAATGGAGACAGAGTAAACACTGTACGTATGCCCAATGGAGACAGAGTAAACACTGTACGTATGCCCAATGGAGACAGAGTAAACACTGTACGTATGCCCAATGGAGACAGAGTAAACACTGTACGTATGCCCAATGGAGACAGAGTAAACACTGTACGTATGCCCAATGGAGACAGAGTAAACACTGTACGTATGCCCAAAAGAGACAGAGTAAACACTGTACATATGCCCAATGGAGACAGAGTAAACACTGTACGTATGCCCAAAAGAGACAGAGTAAACACTGTACATATGCCCAATGGAGACAGAGTAAACACTGTACGTATGCCCAAAAGAGACAGAGTAAACACTGTACATATGCCCAATGGAGACAGAGTAAACACTGTACGTATGCCCAATGGAGACAGAGTAAACACTGTACGTATGCACTGGAAGCCAGCCTACATCTCTTCAGCATTGGACCAATTTTGAAAGTAAAGCCTCAATCAGCTCATTCTGCCAAGGTTAAGTAATTTCGATCATACTGCTAATTCAATCACCCTCTCTGGCCATAGGTAGGGCAGTCTATCAGCAACCTGCGGACAGTTATGGGTTTCCCCCCACTGTAATGCTTGTCGCCCTCATATAAGTGAAATGTTCTTGAGTATGGCATAAAACGCCAATCAAATAAATAAATAAAATAAAATTTTGCCTTATTGCTTCTCCTAAATGTTGCATACATCAGGGATGGTATATAATATGAAATTGTTAGTAAACATATTACACGTTTGCACATTTGCACAGCGACAATACAGGTGCAAATATGGGCAAGTTTCCAGTTAGGCCAAACTGTGATACAGGTATGTCATACATAGCATGCAGCGCATTATTTTCAAGAGGAACTATTTTCAAGACTGCACTATTTTATTTCGCCATGTTTAGTCTTATATATGTACAACCACAAAAGAAAACAATTCACATCAATGAATACGTGTAACGCCTTTCAGTTTAAGACAGCTTTTGTGACTACTGCGTACATCAACTCCAGTCCTTTCGAGTTAGGCTACAGTCCAACACGTTACATATAGCAGCATGTTTTTAAGAGAAACTAATTTCAAAACTAAACTAACTTTTTTTTTTTCCTGCAAACTTACATCCCATAAGAGTACAACCACAGAAGAAAACAATAACTTTTAGATAGACTTTATGATTACGGTACATACACCAACACCCCAATCAACGTTCATGTGACACATATAAATCTTACTGACATATATACATCTTTCAATAGTTAGACGTTGAGCACATAGAAAATGATGTGTGATGAAGAATGCAAAGGATTGTGACCGTGATGTCAGATATTGGCTTTGCAAGATGCACTGGATAGGGTATGAGAAACATTTCCAGAGTGAGATACACAAAGGGAGAAACTGCCCTCACAAAAAGGCCCTTTGCCACACCACACCCAGCCATCACCTCCTCTCCCCAACAAAAACTGAAGTACTGTTTCACATTATATTCCTATTTTCTTCTGTTTTCTCACAGAAAACTCATCTCTTAAGTTTGAATTTGGTGTTTGAATAATGCATTCTGGACTTTCAGTGGAATCTGAAATCTGATGTGTACCACAGAAACAGCCTGAAGTTTTCTTTCAAAGCACAGTTCCTAAAATATGTATCTTGTTTGCTAGAATTCCTTACAAGTTTCTTCATATACACCACGGGGCAAAGTTTCTATGATACAGTCTTTACAATTAAGTGATCTAGTTCTAACATATATCTCACACGGTGCAGTTCTTATACTGCACATCAAATAACAAAGTTCCCATCTTTATCACATTTGAATCTATCCATGTATCTCTAAAATTCAACTCTAAAATTTAGGTATCTCTTACATGCCGTATGGTTGCTACATGTATCTCACCTGCTGCAGTTGCTACATGCACCTCATGTGCTAATGATGCTACATGTATCTTTGTTCCTATGTATATCTCCCTTTTCACAGTTCCATCCACATATCTTAAATGCTACATTTGCTACATGTATCTCATGTGCTACAGTTACTGTATGTATCTGGTGTGATGCATCTCCTAAGTTCCTCCCTTTGTGCAGTTCCAACTATGGTGCCTACACGCATCTCAAATACTGCACTTGCTACATGTATCTCATGTGATACAGTTGTTACATGTATCCCATATGCTACAGTTAGCTACATGTATCTTAATGATGCATCTCCAACTATTAAGCTCTTGCATGTATCTCTCTTTGTACAATTCCATCTATGGTTCCTTCATGTACATATCTCAAATGCTACATTTGCTACATGTATCTCACATGATACAGTTACTACACGTATCACGGGAAGGTAATACTGACTCTG
Organism: Acanthopleura granulata; assembly: GCA_016165875.1. NCBI lineage: Eukaryota > Metazoa > Mollusca > Polyplacophora > Chitonida > Chitonidae > Acanthopleura > Acanthopleura granulata. The sequence continues at coordinate 2,967,510 of JABBOT010000016.1, read as the reverse complement.
CTGGGTAGTGGGCCTAACAGTCGTAGCTCCCTCCTTGCCAGACTCTCCCCAGCAGACATATGGTGAGCCACGGCTGACTGACCCGAGCTGGTCACAGTTTCTTCTGGAATCGTGCAAGCCTGTCATGAAAACGTGCACACATGCATTTCATTTTGATGAACGTATTATAGGCTAAGGTACAAGTATTGCCAAGGTTTCGAAGCACACATACGTGTCTGTGTCAGTAAGCCGTTTGACTTAAATAATATAGAGGCTTTCTTGTTAGTATGGTGATAACAAACCACAAAAAAGTCAAGTACAACAAGCCTTCTCCGAACATTCACAAACATAAAATGTGCAAGAAAAGTTAAGACATGCAAGAAATGGGAAACGCTGAAGAACCAGTTATGCTGTCAGTCATGATCACACAACAAAAAAATATCAAGATATACAGTAAATGACCCAAAATTGCACCCTATACTTAGTATAGTTTGCCAACTTCTGAGGGTTCCACTGATCTTAAAAAGGTGTTTTGTGAGGTTTGTTTGGAAATTACAAGTATGATAATACAGTAGGTTTCAACACCAAAGGTCATATTTTCTGACATTTATTCGCCTCTAAAGATGCATTTTTTTTTTTTGGAAGGAAGGGGGGTACGTGAAATTTTCGTCATTTGCAGTAACTGAAATGTCATTGCTAACATTTGTGGGAATTTCTTGCTTTAATGCTTTACCGTTAAAAGAAAGCAAACTTTAACAAGAAGCAGCCTGATCCACACATTGTAAGCAAATTATGAATGTATATATATGCATTAACATTAGAATGACCTTGACACACAGAGAATGACCCAATCAAATTGTGACCTCAAATAAGACAGACCTTAACCTCTTCTCTCTGGCGGGCTATCTGTTCAGTGGCTTGCTGAACCTCTTCAGGTGTCACTGGTGTCGTCTTGTTACGTTCTGTTAACCTCTGACCTCTAGGGGTGCCCGCCGTCTCAAGGTCAAGGTTGTCACCTTGGCTGGTCAGTCCTTCTGAAAGTACAAGGGTGAATCATTCAATTGGGCTGTTACTTAAAGGAGGGTGTACAAATTCCAAGAGATAATTTGTTTAATACCATCCATCCATAAAATTTAACTGAAATACCCCAATTGACCTTGAAAAGGTCAAGTTGCCAAAAAACAATAGGGTTCTAAATCATGCTGGAGTGTAGGCAGAAGTTCAGTGAACTTGGGACAAACTGTTCAAAACATAGAGCGTTGTTTATAAGCTTTTTACAAAACTTTACTTAAATGACCCCAATGACCTTGAAAAAGGTCAAGTCTCTGAAAATGAATAGGGCTCTTCCTCATGCCAAAGTCAACTTGGGCTAAACCGTTCTACGAGGATTATGCACAGACGAACATAGTGAGACAGCCCTCAATACCTCTTGGCCAATACTGGTCGAGGTATCCAAACTTCTGACGTGCAGTAGCTGTCTTTTAGCGTGTCTGTGGTTTGCCTGTGATGGGCTTGCATTGTAGAATGCCAGTGGGCATGTAGGCTGCAAGAAATTTGGTTGGCTATATCCAGGAGCCACATCAGTAGTTCCCCATGTAACGGTTTTCTCAGCCGGTATAGTAAAGACTGATTAAGAATCATCATAAATGAGTTCCAGAGGGAAAATACTGAGAGCCATTGATACCGAGAGCTGGCCTTGCAGAGCAACAATCGAAGGGATCCTGTGAGCACTTTGATGCTGGCTGTTGAGGCAGCATGGTCAGGAATAATGGGTGCGCGTTTAGAGCTAAAAGGCGGAGCAGTCCGAAGGGGTGATCACATTATACATACTAATGCACCTCTTATAATTAAAATGCAAAAATGAAAAAAACTGATCTTAAATAATCATTTTTAAATGGAAACTGCAGTACCTTGCCTGCATCTTACTTCAAAAACAAATATAACACAGATATCAGGAAAAATACATGCTACTAGAAAGCAGTATCTTCACACATGCTATTTAAGTAAGCTCTCAAATTACCACAATCTAGTGTATGGATCCATATGCATATACCAGGTACAAACATATACATTCACCCTCCCTCAGGTGTATATTATTATCATTGTTACACTGACTCTGGCACAAAACACATCTATTTATAGCTTTGGAAACAATGTAAAAATCAATAAAAGCTCTATAAAAGACAGACCTGGAACAGGCTGTAATCCGGGACAAAACACAGACATAAAGGACTGTTGTCCATCTGTTACTACACATGTATGTGCACACAACAACAACATGCATGATGTATTTAGCCTGAAGCTCACAGTATTTTTCATGTGACACAATTTTTTGCTGGATTGTGATTTGATTTATCCACCTTATAAGGCTACTAATAAGGAGTTCGGGTTAATTTCTTAGCAGACAAAAAAAAATTAAGTACTGGCATCAAGAGTATCATTTTAAGACCTTTACGAGTTACTATGAGTCCCTTTTCACCTACTAAATCTTAGGTGAAATACAATACAGGTAGCCAGGTACGCTCAGGATACGCAGTCCTATGCAATACAATATCAAATTCCATGTCTTGAGGTATGTCTACTTGCACTTCAATGGGATACCATTTCTGGTAGACTTTAATAGTTCATGTACTGTTTCTATAATACATGTAGCTCAATAGGATACATTTTCCATGGCATTACTTCCTGATCCAATACAATTAGCATATTGTTTTTAGCCCATTAAGGTATCTTGCTAAATGGGATATACAGTGTTTATTGGCCTAAATGGATACATGTACTGTTTCTGGCCCTCTGGGATATGGTTTCTGTGTTCCAATCGCATACACGTACTATTTTTTAGGGCCCAAAGGTATAGTAATTTTCACCTTGTAAGAAACTGATTTGGTTTCAATCAGATACATGTACTGTTTCAGGACCATTATTGGGATACTGTTTCTGCCCCACAGAGTTAGATGTGTACATGCTGTTACCCGCCTGTTGCCAAACTGATTCCGGCCAATTTAGATCAAGTTTCTGTTCCAAATGGATCGATACATGCACTGCTCCTCAGGCCCAATGGATAACTGTTTTTGCCCCAATCAGATGCATGTACACTTAATGTTTCTAGTCCAATGATGACACTGATTCTGGACAAGTGGGATAGTGTTTCTTGCCCTAGTGGATACATCAAAACCTTCTCTGGCTATTACCAGATTAATAATTACCAACTTGTAATGTTACAGTAACAGCAAAATAATTACAGTCAATCAGTCCATTTTTCCTCTGCGACATTTCTGAAGAAAAACAATAAGATATAAAGCCATTAGCATGCACGACATGTGGCTTAACTATCTAGCTTTCCATCAAATGTACACAAAATACGAATGAATTCCATGTATACTGGCGACACACTTCCAAGAAAATATTCACACCTCTTACAAACCGCAATACTTGACCTATTTTAGATTTGTATGATAACATATTGCATTCAGGTTTTCAAGGAACTATTACCATATGATTTGTATTCTATATCTAGGAATATGTGTGAAGACATGCAGATGCACCAACTGTAGACAATTATGACACACATGATTCAAGGAATCTAACCTTACTTTTCTTACATATTTTAAAAAGACACATTTGAACAATTTCGAAAGCACATTTTACACTTTACAAACTTCTGAAGGGCTTCTCTTGCAATGAATCTTTCCTAATTTTTTATTTTATACACTCTCTTAGTTCTTTGGTAGTTTGTGCTATTTGTTGTTTTGAGAACTGGTCTTGCACCTATTGACCTGTAATGTCCATTTTGGTTGACCGCTGCTACATGACTGTTGGTTTCGATGCCTACATGTAGGTTTGATTAGCAAACGTACAATAAAATCACAGTAGCAGATCTTACACTACTTCTACCAATACACCCTAATTCTTCAACCTTTTTCAAACACCTCTGCAACCAATAATTTAAAACATTCTGAGAGAACGAGAGGGTGTAGGGAAATAATTTGTAGAGTTTTATGAAGCTTGTACCTTTGATAACACGAACAATTTTAGTGTTCTTTTCATACAATCATTGTACGAATAAATTCCACTGCAAAAAGTGCTTTTGCGGTTGAAAAGGTTGTAGATTTACAGCACGTATGCACTTGTTGGAAAGCAAAATAACATTTACTATTTATACGTCAGTGAAATCCCGGCATTTCCTTCACTGATGAAAGTGTTATTTTCACCACAGACGTCATCATGTCAAAACAGAAATTTTTCTATTTTATAAAGTTCCACTCTCATCTCAGCGGAACGACGTCATAATGCAAGTTTACTCAACTGCTACATTCTCACACCACACAAGAGGATGTGTCATATAACACGTTATGTACACGATGTCACGCTCTAGGCATGTCTGTGACAGCCTACAGCTGCAAAAAATGCCGAAAACTCTTTTAAAGTACACAAAATCATGATACTGGTAGGGCATAAATAGTAAATAGAATATTGCACACTGAAGGCTGAATACCATCAATATTGTTCTATGAGAGGTGGAAATGATAACCCACCTCTCATTCAAACAATATTTATGATATTCAACCTTCACAGTGCAAATCCTACATGTACATGTACAGTATGGTTGATGCTACCACACTGTATTACAGTACGGTATCATTACATTATCCATATTACACTTCAAGTTGAACTCCACATGCACTTACGTTTTGATGTGAAAACATGGAAGTATGTCGATTTGAACTTATCTGCAGACATGCTTTGCGTGTCCTTACGGCATTCCTGTGAAGTGCTAGTCAGAGTAACGCACATGTCGGCCATGCCAACAACCATGGTAACCAGATGTGAGACGTATACATGCAGAAAATCGTCAGGGAATAAAACCCAGGCAGGTAACAATCTACCTGTAACGGCTCAGGTGTGCCCTTGCATCTGTTCATCTCGGGCACAAATATCTGCCATACCTGACAGGTGTAAATTTACCTGTGTGTATCTATGGGATGACACACGGACGGGCTCAACTCTGGCACAGAGTGTGTTCAGCACAGGTAAACTGGACAGTCTCCAGTGTTATACAGTTACACAGACACAGATAAGGGAGATACCCTAGCAGCCCCAGCCTGATTAGCACAGCTTCTCCACATCACACCTGCATCTGAGGCATTAAACTTAGCACTCCTTCCCTGTGGAGGTGGAAGTGAAGTCATCTATTATACATTTACATGTGATGATATACAAGTAAGCTTCTCCTCCTTCACGGTGAATGTTAAATAATCTGTCTAAGACATCCAAATCTTCAATCCTGACTGCACAACTGTGAGCTAATGGCATGCAGGCCCTAACACTTTCTCAAGGCTCGGATAATGTCACTCATACTAACAAATAATTCCAACGCATCAGAAAATTTGGCTCTATTGGTACGTCTCTTCCGCCGACACAGGTAAGCAGTGGTGTTGGCTACCTTTACCCATGCACATCTGTGGTGTACATAGTACTAGCTGCCCCATTCAGGTATCGATAATTCAATATATAAGTAAGGTACATGTATTACAAGGGTGCCTATATGCGTGTCTTGCTTAAATACTCTCACGTCACAGCTAGTCTACAAGTCTAGGATCTGCCACCTTGTCCTTCTACTTACACATCTGGAGAATACACTACATATTCATGCAGATGTGTCAGTATCATATCAAACTTCCAACCCATTCAGAGTCTAGTGAAGACCTCAGATTCAGAATAGCGCTGTCACAACATATAAATAACGTTGTCGGATTGTCGGAGCCATGATTATTAAATCCAGCTGACTTGTCCATATGCCACACGGGATTGATCGTCACGCATCTGTGACAGCTGCTACTACAACAACGATGACGACATTTGTCAAGCCTCCTCTGCTTCATGCTCTTTGATTACTGGGATCATGGTCACTGCAGTGAAGTGACCTGTGACACACTTGACCAGTGGTCAGTCTGACCAGTCAGCATGCGTGTCCAGGGCACTGTTCCAGGACCCTGCCTCGCCTAAGGTGCCTAAGGGGCCAGTTTGCTCTAATTACAGGTATAAAGGTGTTGTTGACAAGCCTATCGTGTTCCGGTATACCTTACACTGAATACCATAATACTCCAAGGATTAACTATACCCACACCCTACGGCTGTACGTAGAACTCAGGTGAGCTGTTCTGGCCAGGTCTACGAATCACGACATGCACACACACCTGACAAAGCCAACGCTTCTACAATGCAGTTGAAAGATTCTACAATTTCCACACAACTCGCAGCCGTGAGAGGATAAATCAATAATCTATGAATTTTAACACCTGAAAATGCTTACTCAATAAAGTCGCTGCTTACCTGTTAAGCAATCAATAACATCCCCTGTTTGTTTGCCTTGGGATTGTAGATATAACACACACACACCCTACAGGGGCCTGCATGCAGCTAACTTTATGGCTTTAAGAGCTCCGCTGTTTGGTGTAAACCTAAGACACAGAAGCACACACGACATAACATCAATCAGAATCTATATTACAGTATATACAATACTTTAGCCATATTCCTTTCATTGAGTTTACTTTTTTTATTCATTTTTATTGGGCTTTACCTTTTTTTTTTCTTTTCTCTCCATGTCGATTTCTTTGATATTCTTATCTATTTCATTTGGCAAGAATAAAAATTTTCTCTTGAAACTGAAAAATCTCCCTTCTGACCAACCTTATACCTTGTGATAGCGCTGTGCCACCTGCAACAAAGCATTTTTTAAGGATGGCCTAGCATTTACAATTAAGACATTATGGAGAGCTGCATACATGTGTATGAAGACCCCAGACCTATTGTCACTGACTGGTTGCACGCAGGTTGCAATCTAGACCTCACTCGCTTAGTAAATGTTGCTTTTCTTCAGAAAGTCTGTCTGCTTGATGACAATATGCATGCACTTTACAGCTGCTTAACCATCTGCAGAGAACACCGACAGGCAGGTGTAACTATGCCCTTAGACAAATGACATGCACACCTGGGCTTCCCCCAACACATATTCCCAGTATTTAAGGTATGTACATGTAAAACTTACATGCATAATCATCTATCACTGATACTCTTGTTCAAGTAAATGAAGATCAGGCTGAGAGTGAGCAGGGTGTGGCAAGTGAACAGCAGGGACGGCAGGCCGTGCCCGGGTGGGGCGGGCGTGGCCTTGGCAGGACTTGGGTTTTACGCATGGTCTAGAGGGAAATTTCAAATTTCAATGTTGAGCATCATGTTGACTTCCCTTTGCTTCATGATACTAATCAGCGCATAATTTAACATGGACCGGAATATACGATACTGAAAAATTATCCACAAACCATTATGATGTATTTGCAGTTATGATAAACAAAATTACTGAGTGCCTTTAATGTACTGAATACCTGGAGCAACAGTTGCGACTACAGCACATTTAGAATGAGAATTAAATTAATAAGTGACAGGCCGGAATATACAATACTGAAGAATTATCCACAAACCATTATGATGGCATATGCAGTTATGATAAACAAAATCACTGAGTGCCCTTAATGTACTGAATACCTGGAGCAACAGTTGCGACTACAGCACATTTGGAACGAGAATTAAATTAATAAGTGACATATGCACAGTCATTCACAGATACACATATATCATAACTCCCCTAAAAATATGGCTTAAGAAGTGCAGTTTTCTTGGCAAATAAAGGTAAAAAATATTGTCTTTCATACTCCAAAGGTGACATATTCTGGTCGGACATCATACTACTTTCCTAGCACACTACTTTAATCATTTCCCTCCACAGCACTTTTTTTTTTTTTTCAATTTTTATTTACAGAGTACCTTAACTCTGTAACAATAATTAGAATATATATGGCAGTGGCCCAGACAGTATCCAAACATCACCTTAACAACAACAACAACAAAAGCTTCCTGAAGCCAAACAGGGTGGCCCTTAGCTCTTGGGCATCAGTTCTTGGGGGCACACAAGACTGCATGGCACAGTTTGGGCACACATCTCCATGTGTGCTTTTGCAGAGTTGACTCATTGTTAAAGTCAGAGTGAAAATCAAACAGTTGTGTGTGTTTTTCGTGTTTTCCATGCAGCTCACGAATTCTTGGAGCAGAAAGGACAAGCAATAGCTAGAGGCAAAACATTCATTCCCACAATCTGGCATCTGTTCCCCGTCTTCTTCACTGCTAACAGTGTCATGTGGCCCGTAAGAAATACATCAGGCCACTGGTGATTGTCAGTTCGTTTCTTATCAAACATTAACGTTTGAGTAAGGAAGCCACTATGAGCCGTCCTCAAATGTTTGGCCTAAAATTTTGTCAATGGCCAATATTAATTATGTGCCATTTAGGGAGAAAATCACTAAAGATATAAAGTTATGAGTGAAAATTAAAATTCATACACCTAAGTTACGTAACATTTCCTCTGACCCATCGCCATTTACAGGGCAAAAACTGCCAACTGAGCACGTGCAGTTGTGTTATCAGGTATCATCAAACAAGGTGTAAAATGTACACAGCTAGCAGGGTGTATTTACACAAGGTGTAGTCTCCTAACCATGGTACATACACATACACATATCCACATGCAAACTGGCAATTCAACACGGATGCCTACAGAATCATGATACACCCTTAATGAACTAAAATTTCATCCATGACTGAGTTGCTCATTTTTCCTGATTCTGGGAGTTCTGCTGATTTCAGCAAGTTGCTTTGAGGTTTGTTCGTTAGGTTGGATGATACCCTGCTTCATCAGCAGAAATAATATTTTACAGCATTTATTTGCCTCCAAAGATGCACTTTTTTGGGCAAAATTTTAAGTCATTTACAGTATTTAAGCTATTATCAGAAGCCCCTTTATGCCTAATATAATCCTAAGGAGCCAGTGCTAAACCTTGCAAAGCAAAATTTAAACTTCAAGCTACAGAACCTACATGTAACTGCAATAGTACGCCCATTAGCACCAAATAAATAACTAAATATTATTGGCAGGGTTTTTTCTAGCCATCTTCTCTTAGTGGTAACAACGAGATATATAGGAAAATTGAGCTTTATACAAATTTTGTACTGAGTTTTGATAAAAAATAAAAGAGTTTTAGATACATTTTACATACACTGGTGATGAAAAATATTGACTTTTCTGATTTGTTCAAATTGAGCCCCTATAGAGATATTGGCTAGGAAAAAAATCCTGATTAGGTAACTTTATAGCTGCTTGAAGACACTTTGGTAGACTGTCTATTAATGAAGTCATTTCAAACATAAGGGAATATGACACTGGACATTGGACACTCAACTACATATATATTTCAATGACAACCCAAAGTTAGCTCTTTTTCAAGGTACTGAAAAGCATTAAAAAATAAATAAATCAAAGCACTTTCAAGGATTTCACTGACCAGTGCATCAGAAAACCATCTGAATCATCCGGAATGTAAAGTTATACTATCTATTAGTATCGTATTTACTATCTGTTTGATTGGTGTTTCATGCTGTACTCAAGAATATTTCCCTTTTAGAACCATCAGTAAAATCTAGTGTATAAAGTAATAATATAAGTAACATAACTTTTCAGTACATACCCATTACAAACAGCCTTAATTTGGAATATTCAATCTCTGGTACTTATCGCATACAGGAAATCACATTTTGTAGCCATGCACCTTTTGCAGTAGATATTCCAAGGAAAGCTTCAAGTATGTCTGTACAAGTGCATGCATGTCTGTCTTGTAAGACACTTTTTAAGATTGCACGGCAATGTTTATCCGCGGATTCAAAGCTGTCACTTAAGCTAAGAAAAGGTTCATTTCACGGCTACGTGTTTGATGTGTTAATTCAACATTCACAGCCTGCTTAATTAAAATAATACACATCTGCACTTGGTGACCCAGTATAAACACTTGTCGCAAGTCAATTGGACTGAAGAAATGTTTGTACATCGTGTAAATGTGCGTAAAAATGTCACACCTTGACTTCAGGTACATAAGTATAGGCGTGGTTATTCTGTGCAACATTCAATCATCTTTCCTTGATTAAGCCATATTCACCTGCACAGAGGAATCACCTTAGTATCGGATCATGAGCACAAGTCAAAGAGCACAAATTTATGCACGAACGAAACCATGAAATGATGCTAATGTATTCAGTTGTCAAAAACTGTTTTCATGATATCCATTAAACATACTCATTTCAGTACACAAGAAGACCAACCATCCTAGCAGAAAATCTCCAAACTGACATAGAAAAGTTGCACCACATGTCCTGCCAGTAAAATTATTTTTTACTGAGATAAGGAGCTTCTTGCAAAAGTCCTAGCCTGCAGTCTCAAATTTGTTGATTATTCATTGCTGTGAAACTCTGGAAAACTGTCACAGTCACACTCCAACCTTGTTACTTCAGCGTTCTGACATCATCACATGTGCAGAAAAAACGACAACAAAATCCATGCGGTGGCAGTTTTAAACTGTATGTTGCGAACATTATCCAAACCCAATCACAGTTTTCTTTTCAACCAGACCCGATATCCTTCAGTGTATTAACATCTATATGCATACATACACCCCAGCGTTGCCAGTCACAACACTGCCAGCGTGCGCAGATGACCGAGTTTCTGTGCGCTGTGATTTTGAATTGCAAATAGCTGTCAACCATAAAGAGTCACCGCTGAGTGAAAAACAGCTAGATATCCATGCTGAAAGCAAAACTTTTCAAAATCTGATGCACGGACAACATGAATCCAGCGTGAAGAAAACGCATTAAGAAAGAAAAAAAAACACAAACATCACCGACCAAAGTCAGAGATGACGTGCGTGCACGGAGGCGCGAAGAAATTGCTTGAGACGTGAAGCTCCTGCCGATTGAGCAAGAAGTCTTATGATAAAAGGAAAAGTTTAATGCTGACCGAGCTGAGCCAATGATCATGACAAAAGCCAGACCCGGCTACAGCCCCCGGGTGTATAAAACAGGCAGTGTCAACACAACAGAAGGACCCGGGTTTAGGGCAGGCTAGTATATGTATATCAGCCCATTCGAGGATAGGTACATGTAGAATGATCAACTGGCATGTCTATATGTATGCGTACATACAAAGCCATAAGGAACCTGTTTTAACCGAAAGGTTAATACACAGTCCAAGAGAGATTTTACACAAAGGGTTTGCACGCAGAAAAGAAGACGGTGTGTTGCTAAGCGCTCACACAGTACCATGCACTGCCTAAAAATATTGCATAATCTTTATGGCATTACCACTGTATACAGGTATGTCCGTATGACTATACACTACATGTAGGACATGTTACAACAATATGGCAGAACTTCAGCAAATGCGACGGCAAACCCTCAACAGTCACTCACTCACCTAGTGTCTCACTATGATGGCTCAATATAACTGCACTGAGCACACGTTGTTACATGTCTTTTTTTCACATCTGATAGCATATGAAATTGATATACTGTATAATCATATTTCAACCTGTCAAAAGGGGAGTTTTGAGTTCAAACTCTTTCATCACTAAAGGTAAGAAAAGCCCTACTGTACAATGTGACATCAATAACGTTAAGCAGTTATTTCTGATTACATTTACTATAACATGGACATCTAAGAAAAGTGTCACAAAAAGTTATTTAAACTAGACACGCGATAGGTAAAATTGAGGAGCTGAAAGTCTTTTAACTTAAGGAGCTGCTGATTGAAAGAGAGATGCTTTATACCTCCCTGACAGCTGACAGACGAGACAGGTGATCTGTAAATTAAAGTGAACAAAGTTGCCTGGCATTTCTGATAAGTCACATGACACAGTTAGACTCTTTTTACCTTTTGTGACAGAAGAGTTCGAACTCGAAACTCCTCTACTGATAAAAGAACGCAAGCAAGTCTTTGATTACCAATCTGATTATAACTACAGTGTATGATTACAACCTTAATATAGCCTGAATATGCTACCTTCCAGCAAATGATTTTTTGTCAGGACAAGTTACTTCGACACCAGCTATGCATACATGTAACAGCAACGTCTATTTTATCAGATACTATCAAGACAATCTCAGAATCCATGCACTCACAGCAAAACTACGGAAACTGAGGTACAATTTCAAAATATACCTAAAACTTCATCAATGTTTTCTGATGACGTCCTCAAATTGTCTGGCGCTGGCTCACTAAAATCCATGCCAAAGCACACCACCATCAAGACGATTCCAACATAATTCAGACACCCTTGAAAATGAATACCACATATCCATTAGGAACATCAGGATACCCTTTCTTTCACTTTTGTCCCAAGAAAACTGGTGTTTTTAGGGAGTTTACAACAGGTTACCCACCTTAAATGCTCATGAACCTCGGCAGAGCAATTGTGTGTCAAGTGGAAGAGCACATATGATAAACAAGGAATTTCTACACACAGGCCACACTCTACAGCCCTGCAAGCCTTCACAGTTTCCCCAACATGTAATTTCTCCACTATGTACCAGAGTGATATTTTCAAAGAAACATAATTTGTCTACATACATGCTGAAGTATCAGAATTTCTTTAAAACACACATCTCAGTTAATCTGCGGTATCCTAATTCTATCTTTTCAACTTCTGCTGAATGTAATATTTCAATGTTTTCTTAGAGAGCTGTAGGGTCTAGAGAATTAAATGTCCTAGTTTTATGAAGCTTATACCTGTGGTTACAAAAAGAAATCTTTTGGTTTCATTTATATAATAAATGTATGCATAAACTACCCATTACAACAGCTGTAATGATCAAAAAGTCTAAAGATTTACAGTACATCAGAATAACTTATACAAAGTTTAAAAAAATAGAGCATATTGCACAGTGAAAGTTGAATACCGTAAATATTGGTCTAGTAAGAGGTGGATATGAAAAACAAAGTGTTTCATTTTCAACGTTATGGTGTCTGGATCACGGGTCAAGGTCCCCAGCTGTGTAATATCAAAAAGTAATAGCAACAAGTGATATCTAACTAATGAAGATATCATTTTTATCTGTGAAGGAAATACTAAGCCTTCATTGATGTATAAATAATAAAAAATGTTCTTCCATACACTCTTATACATGTGTAACAAATGAGTTTTCAGTTGGGTCGTTCAAAATGCAAAGACAAAAATTAAAGCTGTGTGTACAGAGTTTTTGTGCTGTGCGAGTTTTGCATAGTGATCCCAGGCACAAGATTACATTCAATGACCCTTGAGTGCTGACACTGCTTCTGACCACAGAGGTATGAGTACTTATATGAGCTATTTTTTAGCCCATCTGTGTATGTTTAACTGATAACTGGTGTGCCCCAAGGAGAACCGCTAAAGCCAAAGCTTTATGAAGCCAATTATAATGACTCTTCTCCATGCCCTATTCTGTTATACTTTTCGTCTATCTCACATATTTTATGCCAAGGCTGGTTCAATAACCACAGCCAAGAGTCCCTCACATCAATAAAAACAATTTTCACCATTAATTCATTCATTATATACGCTGCAATAACTCAGAAAAAATCCCAGATGTAAAGGTAAATCGGGACATGCTTAAAATCAAAAATCAGGACATCCATATTCAAGTTAATGCTGATTTACTCAAAATACTGGCACTATAATGAGTATATACATATATGTCAGAAAGAAAAAGCTGGAAAAAGAATCATTTTTGTTTTAAATGGTATGAAATCTGTAACTCTGCTAAATATTGTGTGATTTACAGGACAAAACAAAAAAATTCTGGCCAATGTTAAAACATGTCTGAAGAAATCCACTTATGAACAGTACATGAACTCAAATTACAACAATTACCACGCTAGTGTAAGAAAACTGGAAAGAGAAAACTGAAATACTAATAATGTGCATTAGGCTCACAAATATATTGAATTAAGACAACAAGAAAGCAATTAACACTAGAATAAAGCAGCAAGATGATAATCAGAGCCATGAATGAAGAAGTCATTGAACCATGAGATATATAATTTCTTTATGTGTCGAAGGTAGCTCGGTCAATTTACAATGAAACAATGAAAAGGCGGGGACGGCAAATAGTATTGTTTGTACACAGTACATATGTACCTGAATGTACTATGGCATACGCAGTACAAAAAAATGTAATGAATGGGGAGGAAATAACGAAATAATAATTGTCCACAAATGAAGTGTTTGTAACTGTAGTCTTGGATATTTTTGGAATAAACACCCTTTGATCCCATTTCTATATCCCTTATTCATAGAAACAAAAGATAATGTACATTGTAAGTAATGATGCAGTTATTTCTTTCCTCTAAAAGCTATTTCAGTGTTAATCATATTCCAGATCTGAGGTGAAGTCAGCACTGTAGCACTTAATGGGATAGAAAATCCCACTGAAATGAAATAAGTGAATAGTGAAATGAAATAAGTGAATAGTGAAATGAAATAAGTGAATGACTGCAGCAGCCGGACAGCTACAGAAGGCAGGACTGGGAATCTCAAAGATACCAAATTTCAACACTATTGTACATGGACTAAAATTTTTGTCATTATTGCAACTAGGTGTCTCACTTTGCCAGATTCTGAGAAAGATGTATGAATACCAGTTTGGGGATATCTGTATGAACAGTATGACATTCTCTTAGAAAATGTTTACTTAGTTTCAGCCTCAACAAATTAATGTTTTTTGACCTTTTAATATTTGCCAGGAAAAACACATATTTTCACACAAATTTTTAACACAGTGCTGAAAAACTCAAAGATACAAATTTCAATACTACCGCATATGGCCTAAAGTTTCCAGCAATATTATAACTAAGTTACTCACTTTGCCTACCTGATTCTGAGAAAGATGTTTCAACACTAGTTTGGAGTATTAGTATGATATTCTCCTGGAAAATGTTAGTTTCAGCCAATAAATCTCATGTTCTATGACATTTTGTTTGCCAGGAAAAACACATTTTTTCATGTAAATTTTTTAGGGCAAACGAAGTAGTTGTGAAAAATGGCACAGTTGATATTTCAGATAAATACACTGTATATCAGGTAAGTACACTGCATTTCAGATAAGTACACTGCATTTCAGATAAGTACACCGTATTTAACTGCATTTCAGATAACTACACTGCATTTCACTGCATTCCAGAGAAGTACACTGTATTTCAGAGAAGTACACTGCATTTCAGGGATGTACACTGCATTTCAGATGAGTACACTGTATTTCAGAGATGTACACTGCATTTCAGATAAGTACACTGTATTTCAGATAAATACACTGTATTTCAGAGAAGTACATGTACACTGCGCTTCTTGACAAATGGCAGCCTGTAAGCATTCATACACATGTCTGCACTTACCTTCAACATTCAAAATTCAATATCATTCTTCTCCACAACAAGACAGCACATAAGCACACAGAGATAAAAGATGTCGTACCACGTACTTTTTGGTTCTCAAGGAAGTGCAGCCTTGGAGCACGCCCAAGAAGTTATAAGTAATTAGTGAGTCGCTTAGAGCAGCCCAAACAGCCACCCCAAGGTGAAGCCATGGAAAACTTATCTGTAACCATGGCAACGCTGTATGCATATATAATAACGTGGCAATATGGGCATGGTGTTGATGTTTACATGAACATGTGGGGGGTAAAAGGAACAGACAGCCACTGCGTTCGTACGGACACTGATACAGCACAGAATAAGCCCTAGGCCGTTAGCCAGCACTGTGAAAACAGGGAGTCCAAATTTCATTTTGCCCCCTTATAACTATACCATTTTAAAAGTACAACTATTAGTACGGTAGCACTAATTTTCTATTTTAGCTAGCTTGCTTAATACCCTATGCACACAAGAGCCCCTTCCCCCCATGCAAAAAAGAATCTACCCCATGCACACAAGAGGCTACCCTATATACATCAGAGGCTACCCTATATACATCAGAGGCTACCCTATGCACACAGGAGCCTACACTATGCACAAAAGTGCCTACCCTATGCACAGATGAGCCTACCCTATGCACATAAGAGCCCACATATGCACAAAAGAGCCTACCCTATGCACAGAAGAGCCCACATAAACAAAAAAGTGCCTGTCCTATGCACACAAGAGCCTACCTTATGCACACGAGAGCATACATTCTTAATGCACTATTCCACATGACTGGCGTATTACTAGTTTGCTCAAAATGTTTCCCCTTTACAATGGTGGACAGATTTATGGGTGAAGGTTTAATTTCATTGCCCACACATGCATAGGTACATGTATATACTGTAAACCATCGCCATGGTGGCTTCCTCTCCGGACGTATCTGGGAAGGTCTGCCAGCAATCTGCGGATGGTCGTAGGTTTCCTCCGTGCTCTGCCCGGTTTCCTCCCACCGTAATGCTGGTCGCCATCGTATAAGTGAAATATTCTTGAGTACAGCGTAAAACACCAATCAAATAAGTAAATAAATATAAACCACCGCCTGAACCAACACCCCACACCAGACCCTAACAGTCTTCCTAACTTAAATGAACTATTGTCAAACCAGCCGAGAACTACATTCTGTTACCTCACAGAAACGCTGATCAGCTATGAGGATATTATGCCTTAAACAATCAATTCAGCAAGGCTCCGTAACGATACCTATTATGGATATATACATGTAATCTGCCAATACTGTGTGATTTAACTCCCCACTCTCTTGTCTTTCATGTGTATACATACCTAACTTGTTGTCCATGCATTATGTACATAAGATCATGCATGTCGGTCACCTGGAGAAGTTTACCCAAGAGCAAACAGTATTTATGAAGGACTACAGGGAGTTAAATCCACATTATAAGGGAGTTCAACAATAGATTATATTCCAGTGCACAATAAGCATAGTAAAAGCCAGCACGAATGTATATGTACATACATGCATATTACTAGCATACAGACACAAATCTGGCCTCTGTGCCATTTGTACTGATGCCCGTTGTTCAACAGTTATACTGATGCCAGTTGTTCAGCAGTTGTACTGGTGCCAGTTGTTCAACAGTTGTACTGGTGCCAGTTGTTTAGCAGTTGTACTGGTGCCATTTGTACTGGTGCCAGTTGTTTAGCAGTTGTACTGGTGCCATTTGTTCAACAGTTGTACTGGTGCCAGTTGTTTAGCAGTTGTACTGGTGCCAGTTGTTCAGCAGTTGTACTGGTGCCAGTTGTTCAACAGTTGTACTGGTGCCAGTTGTTCCACAGTTGCACTGGTGCCAGTTATTCAGCAGTCGCACTGGTGCCAGTTATTCAGCAGTTCTACTGGTGCCAGTTGTTTAGCAGTTGTACTGGTGGCATTTGCACTGGTGCCAGTTGTTCAGCAGTTGTACTGGTGCCAGTTGTTTAGCAGATGCACTGGTGTCATTTGTAATGGTGGCAGTTGTTCAACAGTTGTACTGGTGGCAGTTGTTCAGCAGTTGTACTGGTGCCAGTTGTTCAGCAGTTGTGCTGGTGCCAGTTGTTCAGCAGTTGTGCTGGTGCCAGTTGTTCAGCAGTTGTACTGGTGCCAGTTGCAATCTCAAATCTAGCTTTCGCTGGTTCGCCTCTGGCTCTTGAATAACAGTCAGAGAGTTTGTCATGCAGGTACAAGGTGTACATAGCTAAGGCCAGTCATTTCTTCCAAAGCCTTTCAATCTGCTTCACCAATAAATTTTCCCACCAGTGTATTTAGGTAAAATTACTGATTATAGCATGAAACACCCATCAAGTAATAAAACACCCACCCAGTAATAAAACACCCACCAAGTAATGAAACACCCACCAAGTAATAAAACACCCACCAACTAATAAAACACCTGTTAAGTAATAAAAGACACATTAAGTAATACATTTATCAAGTTATCAAATACCTAAATGTCTGAAATTCATTATTCCTCATTCACAAATAATGACAGTTATCCTTAATCAAAAATATACAGGATGTGAATTTGTCTGTGAAGACCTGAGGTTTGGTTCACAATATACTGGATGTGAATTTGTCTGTGAAGACCTGAGGTTTGGTTCACAATATACTGGATGTGAATTTGTCTGTGAAGACCTGAGGTTTGGTTCACAATATACAGGATGTGAATTTGTCTGTGAAGACCTGAGGTTTGGTTCACAATATACAGGATGTGAATTTGTCTGTGAAGACCTGAGGTTTGGTTCACAATATACTGGATGTGAATTTGTCTGTGAAGACCTGAGGTTTGGTTCACAATATACTGGATGTGAATTTGTCTGTGAAGACCTGAGGTTTGGTTCACAATATACTGGATGTGAATTTGTCTGTGAAGACCTGAGGTTTGGTTCACAATATACAGACGACTATAAGTATATAGTTTTGAACAGAGACGACAACTGGCAACCATGGATCACATTTCTTCTCATTATATAGTGAACATATATGTGTTGGAGATTTACACTTATGAAAGATTTTTTGTGTTATTTTTTGGCTTGTGACAAGAATAAAATATGACTCTTTTAATTAAGAGGTAGGGAAGATCTTTTCATTCCTACTGGGACGGACTTTACAAAGCAATTTCTGACTGAATTCACAATTTGAACTTTAGAGCATATTTTGAGGACTTACGAATAAACATTTTGACCACCTCATAAATATTGTACTAAGACAAAAGCGAACCAAAAACTTCTGAAAAAGTTGTATATTTTGGTTTACGACAGAAATGGCTTCTTGAATCAAATCACCCAGCCCCAGCATCCTACCCCAATTACACACCTGAAGTTTTCGTTTTGTTAACAGGCAACTGGCCAAGTTGCTTACATGTATATGTAATAACTAATGGCGAGTCGGGGCTCAGTTGGATTGTTTCAACATTTCCCAGGTAAGTTCCATGAGCCCATCCACACATCTAGAACACAGCCAGTATCTTTAATGAGCCTGCTCAGTCAGTGGGACCACCTGCAGTTGCTTAAACTCTAGCTTGTTAAGATAGCAACCTGACACCCTGTCAGTGAGAAATTATAACTCCTCTGATGGGCTGCAGGGGTGAAGGATGCTACTCTTACTGAGGTGCCCCAGGGGTGAGAGATGCTACTGTAATAACTTTTGTAGAGCTGTCTGGGTGATAACTGGATCCTGCACACCCTGACATGGCCAGCTGTAACTTTACCACCCTGGATCAGTCTTTGAGGACTGTATGATAGCTTTATAGAAGGTTACATTATGATAAATGCACTGTACGTTGGTAATATGTATGTGTGATAACTGGCTATTATACCCTAATTTTGTGACTTTCAAAACCAGCTTTAGTAAGTTAGTTACATGTAATAAAATAAGTATGCATACCAACAGGATAATATACCAAAAATTGCCGAAATGCAACTTTACCACCCTCCTATGTGAGGGCTGTATGATAGCTTTAGTAATGGTTGTAACAAGATATGTATACATGATAACAGGATAATACACACTGATAATTGCCAAAACTTTGCTACCCTCCTCTGTGAGGACTATATGGTAGTTTTAAATAGAGAAGATATATTAGTATGGTAAGTGTAAAGGTAATAGGTAAATCTTCTGGATCAGAGGTAGAGTTGAATACCTGCACATATACCGACTTTTTTTTTTTTTTTTTAATATTGTATGCGTACCAATTGCCAACCCTAAGAAATGGTTTTCGTTTTAGTGTGTACAGTTCAAAGGACTCAGAAGTTAATTTTTTATGTCCCGACTGTGAAGCTCTTGGCAGTAAACTGTCCCTCACACACAAGTGCCTTCATTCTTTTCTCTATCATTCTTTCCCACAGGTTTATTTCCTTACTGACTATTGCCCTTGTAAAATGCGCATCAAGGCACCGGAGGTTGAGATAGGTCAGGTATATCATCAATCTGTTTACATTATACAGCCATGTGGTAATGATCCTGAAGAGAAGAGAGAGAAGCGAAGAAAACAATTTTCTAAGGCATGATTGGTGGAAAATCAGGTGAGTGGTACATCAGGGTAGCCAGCGTGTAAATTAACCAAGGCAACTGTTTAATTTCTTTGTCCATGAGCTGATATAAAATAGGTACATGCATGAGTCTTCATTATAATCAACAAATCTGTATATTTTAGGAACCACATGATCACGGACCAACCACTGAACGGGATGCACTCATATGATGACACCTGTTCATACAGATGCATTTTGCTGTTTGGAATTGGAATCATCGAAACAGTGTCATGAAAGGCAAAAATCCCTGCTCCGAATTTTATGGCCAGTTTGAATAGGGAGGTAGAGAACTCAGGTAGGGAATGAATTATGGCATGGAGACAAATAGGTGCCAAAGGTTTGCCCATGATAACTGTGGCAGTACACTGAAATGAACAGGGTTAACAAAGTACATGCCCATGATTTAATTCCACAGGTGTCCTATTTGTTTAACTGTACAAAGGCTGTGTGATACAATTTATAATATTTCACCTTAAGTTTGGCCTGTTAAAATGCACTTTAAGAAACACATCAAAGTCTTAAAATGCTGCTTCTGATTTTAACACTTGAAATTTTCTGATCAAAAAGTAATCAAACTTCACCAAAAACTTCCATGTCGCCTTACACGTATATGGTGGATGAATCAATCAGAATCAAGCAAAATGGGCCACTTAAAAAAAAAAGCACCATTTAGGTGAAACATATGTGAATATATGTCAAAACAGCTTTTGTTTTTGTAAACTCTAAGAGTATACTGACTGGTAAATTTAAGCAGACTGAAAGTGTTCAATGCACCTACGCCTGGCTTCATGAAGCATATTTAGTGATAAGTAGTCCTTAGCTAAGTGCATTTCCTATCTCTACAACATACGTTGTCATGTAAGTTAAGCAAATACTTAGCTAAGTGTGCTTCATGAAACTGGGGCCTTAACAAGCAGTGTAAAGACAATTTAACCACTTTAATCTCTTTAATCATCTGTATTATTTCTCTCAAGGGCAGTCAGATTTATTTAAGGAAGGGGAAAGAAAACTCAGGGATGCAATTGCACAAAGTCATTTCTAACGTAAGTCAAAACTTTATAACCTTGTCATTATGCTTGGTCTTGGGGACTGGAAGTTGAAATTTTGACCCATCTGTCATAATGAAGCATTGATGATGCATTCCAGACTTCAGTCTCAAGAATCCAAAGATAATAAAACTGTATTTACAATTTGGATATTAAGTCTAGAAAGGTGATGTGGAATCAAAAGCTGTAGAAAACAGCATGTACCTAGTTGACGAACTGCAGGCTAAATGCATGTATTGAGGGCTGGTTTCAAGCATTCAGGAGCACACGTGCAAAAGATAAGAAATCAACTAAAACATTAATAAAAACCTTACCTGACATATTCAGAATAGTTGAAAGGAGTTTAAAGGAATTCCAACAGCTCAAACGAAACCTTGAAATACCAAACCTAACTTCTTAATCATTCAAACATTTTTTTCTGGGGCCAAGACATCAACTTGAAGCTGTTGGAAAAATGTCATAAACAATAAAAGCCGGTGTTCTATATTCACAACCGCCATAATATTTACCTCAGAGCTGTTGACAACAAGTACGCCACAAATCAAAGTAAGACTGAGTCATCCCGGATGTAACACAATATGTCTATGATCTCACCAGGCTGACATATTACAGCAACCAAGGGTCTGAGTTTCGTACATGTATGTCTTATCTTTGAGTTATAAATTGCACTGATCAGAGTGGCACCGAAACAACAACAACAAACGTTTCAGGAAGGTGTGCAGTTTGGCTCCAAAGGTACCGCAGCAGATTCATCCGTAGTACTGTATAACTTCCCACAACAGCTGCACGTAAGACTCAAGTCTGGATTGCCAACAAACACACTAGCTAAGCCACTGTGATAGATATACATTTACAGACATAACCAAGTTCACTATATATAGGAACAAAACACTGGCAGTGCCTCGGTGCACCAACGGAAAACCCAAAACGCAGCTGCCTCGCAGAATCCTCGTAACTGAAGCCCGGACACCCAGAGTTCACCGAGACCAAATGCTCTCTGTCAGGAGTTGTGAAGCAAGAGCCGCTGCCAGAATTACAAGCGAGTAACACAAACAAGCCTGGCATTGCTTCCTGCACTGGTTATATGCACCATGTACCTGTACCTTTATCTGCAGTACACTATTTATGCTGGTCCCCACAATGCTTGAAAAGAGCTGGTGCATGTGTGAGAACGGCCTATCAAAAGACGGCTTATTTCTCAACCTGTTGATGCCAAAAAACTGGCAAAATAATACAAAGCACCTAAACGAACCAGGTCTCAAGCATTCGTGAGAAGGCCTGCAAAGAAATTTATGACGTATGGCTGACATACATAAAAGCCCATTCAATCCGACTAGTGTCTTGACAATTCCCTGGGTTATTTACACTTGGAGTTTGTAAAGTACCATTCAGTCAGCAACTAAATAACAAGGTGACGCAGACCTGATGCATGGTATTGTCCTTGTCAAGCTACTTATGTGCAAGGTTGCATGAGGTGGTTGCATAAGGTGGTGGCATGGGATGGTTGCATGGGGTGGTTGCATGGGGTGGTTGCATGAGCTGGTTGCATGAGCTGGTTGCATAAGGTTATTACACTCAGACTCAACCGCCTAATACACACAGCTTGTAGTCACAGGCATTAGAAATGATGGTCACAAGAAAGTCCGAAGTTTCTGAAGAAGCTTGAGAATACCTTATCCTACCTCTAAATTACAATAGTAATCACCTGCTCTGACAAAATCAGCAGCTTTCTGTTTCATTAATTCTGAAGTCTGCCAATAGGAGGAAAACTGCCATGTTTGTATTCATTACGATGTTTCACTCAGAACAAAAAATTATCTTCCTCTAGACCACACCAGATATGTGGTATCATTCCGGGCCTTAGATCTTAAATGGTAACTTTCAATTTAGCCATGAATGTAAGACAAATTCAAACGAAAACTTTGAACATGAGTAACAATTTCACAGGTCTTCGCATATGAGGTGTGCTATCTTACTCCCAACACCCAACACACTCCTGAACATGCCTGAAACAACAGAGTCCCGGGAGTGTGAATCTAGACATTTAAATCACACTCCTCATCAAAAACGAAGGCCTGATTTTCACGAAGTCAACACTATCGTGGATTCAAAATGGCAACTAACGGAGCGCAATGCAAAGGAAAGTGGAATGCAATTATGCACGTGAAAACAGAAAGCAATGCAGGAAAAAAAGTCTAATTTGCATATTATTTTAGGACTTTTAGGAAAAAAAAATATTCATGCATTTTAAGTTGATAGCAAAACCGAATACGAGGAAAGTCACCTGCAGCAAACCAATAAATAAACTCCTAAACTTCTCAAGAGCAAAACTGAAGAGCACATCACAAGACAGCAGTTCACTGTGAAGCTATGTCGCGGGTTAATATATCAAAGCAGACAACAATGGCAGGTGGACGAGCAGTCTCTAATTCTATACCATGTCAACATTGAAAAAAAAAAACATTACACATACATGTATTTGTAGTAGACCAAGTGTTAATCTGTAGCTATTGTAAGAGAAGAAACTACACATAAAATGCATTAACTTACTTAGATTGCCATTGAAACACAAATAGCCCAACATACTGCAGTACACGTAGCCACACTGTACACTGTACTGATAGAACTAGATTTACCCTGCAGTTCTATTGCACGTTCGAAGTGCCTGTACAGGTGTTGACAGTGCTCTTGCAACACAGAAAAAAAATATTGTCAAACATTACCATCCGACATACATGTATACGATGACAACTCTGGTATTCAATCATACATGTGACATGATTTGTCCACACGTCAAAAAGCTGATCACAAATTGCAGGTTTTGCTACCTTATTTTCTCAACTCTTTCACATATGAATTGCGACTTTCAGTGTGATTTACGCACCTTTGTAATTCGATTTTGGAGACAAAACCACACTGGCTGGATTGGCCAATTTCCGTGGTTCACAAACTGTTTAATTTTATCAGTCCACAAAATGTAATGTGTCTAAAATCTGCTGAAGTAAACATCTTACAAACATGTGAAAAATGTTGAAAAATATACATGTAAATGTAAAAAGGGGGGAATTCACATGCAGGGCACCAATCAAATAAATCAAGAAATAAACATAAGTGTCATCATATTTTCGCAAGGTTATTGTCTCAGCTGCCTTAATGCTAGGGGCATGACCATGTCTGGTCACCATGATATCAGACTCGATTTATTTATTTTATTATATTGGTGTTTTCCCATGTATATGTATAAATTCCCTTACATGACAACTGCGAGCATTATGGTGGGAGGAAAACTTGGCACAGTAATGCAGAACTTTTTAAGAGAGCACTTCTTGTGACCAATGCCCCAGGATTTTCCCCAAATAGGAAGCATGGTATCAAATGTTAGAAAACTCACTTCCTGATAATGGTGGTTAAATAGAAATGAAGAGATTGCTTAATTAACATATAATTCGATTCACTGTTAACACCTAATAGTTACTATGTTACCATCATAAATCCAAACAAGCTGCATGTGTGTGTATATGTGTACATATATAAATATAGTGTTCAAAGGTACATGTGGTATACGCATAAGTAAAATGTAAACACCGTGTTATGTAGGTAAACATATTCCATGTATATGTGTGGGCCAATTAGCACATGTGTCAGGAGAGATGAATGGGTCCAGCAGGTGAACTAGTACACAACGTTACCTGGACAGGTGAGAATTGGGTGTGTGTTCACAATGGTTAATGTACAGGTAAACGCTGATGTAAAGAGTTCACAGGTACTTAGTGCTGGCAGAGTGAGACCTACAGGGGCAGTATATTCCCGTGCATTATGTGGTGTGCAAATGTCGAGGAGTGAAGTTATAAAAACATGGGGAATTAGAAACATTCCATGCGAACAATAAACACTGGTGTAGAGGAACATGTACCCACACCGATACATAACTACAAGTGAACTACTTGTACAAGTACTGTAAATGACCTAAAAATTCATCCAAAAAACTGCATCTTTAGAGGCAAATAAATGTCATAATAAAACATTATTTCTGGTGAGTAAAATGACATTTTTCCAGTAGGGTATCATCCAAGCTTTCAAACCAACCTCAAAACAACTTTCTACAATCAATAGAACTCTCAGAATCAGAAAAAAATAAGCAACTTAGTCATGGATGAAATTTTAAGTCATCTCAGGTATAGATTTTTCATGCAGGTGTAGATATTAAATCATGCTGAATTTCAGACTAGTTTTGCTGGTGGAAATTATCAGAAGTCTGCATAAGATCAAACTGCAACTGACACAGGTACCAATACATAGTGTAAATAATGCAAAAATTTGCACAAAATGTATTTCCAGAGGCAAACAAAAGTGATAAATTATTATTCTTCGCGCATAAATATAAATTTTTCCCAACACATATTTGTTCTACCTCCCAAAACAATCCTCAAAACACCTACCTAAGATCAACAGAACTCTCATAATCAGGTAAAATGAGTAAAAAAAAAAAAAATTACAATATTTACAGTAATTTCTTTGTTATCAGTCATCTGTGTATTTGTTTGTTTGACTGTTAACATGTATGTAACTCCATACACTCAAAAAATGTTCCTTCATACAATGACTGCAAGTTTAGGAGGTTGACCCCCAAACTTTTGGAATATATGAATGAATATGGCTTCATGCCACCTGAGCAATATTTCAGCCATATTACGATAATAACATGTTTAAACCAGGCGTCCTTATCTTTTAGTCAAATTTTCCTACACAAAACTGGACAGTTGTATAGAAGTTAACGTAAGCATGCAAAGTCTCAACCAGGGACGACAGCTGCAGAAATTTACCTTCATGTTTTTAAGCCTGTAAAGTGTGAATGTTGAATGCTGGTACACTTTTGCTGATGAGGTCATTCGTAATCGTTAGTCTCCCTTGGAGCTCGACAAAGTGCATTCTGCAATTCCTGTACCTGCTTATTTAGCAATAAATTTAGTAATCTGGACATCCACCAATTTCTAGAGGACGTGGAGTTCAGACACGTTAATAGTTTTCTATATGCATGATGTAAATAATAATACATGTACTACATGAAAAACCCTGGCTGATTTCAAAATGAAACTATACTGGCTGGAGACAGGCCTACGTTCTCTAACATCATTCAATATTCAATGAATATCATTCATGTCTGTCATTTAATGTGTTCTTCACCATATGTGTATGGTCACCATGGTCACCATAACATTATTACATCTATGGTCACCATAAAATTATTACATGTATGATCACCATAACATTCCCACATGTATGGTAACCATAACAATATTACATGTATGGTAACAATAACATTACTACATGTATGATCCCACAACATTATTACATGTATGGTAACCATAACATTATCACATGACTATGTAAAGCTTTTTGCCAAAACATTACATGTTTGGTCACCATAACATTATTACATCTATGGTGACCATAAAATTATTACATGTATGATCACTATGACATTCTCACATGTATGGTAACCACAACATTATTACATGTATGGTAACCATAACATTATTACAAGTATGATCACCACAGCATTATTATATGCACGGTAACCATAACATTATTACATGACTATGTAAAGCTTTTTGCCAAAACCATAACATTATTACATCTATGGTGACCATAACATTATTACATGACTATGTAAAGCTTTTTGCCAAAACCATAACATTATTACATCTATGGTGACCATAAAATTATTACATGTATGATCACTATGACATTTTCACATGTATGGTAACCATAACATTATTACAAGTATGATCACCACAACATTATTACATGTACGGTAACCATAACATTATTACATGACTATGTAAAGCTTTTCGTCAAAACATTACATGTTTGGTCACCACAACATTATTACTCTCCGTTGGACAAACTTGGATACAACAGGGCCTACAGACATTTTGTGTACATGTACAACACCATTAAAACAACATTAATATATCTATTTAACATCAAATGTTATGCTCGCCACGATATGGCTGAGATATTGCCAATATGGCGTTAAGCCATATTCATTCATTCATTCAAATCTTATGGGTAAATAATCTAACCACTGATTTAATTTGAACTGAATACCATAAAATTCATAATCTGACAAGATCTGCATCTGCACCAGAAAGAATTGCATGTATGTACATATGCTTGTGTTTTATGTCATACTTCAGTAAACTATTATATGATGAGGGGGAGTCCTTAGAATGTATTCATGTAAGTACACTGTGTCTTCTTATAGCAGGGCAAGTCCTGTCGCCACTGCAACATCAGGCCAAGGAATCCAGACATGATATTATACAGACAACGGGCTGACCTGTCCGGTTTCCTGCCTCTAACTTCTCAAAACATGGAAACACACAAGATGTACATGTAGTCATACCTTACAAAAGGTACATGTACAATGTCCCACCCAATCCCCATTTTCACACAAGCAACAAAATATGGGTCAAAGACAACCACAGGTATCTGAACAATCATGGTTAATTCCTGAGCAATAGCTACCTGAACGACCACAGTTACCTGAATGATGATAGTTACCTGGACAACAACAGTTACCTGAACGATCAGGTTGTATCACCATCTTCAGGCACAGTCAGACACCATCACTCTAGTATAATCACCTGTCTGCAATTTGTGTAGTGAATTGCATGAATCTGAACCTCAAACTACCTGGCTACGAAATCTGCGTGCGTTGTCGTGGTTTCACTATTGATTACCCGTGTGGAGATGTATGTAAGGTAATGACAGAAAATGTTCAGGTAAACACAGCCTGTATTGATCAGGTGTGTTACATGTGGACGAAGGGAGAGAGTTTTTAGCTGAATGGGTTTATACAGGGTCCCAAAGTCATCGCTATACGTGTGTCTGCTCTGTCGTTCAGATCCCCTGGCAAATTATGCAATTCAGTGCAAACCACGGAACATGATACTGAGGAAACGGTAAGGTATAAAATAACTCCAGTCCATGTATTCAACAATTTTAATTTCATTCCAAACTACATGTTAGTCAATAATATTGCCATATCATGAGAATTATACCGAACCTTAAAAGGTACTTGGAGATCACTTTGGCACATTTAAGTAACCCTGCAAGAAACCCCTGGTTAGTACAGGTACGTGGTACAGGGCCAATTTATAGGAAACAGTTACTAAGCCAAAATCCCCGGTGATTTATTGATCAACAGGGCACTTTATTTTCACTCCATACGTATGTCTACACGGGTGATTGATATACATGTATATAAAGGTGCAAATACACAGTACCACCTTTCATATATACAGTAAATATATGTATACAAAACTTCTCATTTTCCAACAGGTAACCATATTCCTCCCTAGATCACACACACAAAAACTCCATGTACACATGCAGAGCATAGCTTAATAGAAATATTCCTTTCGTTTTTCCCCCAAACACACCATACAACTACTTAATCCACCTTTCTACATGTCAATCACCTAAGACTATAATACTTACATGTGCATCACAACTGTTTAGAAACCTTACTTAATCCTCTTCTTGTTTTACGGACACAAATGAGAATGACTCTATCCTAAGAGTTAAAACACACCTGAGCGTGCACCTGGAGCTATGAGGACTGCCCACCTGTTTTTAATCACAGGTATGTCACCAAAATTCATCACGATAACCTGTCTGTGCATACGTGAAAAACTATGTTACACAGACTGCACCACTGTGCAGTCATGCAACCACCCGTGACCCTTGACCTTTGACCAATGACCCTGGGGCAATAAATAAACCAATCAGAAATCTATTAACCCAAGAAATGAATATTCATTATGCAATGTAATGAACCGTGGCACACTGTTTTGCTTCTTTCAAAATAAGATGGTGATTACCTGTTAATCAAAGCAATGAGTAAAGAGGAAGAGGAAATCTCTATTCAAGCGCACCACTGTACAGGGAAAAATCTGTTTATCAGTTCTGCATGCCTTTAGGTTTTAGGAAGTCATTTCGGCTATGACAGATATGCTTATGTATATAGGACATATCTTATCTTTATCTAAAGGCACATTTAAATGTGTCTACATTGTCGTCTGGATACATTTAAGATTTTCACATAGCTTTAATAAGTGACTCCTTTTTTGTTAACAACCAAAAATTTATATGTACTCAAGCCTACAAAATGATTTTGTTTTCTGCAGAGCTGATCTCAAAATAAGTTTATGTCATCAGTCTGTAAACTATTAACAGACACATGCGAGACCAAAACAAGGTCTGAGTTGTTTTTGTCTTCTCCGACTCCATTAAATGATATCACTGTATATCACATGTATATGTTAATAAAATATTTATTTCATTGGTGTTTTCCACTATACTAAAGAATACGTGTATTTCACTTGAATACAATGGCATCCAGCATTACGCTAGGATAAAATTGAGCAGAGTCCAGCTGGAGAAAAAGCCAGCGGGAGATGGACTTGAACTCACAGCGACTTGCATTCTGGGGAGGCTCTTGGGTCATTATGTATATGCAAAATACATGAACATGTATGCATTCAAAATGGTGCACATACCTACTTGTGTAGGACGCAATCCACAAATTCAGCTAAAAATTGCAACAGCTGAGACATGTTGTCTTTCCCTCAGGCCTCATTAAATGAGTGCCTCATGTTAAGAGATAGGATGTCAACAGACTAAACGAGTGAAGGACAAAGAGTCTCAGAAAGACAGAGAGAGCAACTGTTGCTAGTTTGGCACAAAGGCTAGAAAAGCACAGCTGACATCGTCTGGTATAGAACTTGTTCCTTACATATGTTAGACACAACAGTGCAAGGACACTGTTGTACATTCATTACTAGAAGCCACTATCTGCCAGTCATAATACAGCCCAGACTAAATAGAAACACAACGGAATCCATGAGTGAAATACACATCTTGATCCTGACAATACATACTGTACATTTAAATTTCAGGACTCTAAATGCATGTTGCCGTAGATAAAACTTCATCAAAACCTCCATCAAAAAATAAACTTGGTCAAACCATACAATACTGCATATGTCAGCAAAACTTCAAGGTCAAATTCCTCAGAAACCACTTCCAGAGCATAAAAGATGATCATGGCTTAAACAAATTTGCATATATCAAGTCTCTGGACCTTCAAACAAACACTGACATGGGCTACATACATGTTTCACAGTCTAGATCTTTCAGCATGCATACAACAGAGGGATGATCAAAGTCTTGGCATGAGATTAAAAAACATTCACCTAAACTGAATTAGCCTCTACCACCTTGCATAATTCATGAAGTACTGATGCCTACACAAAAATTTCCCGATGCCTCACATCAAAGATTCCGGTGTTATCCCACAGGTAACCATGCATCTAAGTGATCAAGCAAGAGGATAGAAGGGCTGGGGACTGTGGGGGAGCTGTAGGCTTGATAAAATCCAGGCAATTACAGGACAAACATCTTTCACCTTAATTTACACCCCACCATATGTTTTTCAAACAAATTTCTTGCTTCAAGCAAAACAAAATGCAAGATAAAATATAAAATACTGTATTATATCTTTTCAGAAAAATAGACTGTATTATTTTTTTCAAAAAAATCTAGAAAAGTCTAGAAATGGCGTCATGCAAAAATCAAGAATATTACAGATTACAAACCAAAATGATGAAAAAATAAATGACCGAAGGCAATGAAATGAAAACCACAATATCAGTGGAGAACACGAATAATGTTCTTCCTCACTGGTCTTGCTTTATATTAGCTGGTTCTTCAATTAAATAAATGAAAACATGTCCTACAAACTGTTTTCTTCTAAATGTATGGTGTGTTGTAGAGTTAAAGCCATGTTTTTCTGAAGACCGCTTAAAAAATGTACAGTAGGTATGTTCACTCATGATGATATCTGAAATAAACGTTGATACACCACAGGTCGGTGAAACAAGTACTTGTATAAAGTGGCTATACCAGAGATTTTGGGTCAGAAAAATCTATATCTGCTTATCGGGTAAAATTTTCTCTATTCACAAAGAATAGCTTAATTTATGGCCTTTCAGAAAATATCAGACTTGCATCTGTAACTATGTATAATGTTAAGGTGATTGTAAAATTTGAAAAAGTCACAAGGTGAACCTTATCATAAATTATATTAACTTTACTACTGTCATTCTTTGACCTTTTCCCCATGTTTGCAAGGTGGTTATTCAATCAAATTCTGAAGGTATTATTTTATGTAGACTATTGAAATTATGCTTCATGTAAAGCCCTGAAATTTGCCAACCAAACCACTGTAGTGTTATCTCAAAATTCAATTTATTTATTTATTTATCTGATTGGTGTTTTACATCGTACTTAAGAATATTTCACTTATAGGACAGCGGCCAGCATTATTGTAGGACGAAACCGAGTAGAGCCCAAGAGAAACCCATGACCATTCGCAGGATGCTGACAGAGCTTTCCATGTATGGCCGAAGAGGAAGCCAGAATGAGCTGGACTTGAACTCACAGCAACCGCATTGATGGCAGCCTTTTGGGTCATTAGACTGCGCTAGCGCGCTAACCAAATGAGTCACAGAAGCCCACAAAACCCAGTTAATAAAGTGCAACAATCACCTCAAAAGGTTTTTCAAATGCAAAAAGGTTGAGGAATTAGGGTATCAGTAACCATTCTCAATTTTTGACATACGTATAGACCAGGCTAATATTTAATGACAGCTAATTAATTGGGTTATCCTAAATTAAGAGCCAAATTTGATTGGATTAGTGCAAATCGATTTTTTGCCATCACTCTCCAGTATAGCCGCTTTGATTCTACTCAATCTATAGACCAAAATTCCACAGGCCTGGAATGTGAGTGCCATGTGGTGTAAATTTCACTCCTTGCAATAGCTGTAAAATAATCAAAACTTACCTCTTCCAAGGTCCACAGTGGCAGAAACGTTCAACTGCGACTTCCGCACCGAGGTTTTATCCTTGCGTTTCTTTTTGGTGTGGTCTTCGGATCCCGTCACGGAAACAGACGCACTGTCCACCACACTTGTCACTGTGCTGTCACTGTCAGTTGGCTTTTTGGAAGCATCAAGTACATCAACCAAGGGGGGAAACTTTGCAGCTGCTGAGTCCAAAGTTACCTCCCCTGGTTTGCCTTGTTCTGGAGAGGCCAGAAGCTCGGCTGCAGAAATCTGCTGGTCTCTGATAAAGGACACAAAAGTACATGTACACAGGAATTTAATGCAAAGTTATGTTTTTACCATCATTTATATGTGTGTGTCTCCGTCTGTTCATCCATCTGTCTGTCTGTCTGTCTATCAGCAGCTTTACACAAGACATTATGCACGGATTTGGATGAATTTCTGTGAAAAGGTTCACCTTGACCTTTGAGCCAGATTATTCAATTTAGTTGGTGATTCAGTTCAGGATTTTTTCAACGATTCTTCGCCATTTCCAGACACAACAGAAAAGACGACTACTATCCATTTAGACATTCAGCTATGAATAATATTTTATTAATAATATTAATATAATAATATCTAATATTTTTAAATTTATATGCTATCTTAGCTCCTTGATTTAATTTATCATTTTGGAAACCAGTCTTGTAACCACTGACCCAGAACGCCAATTTTAATTGAAGGATGGTATACAAATGTCAGTTTCAACACCTACATTGTAGGTTCTAGTTCAAAAGGAGGTTGTATACATAGTACAAATAATAAGTTTAACATGTAATACACAAGCAGTGTAACTTCATGACGCCACAATATTTCCCTCAGCTAATGTTGCAAGCATCTTAGGACACAGTCTGGATTTCCACATTAATGTATACTCCTTCTGCTTTTACATGTAAAACATGCTACACACAAAATTGTTATTCCCAAAGTCAATTCTTCTTCTTACTCCCTTAGGTAGCCCACAGCGATACCTCCACAACTTTATATCAAAATTTATGCCATGCAAAAATCTGGTGTACATGTAATTTTGGAAGCAGATAGGTGTTACTGTACATTTGGTGCTTGATCTTACATTTCTCCAGCACAACATCAACTACCCTTCGTAATAAACCTCTAAGCCCTCTTTAAGATCGACTGATCTCTCAGAATCAGGTAAAATGAATATAACTTAACCATGGATAAAAGTTCACATCAAATTACTGTCAATTTTTTTACAGTTTATTCTGAACTTACGCTTTGGCCTCCTCTTTTTCTGCCTCTGGTCGTTCTCTCGATTTTGACCGTTCCTTAATTCTTCGTCTCATCAAGGGTGAAATTCGCTTCTTCTTGCCACCAGGTGGCACCAAAGATCCGTCTGCGGCTTTCTCCACCTCTGACGAACTCGAACTAGCCACATGTTGTTGTCGCATCAGCTTTTTCTTCACTCCCTCTTCTAAATACTTTTGATTTCTTCGAAGCAACTCGTCCAGGTTATCCGGTGATTCTGGAGTCTTGGCAGCTGGTGGTTGTTGTTGTTGTAATGTCTTTACAGGTGTTTTCAAATCTGAGGGTGCATCCACTTGAGGCTCAACATGCTCTGTGTCCTTGCTCAATGAAGAGGCCACCTTGCTGTCGACTCCCTGCAACTCCTTGGAATCCACAACCTTCTTTGTATGGGATGGAGCTTTAGATGTTTCTGAAATTGTTCTCTCAGCTACCACCTTTGTCATCGCAGGACCTGCTTCAGTTGTGACTTCTTTCATACCTGTAACCGCCTTGGACTGTGATGGAGTCGGCTGTTGGTTGTCCTGACTCACTTTAGCTGATGCGATTGCAGAGACAGCTTGTCCATGAACAACAGGGGTTTTCTTAACAGCAACTTCTTTCTTCACTGTCACAGATGAAACTGTCTTTGGCTCTGGACTCACTGAAGTAGTTTTGGCTTCTTTTCCCTTCGTACCTGATACATCCTTCTTGGTGAGCTGGGAGAATTGTTTGGGCTCACTTTTGGTAACATCTGCTGTTATAGTCTCTTTCTGGGCCATTTCAGTTCCTTGTTTTGATGTTGCTTTGGTGACGTCTGCTTTTGCGTCCTTCAAAACTGTAGCAGTCCGCAGTTTTCCTGCCGCGGTTTCCACTTGACCTTTTCGAGAAGACACGGCACCTGTTGTTCCAGTGATGCTTGCCGTTGTTTCCTTTGCATTTTCAGATGTTAATTTGGCAGATGGTTTGGCAGTATCAACAGCAGTTTTCTCATCAATGGTTTCAGTTGTTATTTTTGCTGATGTTTTAACCGTTTCTTTCATACCCACTTTAGCCTCTACTTGTTCCTTCTTTCTGACCTGGGCAGGCACCTCTTCACTTGGGGCTGTCGTTTGCGTTACCGGTTTTCCGATACTCCTAGCCACTCTCACTATTTCTTCCTTCTCAGGGACTTTCTTTGCCATGACTATTTCTGCCTCCGGCTCCTCTTTCACGACCTCCTGTTCCTCTGTCACAGGTGCATCCATCTCTCCAGGCTTCTTGACTGACAAATCACTCACTGGAGACTGTATAGGTGGGGACACTGTGACACTACCCTTGGACCTTTCTTCAGCAGGCTCTTGTCTGAAAGGCTTTACTTCAGCAATTTTCTTCCCTACATTCTTACCAGTCACCTCAAACGATTCGGAGTCTTTCACTGCCTCCTTGGTTGTCTTCGCAGACTCGCCACGTTGCATACTGAGATCCTTTACAGTTTCTGGCATTGCCACCACCTCGTCTCTTATGGTGCACTTCAGAGTGGCCAGTTGTGGTTCAAGCATTGGCTCCCTCTCACCGTCCCTGTGAGGCAGAGCATCAGTAACTGTCAGTTCAGCTGGAGTGCTCTCCACTGGTTCTTGTTCAGCCTTTGTATGACCCTTGTCAAGTTTTGTATCAATCTGTATGGGTGGATTTCTTTGTGAGTTTGAGGATGCTCGATTTGACCTTGAAGTTGCGTCAATAGCCTTTCTTACTGCTGAAGCCTTGATCTTCGATCCTGCTGTGGATACATCAGTTTTAACTTTAGCACTTTCCTCTTCGTCTGATTTGGGACGTTTTGACACAGACTCTTCCTGACCTCCAGCAGGTTCCACATCTGACCTTGGGCGCTTAAAAATCTGGGGCTCCTCAGTTAGATGTTGCACCTCTTGTTGCGGAGATGCAACACTTGCTTGAGATTCAAAACTAAGCGCTGTTTTTGTCTCCACGAACTTTTGCGGTGTTGCCATCTCATGTAATAAACCATCTTTAGATTTTTCTTCTTTTGATTCTTCTGTTTTGATAAAATGCTTTGAGACTGGCGAGTCTTGAAAGCGCTCGGTAAGATGGGCCAGTTGTTTTCTTCTCTCAGCCTTGTACCTTTTGATTCTGTCCTCTCTGCTCTCTGAAGGTGTTTCAGCCAAGCTCTCTCCAACAGAGATGTCCTGAATGGCACTGCCTGGCGTAGCCACAGACGAAGTAGGCAAATTCCTTTGTCGATTTTCTTCCAATTTTTTCTTTCCTTGATCTAATTTGTCAGCACCTGACTTCCCAGACTCTTTCGAAGTTGTTGACTTCACCATCTGCTGGCTAGACGTCTTCTGTCCTCCAACTTCTCCTGATGACCTTAAAGAGGCCTTGTAGCTGTCAGGCACAGACGAATCTGAATCACTTCGTTTTGGAATGCGGGATCGATTTGGCGTGGAATGGCTTTGTGACTCTTCGACAATCTTCTCTGCCACAGACGCTGGAGGTTCGGCCATGATCTGAGGAGTGTTGTCTGGGAAAGGGACCTTGTCGTCAAGATTTCCTGACACAGGGCGCTCCTCTCGACTCCTAAGAGCTTTTCGCCAAGCCGGCCTCCCAAACCGATCCGTTGCTTGAGCTTCAATTGACACTTTCGTCTTGATAATCGGTTGTTCAGTTTCAGATGACCCCTTGAAGACTTCGTCACACTCATCGGACACTTCAATCTGGGCCCCACTTGGATGAACAGTCTTGGTAGAGTAATTATCAACCACAGCAACATCCATCTTCGCTTTGGCAGTGTCTATCTTGCGCAGGGACCTGCGGGCCTCTGACCTCTCAAAGCTGTCGTTGTTGGAATCCTTCCTCAGCGGCAAGGTACTCCTGAGGCTACTCCGCTTAAACACGTCACCTGACAGTGTCTGTTCAGCGCTGGCCGCCACATCATGCCGATGCTGACGCAGAGAACTCCTCATTTCCGCTCGCCGGAGGAAGTCATCCGCCGGCGTTTTTACGCTGCGTTCAAAACTTTTATGGCTGTGCACTTTCACGTCAGACCTCTCTGCTGCAGTGTCCTTTGTGGTTTCTTGCGGTGGAAAATCTTCGTGTTTTTGTTCCGCAGCTAAAATTTCATCCACGGCACCAGAGGACTTGGACTGGCCAGAATACTTTTGTATCCTCCGCTTCAAGACCGACTCCCCGAAAGCCTCCGTTGACTTTTCTGTTCTTTTCACTGCAGTGTCTTCCAGAGCTGAGCTCCCAAACTCTCGACGGGATCTTCTTGGTTCTGAGCTTTGCTCATCGGGCTTTTCTGTGGTCTTGGACTTTGACTGCCATGAGGCAGATATACCAGACCTATCCTCCCTTTCTGGCAAATCATTCTCAGCACTCTCTCTTGACTGTTCGGAGTTGCTTGTTACTCGCAATGACCTCCTTGCAGCACTTAAACCAAATCTATCTTTATTTTCGTTCTGCTGAGTGGATTTTTTCAAACTTTCAATGCGTGTTGCAACCTGAATGTTGTCAATTTTTTGGATTTCCCTCCCCTTGAGCTGCACAGGGGATTCTCCTGACTCAGCAAGAACAGTTTTTTGTGTTCGTGACACATTCAACGTTTCCTTCCGGTCCTTTTTCTCTGATACTTCCCCGCTGACATTCCTAGCTGACCTTCGTGTCAGAGCACTTCCAAATCTCAACCTATCATCGTCTGTCTTTTCTCTCAAGGACCTACGCAGGCCGATCCCGCCAAATTTTTCAGCCACCAAATCCAAAGCACTGACTCTGCTGCCAGAAGAGGGCACACCCCTAGAATTCCCCTTCTCATTTTGCGACTCCCCGCCTGGATGCGAGATCGGCCTAGCACTGGAATATCCGAACCGTTTTCGTTCCGATTCTGTTGAAGACACATCAGACTTGGTCTTCTCGTCTCTCTCTGCCCGAGTAAGTCTAGGTGACTCCCCAACAGATCTGCTGTTCTGAGTGCTGTCCCCTGTCGTATTCCGCAGGCCCCTGCGTCCTGCAGCACTCCCATACGAGCTCTGTAGCCTGCTTTGTGCCCCTAAGGAGGCATGCGTCTGGGACGACGAGGGGATATGACTTGAGCTGGACTGACGTGAGTCACCACGACTTGAGTCACTGACTGTGCTGGATACACTACTGCTTCTGAAACAACAAGAGCATTAATCTGGGGTAAATGCTTGTTGAAAATTAAAGCAGATCTCAACAATTCCACAGAAGCTTCTAGCAGCATTGAAAATCTCACAACTCTGATATTCCAGTGCAATGAAATTCCATTTGCACACAAAACTTGAAGGATCCTAAAGGGCCGAGTCATGGATAAGTACAGGGCATACTGGAACAACTTCTACACACCAAATCACCAGCAGTGATGGTAATTCTCTTAGAATTCTCTGCCACTGACGTCATTTTAACCCTAAACTGAAAAATTATTAACCTGCATGAATAAAATTTATCCTAACTTAAAAATCCCCTATAATTTCCTGGAACCTGCAGATGGTCGTGGGTTTCCCCCGGGGCTCTGCTTGGTTTCCTCTCACTCTAATGCTGGCTGCCAATGTGCAAGTGAAATATTCTTCAGCTCAGCGTAAAACACCAATGAAATAGATAAATAAATAAAATAATTTCCTGAAATTTTTCAACAACAACTCGCCCTCCTTTTCTAACTTCATAATTTGCTTACAAAAGCAATATATTTACTGCACATTCTCTCACAGTGGCACATCCGTTCTACATCTGTCCAATGTTGAACAATCAGTAATAACTTTTGAGTACAGCATTAAATGCTAATCAGATAAATAAATAAATACTGTATTATAGGAATGTGTTTTAAGGTCGAGAAAACAAGGAATCAGAAAAACCACAAATGCGAAGTGCAGGTGCGAAATATTTATTATTCCATTTCATGAACACCAAGAAGTTATTTTTTTTCTTCCTATCCAATAAACGTTAAAAACAATATGGATTTGCTAAAAAAAAAAAAATTTATCTATACCCACCTGCTGGACTGGCCAGACCTGGGTTGGGACAACCTGCTGGGTGAGTCGTAGATTCTGGTGCTCGTGTCATACCTTCTGCTGGGTGAGTCATAGCTTCTGTTGCTTACATCAGAGGTTTTCGTGGAGCGGGTAGACTGGTAGGTCCTGGCAGTGGCTGGTCTGTCATAACTGCTGCTACCAGAGCCGTACCTTGACATGCTAGCCTCCACGAGGCTGGAGTAGCTAGGCTGGAGGGTGTGGCTGTATGAGGGACTGACTAGAGACGAGCCTAGAAAACACAGAAAAAGTAGAAATCAAGGGAATTCTGGGGCTGAATCTACAAACTTGCTGAATCTTATTTTAACTTCACTAAGTTTGAAAATTTGATTTGAATGCTACATTTCAGACTGATCATATTAACATTGGAAACACATGGCCATTGTTATGTTAATTAAGACAAAAGCATTCCAGTTTTATTTTCTTAGGACTTTAATTACACAAAATAGGCTCCTAGTTGAAGTTTTACAGTTGACTTCAGTTAAAAATTCACATTGTGGAATCATTGTGGAATTTCTTTCAAATTTACATTACATTTAAAACACTGCAAGAACAAATGTACATGCACATATTGCTCATAATTGCAGCATTATAAGTCTGACAGGATGTTAATCTTGTCACATCTATAAAATGTCACAAAGAAATAAAACAAAAGCACTTCAAACTTTGGTTAGTCAAGACCCAGCCGCTCTAAAATAAAGAGTTCAGTTTAAATTGCAGATTAACTTGACCTGACAGCTAACCTTAACAAACAAGCATTACCTGGTCACCATTCACCGACGCTCACGACGTCCTATCTAACCAGTTAATGGGAAATTAGAAAGTACTTTAGTATTTAAAGTTTGAATAATGTATGCATACTGCGACATTTCGAAATTTTCCATCCCTATGATTTTTCACAATTGTATTAAAACTGCAAATATTTTTTCATAATCATACTAAAACTATACATTTTTCATTACTATTCTAAAACTACACATGGTGAAAAATCAACGCCTCCCAGGGTTACCCTATTTCTTCTAATTAATTGCACAGATGATAGTCCTGCTGAAAGCAAAATATTACATTTCTCTCCCAAACCTTTGAAAAAATAAATATATGGATATGTTGGTGATTAGATGGTTGGACCACTGGAGAAAAGAGAAACGCTATCCCTGTTACAATTACATACATGTACCCTAATCCTTCAACCTTTCCAACCACCCTTGCAACCAATATTTTGAAAACATTCTGACAGAACTATGAGGGGTAGAGAAATAATTTGCAGTTTTATGAAGCTTGCATCTGTAATCACACAACGAAATCATCTGCAGCACCTCTTATCATAATCACTGTATGCATAAATTTCCCAGAAAAACTGGCTATAATGGCTGATAAGGTTGAAAATTTACAGTACATCTATGTTAGCTAAGGCCATTCATAAAACAATAATTGATTATGTGTAACAACTCTCAAAAACTAGGTACGCAGGCAGGTAGGAAATCATTTTTTTTTTTCTAATTTTTTTTTTTTTTTAAATTTTCTCCCCCATTTTATGTCATGGGAGGGACATAATGCAGGACCCATCAAGTAAGGACTCAACAGAAATACATATAGTAGTGGAACTATAGAGCAAGGGGCATCTTCTTGTGACAGAAATTCAGGCCACTACTGATTACTGTTTTTAAGGTTGAGCAACACTTTGAGCTTAAACATTAATTTAATCACATCAGAAATACGTCTGGATGTAGCCGGGCGATCTCAGTGGATTAAGTGCCCCAGGTTTTAGACTCTTAATAGTGACATCAAAAACCTGGAATATCAATAATATGTTCATTATCTTACAACAAGGAAGCAAAAAGATTGCAGATTTGATATTTTAGCCAACTGGACTGAGAATAGAAATGTTATGTTCAGTTGACACATTCATTTATTAATGCAAGAAGCAAATAAAATAAGTTTAGTCACATACTTTAGGTGAAATGGTCGAAGAGCACAACACTAATAAGAGTGTGGATATACATGTATACTGTATTCCATAAAGTTTCACGTCATGTCAACACTGAGCCTAAAAGATATGAAGATGAAAAACTGCACAGCAAAACACTTCCAATAAACATGAAGGTACATTTAACTCCCTTATGTTACATGAAATAAACATTTATCTAACATGTTAATGAGTAGCAGATAGCCTTTTATCCTTTTCCTTTCACTGAAAGAAACCAATGTGGGTGTTGGTAGCGTCTGGAGATTGTGTACAGAGGGTCAAAATATTTGGAAGTTTAACGAAAATCCCATCGAACTTATGGCTTTGTCAAGGAGTGAAGCAGGACCTCATCTGGACTGAAATCTGTTCTGTTTAATTACTATTGATTGCATAAATCTGTCATAAATTTAACAATATGTTATTTAGCAGTGCTTGTAACAGAGGATTCTTCCTTAAAGGTGGGGAAAACACAACATTTGCATAACGTTCTGATGAAAGCGTGCTAAAGTAAGTTG
Source organism: Acanthopleura granulata (assembly GCA_016165875.1). NCBI lineage: Eukaryota > Metazoa > Mollusca > Polyplacophora > Chitonida > Chitonidae > Acanthopleura > Acanthopleura granulata. The sequence continues at coordinate 2,926,874 of JABBOT010000016.1, read as the reverse complement.
TAAATGTGGTCTTGAATTTTTTTTTTTCAAGTTTTCTTTAAGGAGAAAAAAACTTGAAAATAATTTTTTTATGGTGGGTATTAGAGACCATCTTTTGGTATATAAAGTGTTTGTGTAATAATGTTATAAATGAGGATGTAACACATCTTTAAAAAAATATATTTTACTCCTGAATGTATCTTTTCTGCTAAAAAATATATTTCACCTGGATTTGGATCGTATTTATACTTTCACTACATTCATAAACATTTTCATAATTCAGGTTAAATGCATATGTTTGGATATAAACAACAAATTTACACTGAAGTAAATTTATTAGACATACATATCATTATTTAGAACAATATTATGTAACCACGATAAATAACGAAAGTTGGTCCCAAACCAAAAGATGCTCTTTCATCTGATTTTGGTACCCTTTTTATTTCCTTCTTTAATGAAGAATCAAATATTTCTGTTTTCTTTCTAAGGTTATTTGGGCTATACAATCAAAAAAACAAAAGAAAAAGTATATATTTATAAATATATTTGGAACAGGAAAGCCAGGATCCTGTCTTGTTGCATGAAGTTTAAAGGGTGAAACTTTCCAGCATTTTCCTTGTATATGAACTCCTGCCACTCTGGAATGTATCTGTCTTTTTCAAATGACCCTAATTTTCAGTCTTTCCACATCACAACACTGTATCAGTGAAATGATACGTTTTTTATCAAAGTAATCTGTGGGGAAAATCATCTTTTTAAAAAAGTAGGATGTCTGGAATAGATAATTTTTCTTTACTGAGAGAAGGGGATCAGGAGGGGGCCTCTTACAGGCTAAGTGGGAGAAGCCTAATAGCTGAAGCCCTCACAAAAATGGGGGCTCTGCTGGGGATTCTTTGATAACTCAATGATTAAAAGACAAAAATTCCCTTTTGATCTTGTCACTATAAATTTAAAGTTCTTAATTAATCAGCTTCAATTTGTCACAATGGTTACTTGATCCACAGAGATACATATCCTTCTAAGACTGAAATAATTCAATTCACAAATCATAAAGTAAGCATTTTAGTAGACTTACTGGACAGAAAGTGGTCATGCATATGTGTTCAACAACAGAAACAGGACATTACGGCCACGGTTGTAAATGATTGAGACTATCATTTATTCAAACTAACAATCACCAATAAAAATGATGGTAACAGGCTCCTTGTATTTTTATTTTTATTTTTTTTCCTAACAGCACCCGGCATAACAGGCAGTAGGCCACAACACTTGATAGTGGGACGGTGTACGGTGGTCACAGCCATCACGGAGTGACGTCTATTTGTGTCCCTTTCTCTTTGCAGAAAAGGCACCAAGTGAATATTTAATGGGTGTAATGAAGATAAAATGTTTTAGTTTGACTTTAATAGCAAATCACTATTGAGTCAAACCGATAACTTGAACCTAACCGAACTTTTGGCGGTCATGATAGCTCAGAGAAGGAAGTTACTTCCCCTCAAAGTTTGGGTAAAGTTATCTCCCTTGAATTTAAAAAAAAAAATGCCAAGGATTTTGTTTTGTTTTTTTTCCAGCAAAATTTTTTGGGTCGGTCAGGTTACAGCAAACACAAATAATATTGTGTGTGGTCCAAGAAGGGCAGAGCAGGAGAAATAGAAGAACCGAGGTAGTGATAACTCCTAGGCTTCCTTTTGTATGTACCTGTGTATGTGGAATTCCTGCCATACAGGCTGTGGGTGCTGACATAGGTGGGCAGGTGGCTGTAGCGAAGGCTGTGATTAGACCTGGGGATGCTCTCTGACAATCCCTGTCCAGAAAACCGTCGTCTTCCTGTCAACACACAACAACAACAACACACTTACTTTCAGTTTCAGTTTGACACATACAGGCCAGGCAATTAACTGAGGATGCATAGAAATCTGTCATATCCATTTATTAAAAAAAAAAAAAGTTATTTAATGATTATTTATTTATTTAATTGTTGCTGAACGCCAACTGCCAGTATTTTTCAGTTACACGATGGTGGTCAAGTTTGAGTGTGGGAAAAACTAGTCTGAACAAGGCAAATCTCTGATTGTTGCGAAGTTACTCAGAAACTTTGATATTTCCCAAGTGTGGTGTACAGTATATGAGACATGATTTTTGAAGAACACATTCTTTGCCAGGGCCATAAAATTTAGTATCAGCAAACCTGTGAGCTCCCAACAAACTGTATTAAAACTAAAAAGTAATTTAAATAAAAAATATGGTGGTTTCACAATAAAAAGTTTTGTTTTGACACAAATTTCTTTCCTTTACACACTAAAAGCTCTCAGAGATCGGCATGATTTTGGTTTTCATTTCGTATGATTTCATACACAATCACACTGCCACCTTTAAAGTCTGGATTCAGAATCATTAACCTCTTTATAGATGTGGCCCGCATATGCTGGACCATCACTCTATTCATAACAAAGTGTGATCGAACACGAAATACCTGTATGACCATTTTAACGAGACCTAGGACCTGGCAGTAACAGAACATTAATGTACAACTAGCATCAATGATTTGGACTCTTCCACATGTGTATCAAGATGAAATGAATACATTTCTGAAAAATTTTTTCAAAAATTCAGATGAAAAAAAAAAAAAAATCACATGAATAAGTTAAATACCAAATATTTCCTGGACACATACTGGCATAATTTTTTTCATATACATGTACAAATGCATTAAGAGACAACTCCACATTCCATAATCTAACTCTGCAAGAACATGTAATGGATTCTGATCAATACAAGACCACAGGCGGAAGATTCAGTGAAAACTGAAAATGAAAAACTGCCAACAAGTCTGCTGAAGTCTGCGACGATGATCCATGTGTCTGATAAGTGATTTGCACAAGTATGCTACTAATGTACAGTACAAGTAGTTACACTTCCATATTGACTGATTGGAGTTTAATACAAATAGCATCAGAACTTATCAGCATACTGTAATTCTTCTTGTCTTTTCAACCACTAAAGCCCTTTTTTCAGCGGAATTTATGCACACAATGATGGTGACAATGATGCTAAATATGACCTGTTTGTGTGATTAAAGACTTGAGCTTAATAAACTGGTGACAATTATTTCTCCACATCCCATGGCTCTGTCAGAATGTTTCAAAATATTGGTTGCAGAGGTAGCTGAAAAGGTTGAAGAATTAGGGTAAATATGGCGGTGGTCACGTTATGTCTTATGTCGAGTTCCTATTCTTGTATAATAATTATCACAGCATGTAAAACCAGAACAACTACTCAGTAATAGCCTATAAGACATTCAAACAACTGCATGTATAAGGATGCATGTACATGTACTCTCTAGTCATCAAAGTGGCCAAACAGCAAAGAGCAACACACTAAGAGACCCAACAACAACAACATCTGACCAAAGTAACGCGTCACAGACATGAGAGACATGTCAACTCACCATGGAGAAGAACATTAAAGCCTTGCCTTTCGCGACTACCCTGGAAGTTACGTGTAGTTGCTCATCCCAGATATAAGCAACCCAGGCTGGCTGTCAGCTATATGTACATGTACAAGTACCAAAATCAAACCAGCCGAACACTTCACAGTCGGAAAACGTTATTGATTCAGAGCCGATGTTCTCAGACACATCCCTCTTTAACATTCGTATGAATTCCAATCCTCATTGCGCCAGACCCCGTCATTCCCACATACATGTATGCTGGTCCATCCAGTTCCATTGTAGGCACAGTTATCAAAGAATCCTGATTTTCATCTATATACGTACAAGGGTAGAAATGTTCAAAATTTGCTACCTGCCACAGAGTTCTTAGATAACAAAGCTTTGAAAGAAATACCTTCTATCTTATTGCAATATTTAAAATCTAAATGTATCAGTTAGTTATTATGGTCATTTGACCCATCTGTAGAATACAGAGAAGCGGAGGCTTTTGGCAAACTACAAATATTACTGACCAAAACCAGTTGAGCACCATACATAAAAGAGCAACAACACCAAAACACAAACCACGTACATGTTTCAAAAAATTACACTTCATAACTGATGCCCTTCATGTTTCACATCTGTGACATTTACCATGACATTCTGTCCTCTACAACCAGAATTTTTACATATCAGCCACACTTACTACCTGCCGCACGTGGCTTTCTTTTCAGCATGCGGACTGAAATTATTACCTGTCGCAGCAGGTAAACAGGCGAACAATTCGAGTCCTGACATACATGTACGAGTCAAATTTTTTAGCCTGACTGGACTGGATTTTAAAAACAGCCGGTCATCACAGCCAAGAAAACTATTTCAGAGCACAGAGTTTAAAACATAAATCAAACAAATAAGTGGAGTAATAAAAATTAAGGTTACATTTTTGTGTATCTTTTCACATTCCTTTCAACATCATTTTTTTCCCCAAGGTCATATACTTTAAATGAGTTTTTATTGGTTAAAAAATCATTGGGGAGAGGTTTGATTTGCAAAGAAAATAGTATATAAACAGTCTTTTTTATTATCTTTTTTTATTTTCTGTGCACACAAGTTTGGAGATTTCATATTATCATACTCTGTCACACAACACACAGACAGGTGTTTCTGTGCACACAAGTTTGGAGATTTCATATTCAACTGTCATTCTTCCATTTCTATAAAACCACTGGATTCCACCTTCCATCTGATGGCATGCTGGGTGCATTGCTGGACATTTCTACCACTAGACCATCTGGTCTGTGGTGACAGAATGTGTCTTTCAGACACGTTTAAGACAAATGAATGTGGTAAAGATTAAATGTGAATGTGTGCATGTCACCTGATTTTGTCATATGCACAACATTTGGAAAGGGCACAATTCTTCACCATACTTTCTAAACACAAAAAACAAACAGGATTTGCATAATTAACATCCAGGGCTAGCACATGTATTTACATGTGTATCTATTGAACAGGTAAATGTACGTTATACATTATTTGCTAAAGAGTGTAGGTCTATAGGCACATGTTACTAGCACATTTGACATACCTGTATCTGCTGCAGCTCTTCATGCACCTTACAGCAACTGCATCAACATGCCCCACATGTGCATCAAGGTGATTTCGAGAATTTCTGCTTGGGATTGACACACACGCGTTAAAGGGGCTGACCCACAGTAGAGCACACAAAAACCCACCAGGCTTTCAGAGGTCTTTAATACAACCACCTTCCTGGCTGTAATCCATCCACGTATAAGTACAAGGAGGCTCCACCAGGTCAACTAACACATCCCTGCTCCCCCAGGAGAGAGACGGCTGGGCCAGCCAGCCTGAGCAAGGAATCGGTGGATATTTATACCTCAGAACACATAGACAGACGGTCTATTGTTAGAGCCACTGATTGCAGCTCTCCAGAAAACTTTCAGCTACAATGTATATAGATCTGCCAGCCACTGGACAACATTTGGCTTCTAATTCTCATCCAGCACTCTGCACTGAGTCAGTTGACTTCATCTGTCTTTATACAGAATACATGCACATGTACTAGCTGATTTTATCATCAAAGTTTGGCAGTTTTTCAACAGAACTCCATGCAGTATACATTGTATGCAGCAGCGATACCATATCTACATGTATCTGCCTATCAGCCAACCTCATGTAACATGGGGGTCAAGCCTAGAACCTTACGTAATCGTTCCGGATTTCCGTTTGATTTCTTCTTTCTACTGTTAGCTGTACAGACCCTGTCGCCCAAACTAGGGTACTTGTACATACGTGCATACATCAGTGGGAATCAAACAATTTTTGCTTTTTTTTTTCATTCCAGCTAATAAAAAAGTTCGAGGCTTGAAAAGAGAGTCAACAGCGAGAGAAATATTGCTAAAAAAGCCTAATAAATAGGGCTCAGCAAATGATGGCCTGCTCAGGGTTTTATGCTCAGAGTACAATTGTGTTCATGTCTCCAAGGCCCCTCTCTTCCCCATCTCTTCACATGTGGCAAACAATAAATGCCTGAGCGAAGTCAAACGCTACTCAAAACGTTCTGATCTACACGAAAAGGGTTTTCTGAAGAGATGGGGAGGGGGGGAGGGAGGGAGGGAGGCGAGAGCAATGCCAGCATCAATATCAAGTGAGGATGCAGGTACACGTAGCAATGTTGGAAGCTGTATGTGTCAGAACACTCATGTCTCCTGAAAATGGTAAGTAAAGCACTGACTAATTATTTAAATGTCAGCTTCATGTAGATGCCACTATAATATTCAAAGAGTCTCTGCTTCAGGATCAGACATGTAAATCTGCAGCTGCAGTCTGCAGTTTATTATTTGCTTTCTTGCCATCAAAGATTATACAGTTAACAAGATTATAAGTGTAAATGTATATACAGGTGCGAAATATTTCCATCCACCTTCCTGAACAGCTAAATGCAGGAGGTAGTTAACGAGATCTAGATACCTGGGTGGATTAGAAGCGGAGTGGACCAGCCGGATTAACGTAAAACCCCGGCAGTTATTGGGAACAGGGAGCACCTGCTAACTTGAGTCAACGCAGTCTTAATCAGTCTGACACTGTGACATTTGAGATGAGGAGTCTTGGGTATATACACAGGTATAGAGTCAACATAGCCGTCACTCCTACATGTACATACTGGCCCTTACATCAGAAAACTGGAGAAAACATAGCTCGCCTAAATCCTCTCGCCCCCATATGAAATTCAATACAACTGTAATGTGTTTTATTTGAAACATAACCATAACCAAAAAAGGCATGTAAATTTCTGCATATCTATAAAACATGATAGTGTGTGTGTATACATAAGCATTTATTTCCATTTTCTCTGCTACATATAAATTATCTTCACATTATATGCATATGCTAAGTACTGCCAGACCAAAACGTTTAATTACAGGTTCAACCAATCAAATGACTGACACATTGGGTACAGCAGCACTAAACCTCTATCTCCTTCTGTACACTAATTAGCTGTGATTTCTGGTTGACTGCCAGTTTTTATCCACTTAACAGAGCAAAGCGGAAACAAGACCCTTATACTGAATAGATATCCATTCCACAAGACCTGTAAATATGGTTACGCCCCTTAAAAGCCACATGTTCTCTTATTACTAAAATTTCATAATATCCTGCTTTTCAAATATGTGATGTTGGTTTTCAATTTATGTTAGACTCCACAAATGGTCAAGTGAGAGTCATCATCCGCTTAGTCACCGAAGCCCCACTAACAGTGAGAGCGTGGAAATCTGCAGTGCAGCTTAATGACCCAGGTGCCTCTCACCAATGCAGTCACTGTGAGTTCCAGTCTAGCTCATGCTGACTTCCTCTCCAGCCATACATGGGAAGGTCTATCAGCAACCTGCAGATGGTCATGGTTTTTTTTCCCCATGGGCTCTGCCTGGTTCCTTACCACCATAATGCTGGCCACTGTTGCAAAGTGAAATATCCTTGTGTACGGCATCAAACAAATAAATAAATACCACTGCCCTGTCCATGACCAATACTGAATCCACATTTCGTGTGTTCTTACAACTTATTTATTTGTTTAACGGCAAAAGTTTTAACAAAATACTGAAGAACTTTTCACTAATACTGACAGCAATCAGTATTAGTGGCCGGTAAAACCACCAACCTTTGGCAAGTCAGCACCCTACATGTGACATGCAGATATAAATTATTTATTTATCTGATTGGTGTTTTACACCATACTCAGACATATTTGACTTCAATACGACAGTAGCCAGCATTATGATGGGAAGGAACACATGCAGATATAAGCACACTGTACTGGCAGAAGACAAGTCGTACTGCACGAACGGTCAAACGAGAATTGTTGAATGCATTGTCACCAAAGTCTCAGAAGTTGAGTGTGCAAATGTACAAATTACATGTCCAAGGCTGGGATTGAACCCATGCCTATCCTCGCAAGTCAAATACAAGTGATTTGTATGAATAACCATTCTACAATGATCATAACCCACTCCCCACTGAAATCACTACCCTAAATGAGTTAAAATATTATCCATGACCAAGGAGCTCATTTTTCATCATTCTGAGTGTTCTGTTTATTTTACAAAGGTTTGTTTGGTAGAAACGAAGATACCTTGTTGGAAAATGGTAAGCTTCAGCATCAAAAACAATATTTCATGACATCAGTCTGCCTCTAGAAATGCCCTTTTTTGGACGAAATTTTAGGTCACTTAGGGTATTAAAGTACTAGTTCCATAGTTCAACCTTATCTGTCAAACTCTCGAATCATATCATGTCAAGTTACTGCCAGAGAATTACTCACACACAGAAACATGGATCATGCACAGTCCGACCGTTGCACACACAACCTAAATAAATAAATCTCTGACAAATAATAGGATTAGACAGATAGGCTTGGTAAAGGGGTGGACATCTCCTGTAAATGGAGGTACAATTAGTCTGACCTCAAATAATACAGAGTGCAGCCAATTGACCAAATCTGTGATTGTTGATAATGACAATGTGAGAGAAACAGGAAATTGAAATATGAGATGGGTATAATTTTCATGTCACTATCAATCAGCTGGAACAGATAAGGGGTAAAGGATTTTTTGGTCATGGGGATTGCTAACTTGGGGTAAAAAAAAAACTACTACAGTGATATCTCTTGGTATAGTGGCTATAAAACCAGTACTGTCACACTGTCAGTGATTTGAAAGTAACTATAAATCCACACATTTATGTATGTACAGGCAAGAGAAACTTTAGCATTGAAATCAGCTGCAATTTTGTCTACTAGCCTACACCAAGTTAGTAAAACAATCAGTTTCGGACATTTTGGTCAAAGACTATAGATACAGTACTTTGAAAATCTTGACTTTTCTTAAAAACAGCTGAAAAGACCAGCTAAAAAATTATCATACCTGATTATACATGTATAGTTGCTAGTCCCTAAAACAAGCCAGATGCCGGTTCAATCCCAGCTTTGGACAGGGAAAGTGTCACACAGTTCAATTCCCACACAGTTCTCACAGTTCATCAGCCCCTTGCAGACACTCGGGTGGCAGTTTGCGAATTCCCACGTTCATGGAAGACCACTTTTCTTCCATCAATATGATGGGCTTTTATATAGTCTGTGTACCCATCTCAGACAGGAAAAGTAAGTAGTGTCTGCTGACAGCTGGGTATTTTACTGCAAGATACTCAATACCTGCAGAGGGATTAAAATCTGCTGGGCCTAAAATTTGGCCTGGTGGATTGGGGGTTTTACAGCAAGAAACTCAACACCTGCAAAGGGATTACCTTAAAATTTGGCCCAGCAGGTTGCAGGTTTTACAGCAAGAAACTCAACACCTACACAGGGATTACCCTAAAATTTGGTCCAGCAGACTGGGGGTTTTACAGCAAGAAACTCAACACCTGCAAAGGGATTACCCTAAAATTTGGTCCAGCAGATTGGGGATTTTACAGCAAGATACTCAACACCTACACAGGGATTACCCCCTAAAATTTGGTCCAGCAGATTGGGGATTTTACAGCAAGATACTCAACACCTACACAGGGATTACCCCCTAAAATTTGGTCCAGCAGATTGGAAATTTTACAGCAAGATACTCAACACCTACACAGGGATTACCCCCTAAAATTTGGCCCAGCAGGTTGCAGGTTTTACAGCAAGATACTCAACACCTACACAGGGATTACCCTAAAATTTGGTCTAGCAGATTGGGGGTCTTACAGCAAGATACTCAACACCTACACAGGGATTACCCTAAAATTTGGTCCATGACTGTGCATTGCTCATCTTTCCTCATTCCAAGAGTTTTATTTATGTTACAAAGGTGTTTGTAACACCAAAGGTTTGTTTGGAAGGTAGAATGACAGCCCACTGGAAAATATTTATGCTTCAGCATAAAAATGACATGTTACAGCATTAATTTGCCGTTTTGGGGGCGGAACGTATTGAGGTATTTAAAGCACGGACATCAGCACTTAGCAGATATAAGTGACTCATGGAGGCTTATCTATTTACATGTAAGAGCTGATTACTCTGGACAGGACTGCCATGCACCCTGCCTAGGTCAATTGGACCAATCAACTCCCATTCAGTGTACTTGACAAACATCCCACTGCCTTTCACCAGTGTCAAATCCTGATCACTACGAATAATGCTAAGTAAATGAGTCAGACCCTATTTGCAACGTTTGCATGCATGCAATTATTATACATACAATAACAAGGATACTATAAGAACGTATACATGCACACCTGTGCATATACATTTTACAGGTCTCATACTGTTTTTTATCCCAAAAGTTTCTTTAAAAAATGATAAAAATGCATATATTTACCTACATAAAAACATGATAATAAAGCATCTGAAAAGATTGGGAGTGGGCATGATTTATTTGTAAACATGTACATATTCTACCACGTGCAGATTGTTGGTGAGCTCCATACTCAATTGTTCTCGACTTCTAAGATGGCAGCCATTTTCACAGATGGCCAAATTAAACCATCTTTATTCAGCCAGGTACTGCCATGTATACATGTACATCTACCGTTGGGAACTGGACTTCGACATTTAGTAACCTTCTCTGCCCCAGGTAAATGTAAATACACACATAACCACTGCAAACCTGGAGCACATCTATTGTTCAATCCTGTCTTGATAATGATGATATTGGCCCAATTAACTCGTATCAACATGGTACCCATGTACACGTTCATTTTCACAGTTTGCAAGACGTTTATTCAAGCATATTTAGAAAGCATTATTCTGTGTTCACTGATAACATAATCCAAACAGTGTAGTTTTGTCTCCAAAATCAAAGTAAAAATGTGCATAAAATGAACCGGAAGTTGCTCTTTCATTAGCCAAAAGGTTGAGGAATTAGGGCCAGTACAATTCCCAATCTATCTTCTACCAAAGTCATCAATGTTTAGCAAACCATTCCGTTCCCCAGAGTGTGAAATGCCTTTAGTAAGCATACGTGTACTTGTACTACAGTTTAAAGATTGAGGTTTATTTGTGCAAATTCCCAGCAAGTAAATTGTAGGTTATCAAGGAATGCTGGTAAATAAGTTACAGCCCTAAAACCTGAGATCACGTGGCAGTGTGAAAGTTCGTCACGGATCACTGCTCACTCATTCATCAACGTGAACTGAGAACAGCACACCTGATAAAATCAGCCCAATGAAACTGAGCCGTCCGGACCGACCAAACTGTCACAAAACTAGAACATACTCATGAAGCAGTTGGGTAATAAATGTATTTTAACCTAAAATATGGAACATTCAGATCTATGCATACACTATAGAGATCTGCTGAAAACCCAAATTTACAGGAAAAAAAACTAAAAACTAATGTGTGATCCGACATGTCAGTCTTTTCATATGTCAAATAATGCAGCTTAACAAGAAATCTGGCAGACCTTGATACTAAATACAGCTGTCCCAAACAGTCCCTAATCAGAACATTTTGTATCTTGTTTTTTGTCTATCTCCCCCAAGTTTGACAGTTTTAAAGCATTTCAAGCCAAGGAATGGACAATAATGTGCACAAAAAATAGGATTTTAAAATATTCGACCCAGTTGTTAAAAGACACGATGTCAAAAACTCATGTCATACGGGGAACATGTCACAAATTTGACCGACAGACAGACCAACTGAGGAACAGGCAGAGAGACTTATAAAGAGCCACATGTACCATAGTTAAATAACTACAGGTCTGCAAAACAAAGGTTGTGTACAGAGCATATGATAAAGCAGCCAAGAGGACTTATCATGCCCCACAATCTAGAGAGTTTCTCACCTCTACTTGATCACATGCAGTCATCCGCTGTCAGCTCTTCACAATGGAGCCCAACTTCATACCCACATTTTACGAGCAAAATAAAACGCCATGGAAATAAACTGGGGCAACAAAATACTATACATGTATACTGCTCAGCCTACAAAAGAACTGAACCGTAGTTTTCCAATCAGTAGACATAGAGAACAAGCACTTGTTCTCCAGATTCCACACTGTCAGATTCCACACGCAGTCTCAGTAGTCTACTTCAGCCAGCCTGTGATGCATCATAAGCATCACAGAGAAGACCACAAGACATCCATGAGGGTGACTCACACTGCCTGCTTGTCCATTCAATACTCAATCAGTGAGGAGTGGGGGAGGTGGGGGGGAGTGGGGGAGTGGGGAGGGGGGGCTGCAGGGTGCAGTGCCAAGGTTGCTGGCTAGCTATCATCTAGTTGTCACAGGAGAGACACAGAGAGCCAGAGACAGGGTTTGCTTGTCCCTGTATGGTCATTGTCTAGAAGACAGCTAGCCTCATTGTCCAGTGTGCTGCTAGCCTGTGACAGCCAGAGCAAGGGTTAGAGCTAGCTGGAACCACACACTTACATGTACTACTTAAGGTCTGCTGCAGAGGGGGGGGGGGGGGGGGGCAGGATGTGATCTACACAGTGGTATCTAGAGCAGTGAAAAGGAAATAACTGCACATTGTGTGTTGTACATGTAATTGTAAGTTTATGTTACCTGCAGGCATTATGACAAAGTGTACGTACTATAAATGACCTGAACTTTCGTGAAAAAAAAAGAAGTGCATTTATAGGGGTGAATAACATGTGAATGTCATAAAATATTATGCCTGATGCTGAAACTTACAGTTTTCCACTAGGGTTTGAAAATTACATTTTCCCACTACAGTATCATCCTACATGTACCTTCCAAACAAACCTTAAAACACCCCCTATCATCAACAGAAACTCCCAGAATCAGGAAAAATGAGCAACTCAGACATGGATGAAATTTTAGGTCATTTAGGGTACATACTATGGTGACATAATATTATGGGTGCATCAGAGAATTGATTTCCCTGCAAATTCACATCAAAGCTATGAAACTGAAATATTTCCCAGAGATATAGGTGACTTTTTCTTAATTAAGGCAACATCCATGTATTTACTTGTAAAAGAGAGGAAGAGGGGGGAGTGGTACAACAGTGTTGGGAGGCGTTACCCTGAAAATCTTGCCCAAAACAATTTCATAACTATATCAACTCATGTGGGTTTGCAAAAACCTTCTGATTTCCTCTTTTTTGCACTTAAAGGGTCTGGTTATCTTGTAATCATTCCATGACTTCCACGATACCCAGCTGCTCAAGAAAATTTAGTGAACAGAGCTGCATTACTCAACATATTCTACACTTCATCAGGTCATACATGAGGAACAAAAGGAACACTAACACGTCTAATGGAAGTCTGTACGTATGCTTGGGTTTTACCGCATACTCAACAATTTTTCAGTTATACGATGACGAGGAGTCATCATTACAATGTATATAAATACATATATATGCTGTGTCTTCTTGTGGCAGGGAGATTCCATGCCAGAAAGTGCTGCTGCCACTGGAACATCATGCCAAAGACATCGGACATGACACCCAACCCAGTTACAGTATACTAACACCCTGCTGACCAGTTTCGTGGTTCTAATCCCACATTCCCTGACCTCGAAGTGGACGCTCTAACAACCAGGCCACCTAGGCAGTTTGACAGTATAATAGTACTGCCATTTAACTTCATTAAATCTGATGACAGCGTCCTTGTACTTGTAGCATCAATGACAAGAATGGACTACAGAATATCTATCAAACTTTGATCAGCAGAATATCTATCAAACTTTGATCAGCAGAATATCTATCAAACTTTGATCAGCAGAATGTCTATCAAACTTTGATCAGCAGAATATCTATCAAATTTTGATCAGCAGACTTTGATCAGCAGAATATCTATCAAACTTTGATCAGCAGAATATCTATCAAACTTTGATCAGCAAAATATCTATCAAACCTGATCAGACTGATCACGATAACATCTGAATACTCTACAGGTTCATACAGGTTCACGAGTCCTAACTGTGGGGCAGATGTAAAGTTTGGCATAAACAAATTCAGGTCTTTAGAACGAACCTCAGTTCAACCTGAGTGTTGCATTCATGCTGATCAACGAATGTGACCGCCTGTCGTGTACAATGACCTTTAGCGCACATCCTTCAACACTACATAGGTGCAATAGGGGAGTTTTGAGATCGAACTCTTTTATCGCTTAAGGTATGAAAAGCCCTACTGTATCATGTGACCTGTCAAAAATGTTAGGCAACTATTTCTGATTACATCTACTATAACATGGGCGTTCAAAAAAAGTTACTTAGACTACACGTAAGTTTTTCAATTTGAGAAGCTCCTGGTTGAAGGGCAGGTCGTTTGTACCTCCCTCACACAGCAAGACAGGTTATCAGTAGATTAAAGCGGACAAAATTGCCCGACATTTTTGACACAAGTCGCATGAAACAGTTGAACTCTTTTTACTTCTACGACAAAAGAGTTCGAACTCGAAACTCCATTACTAATTTATCTCACCTGACTTACACACATGTACATGTATGTGCACAGTGTGAGCAAAATATTGTATTATTATTATTATTATTATTGGTTCCGACCATTCATGTAAGAGTGTAATGCAAAAAGTTCTACTGAGCATCCCCTTAATAAAAATCTCATTGCACTCTATCATGCATACATGTACATTTATTTATTTATTTGATTGGTGTTTTATGCCATACTCAAGAATATTTCACTTATACGACGGCAGCCCACATTATTGTGGGAGGAAACCGGGCAGAGCCCGGGGGAAACCCACGACTTTCTGCAGGTTGCTGGCAGACCTTACCACGTACGTCTGGAGAGAAAGCCAGCATGACCTGGGCTTCAACTCACAGCGACTGCATTGGTCGGAGGCTTCGGTCATTGCGCCGCGTTAGCGCGCTAACCGACTGAGCCATGGAGCTCCCCATACATGTACATGTACATCTGATAACAATATAATTAGGAGACAAAATCAGTGGCTTACAACATAACTGAGTCATTAAGTCGCCCTTATCCGCTGAAACGCCTCATTTTGACATTGTGTACGCATGATTTTTAATTGCTGCCACTGTATTAACTTGCAATTTTATTGCCTGTAGAATGCTGTATGTGTTAAAAAACATTAAGTCTCTCATAAACAGGACATGTTCAATTACTGCGTTTGAAATTTCAATCACTCAATTAATATCAAATCAATTTTGACAGCATACAGAGCAAGTACATGTACATCCATGTACACTGAGTCTTCAATATTCATTTATTTGTTCATTTGATTAGGATTTTACGCCGTACCCAGGAATATTTCGCTCATACAACGACGGCCAGCCTTGTGGTGGGAGGAACCCGGGCAGAGCCGCGAGAAACCCAAGACCATCTGTGAGTTGCTCGCAGAGAGTCTTTGATAAATCAACTTTCTATGAACACTGATGAAACTAGCCTAAATGACCTAAACTTTAGTCCATGACTAAGATGCATATAGTTCCTGGTTCTGACAGTTCTATTGATTTTAGAAAGTTGTTTTGAGGTTTGTTCGGAAGGTTGGATAATACCCTACTGGAAAAATGTGAGTTTCATCACCAAAAATGATATTTTATGACATTTATTTGCCTCTAAAATGTGTCTGTCCACTTTTTTTGGACAAAAATTTTAGGTCATTTACAATAATTTACAACTTCTGGCTGAAGTTTTAAATCAACATTTACACAACAGTAAAGTACACACTTTTTCATTGGTATTTTCATTCATAATTTTTACAAACACTTAAGTATCATGCATGTATTCAGATAAACAGATGATGGGAAATATTAATCTTAATCTAATCTTAGTCTTTTAAATAAAAATATACTTTTCTAATAATAACATGATCATGCAAATTGATTCAGAAACTATATACAATGTGGAAATTACTCGTGCACGTGTAAAAAAACAAAAAAACAAAAATGACTATAGTTGGTTTTGAACTCTGTATTTAAAAGGGGATCAGTAAAGGATGAAGTACATGTAGTATCCAGCATCTGTCCTTTAGAGTTGTGTAAGCTGGTATATTCACAGTGTCTACAGTATAACATCTGGAAGACAAAGCTTACACCCAAATCTTCCCAAGCTCTCTGATTAAACAGTGAACAGTACAGAAATGTCAGCAAGCCGTGCTATTTTAAGTTCTATCAATACTTCCAAAATTTCAAACCCAAATAAAACTCAGGGTAACGAGGAAAAATCGAGTTCTCAGTCTGGAGCCTGTGTAAATAAGACAAGCTACAGTATATGATCTCTTCAAGTTTTCATGAATATATATATTTGCATTTAAAACAAGATCCAGTACCTGCCACTGAATTACAATCTTAAAATGGATACAAGTATACAATGTTCATGAACACATGTGTACACCTGTATGAAAGAGACATGAAGACAAGAGTAATTTCACCTGTTTTTAAAATCAAAAAGAAGATAAGAATCAACTTGCAGAGTCAATTCTGCTCGTGTTTGTTGTTATCCTAGTAACTAAGCCTTCACGGGAAACAAACTACCTGTGCAGACCACGAGGTGTTGTCATTACATGTAGCTCTATTAAACAAGGTGAAAAGAAATTCTCAGCAGCATTAAGATCCTGCGAATTTGCATAACCCACCCACCCTCCACCCCGCCCCAACAACATGTAAGGGGTCACTGCTGACAACCGCCTATGCAAAATCATGCACAAGGATTGTCTGGAACCGAAAAGCAAAAATTCAAAATGTTTACACATCAGTGACATGCATGCACCAGTGAAGTGTACAAATGGATTTACATGTGGTCTGTAATCAACAAGGGGCCAGTCATTTCTATCAGTACACATGCATATACTGATGCTTTAGGTGTTTATTTGCATGCCTGTTAAGTGTAGATATACTGTTCGGTTATTACTGTTACTACAAAGTACACTGAGGGTATTGCACAGTGCAGGTTGAATACCATAAATACTGAGTGAGAGGTGGAAACGATAATCCACGAGACGCGAAGAACAATATTTATGGTATTCAGCCTTCGATAACAGTATCATGATTTTGTCTACTTTAAAGGGTTTTCGCCATTTTTACCAGATGTAGGCTGTCATCAACACGCCTAGAGCATGACGTTGTGTACGTGACGTTATATGACTTCGTGTCTTCTTGCATGACGTGAGAATGTTGACTAAACTTGCACTGTGACGCCATTCCGCTGAGATCAGGTTGGAACTTAATAAAATAAATGATTTCATGACGTTTGTTTGTGAAATAACAAAATGTGATATTTCACTGCAGTGAAAATAAAACTTTTAATAAGTGAAGGAAATACTGTGATTTTGCTGATGTATAAATAATAAACACACATATACAGATGCTTTAGGCGTGTGCATGCATGCACAGTGTAGGTATACTGTTCTGTTCTTTCTGTTACTACAAAAATACAGGCTTCTTCAGGTTGGTTAGGGAAAAGGTACATGTACACGTAAGACTAGATCAAATGTGTACATGCATGTGTACCGATAAAACATCCTACACGAAGTGTAACATGTGCACCAGTTCATTTTAGTGATGTTGGAAAACCTAGATAACTGAAGCAGTTCAAAGTAAGTCCACTGTAACAACGCAATGAAAATCAAAAGCGCCACCATTTCATCAGTTTTAACCAATCAGGTGCCATTTATTTCTACAACCTACGATGATGTGACACCATGTGGTTTCTGTAATACCGACCAAAAAGTCGATTTATGGCCAATTAGGTTGGCTTCAATTCCTCGCCGACAATAACTATGAGGATATATTATTTGTCGTCTGTTCTTTTCAATTACTAGCCATTACTCTACATCTGCTATCAATGTGAAACACAGACGCCACGCACCTATCTACTTTCTCTGCTCAGGGGCCAATGTCACCTTAGAAATTTTATTACAGTTACATCTTGATGCATCAAGGTACAGGATTCAGAGTGCAAAGTCCCATATATACATGTATCTAAAAATGTACTTTGGAAATGCTTTGCTTGGTGAAAGTCTTTACCTTCCAATAGCCTGATTATTATGTTTATACATTTCACATGATGTGAATATTTTATGACAATTATGTGTACACGTCACAACTGGAACACATGTACATGCGTAATTAAATGTTCACAGATACATGTACATTTGTATGTACATAAAAATTGCAAAAGTATAACAAAGTGAACATATATCCCAATAAATGAAGGTAAATGAATACCAAATGAATGCTGGATGAATGAATGCAAGAAAGCTCCATCAATTTGCACAATATATGCATATTAATACATTGAGTGTGGGTGTTTACATACATAATATGTACTGTAAATGATCTAAAATTTTGTCAAAAAAAAAGGCAAATAAATTTCATAAAATATTATTTATGGTCATGAAAACCCCATTTTTCCAGTAGGGCATCATGCAACTTACCAAGTCAACCTCAAACCGCTTTCTAAAATCAACAGAACTCTCAGAATCAGAGAAAAATAAGCACTTTTGTCACGGGCGAAATATTAGGTCACTTAAGGTATTTGCATTGGCTACATAGTTTGTTCAACACTTCATCATTTAATAGGCATAATGACACTTTCATGACTAAAAGAGTGTATTACCATATATGCATAATGTGCAGGCTAGCTACTGTACACTGTATGTAATTTAAATGGACATAACACAAGTGCAATGCAGATGAATGCCCCATATAAGTGTATCAGTTGCTATGTATGCATGCATATGTAATACCGTACAATGTTAATTCAAACTTCAACGCATTACGACTTAGTCACGTCATGACACAGACTTGAAATATAAATATGTACTATTTGGATTTAACCTTGTTTCTAGCAATAACCTAATATACTCAGACAGAATCTACCACTTAAACCTGTATTTTACATCACCCATCAAACTGCATGTGTGCTCAAAACATGGAAAGATGGTCCAAAACCTTTAGAGAAAATGTTGTCAGAGGCCATTAAAATGGCTTGTAAATGTATCATAAAAGAGCGAATGAAGGAACATTCGTGGCTTAAACAGTCAAGGAATATTGATGGCTTAAAGCCAGATTGGCAGTATTTAAGTCACAGAAAGAACATTTTTAAAACCGGGAAACAGTGAATGGTTTTCGAAACTATAATGAAAATATGTAAAGCCGAATAAAACAGAAATGATTAAAGAAATGTAAAGAAAGCGATCTCGTAAATTTCAAGACTAGACACATGATGTCCGTGTGTCAGTATGCATGGTACATCTATGTGCTCTGATGTATGTATAATCTATCTGGGAAGTAATTATGCTTAATCTCAGTAGCATCCTTGTCGACGACAACTATATCTGACCCACAATGAACGTTCACCAACCTTCCATCACTGTATCTAAGGTCGTCTGATAAGTCACAGAAACATCCCCGGCGACTTCTGCCGTCACAACCTGGGTAATTTCCATGTCTGTGTCAGGAGTGACAGCAGACTGCCCACTCTGATCACCTGGCCTGTCCAGAGAAATTGCTGTGGGGACAGCAACGAGGAGATTATGTGCCCTTGGCAATTCCAAATCTCCGTTCCTTGCCCGGGTCAATGCTGTGCATGAATCCCTTATATTTACGTTCTCAAGAGATGAGAAATTAGGGGTACATGTACCTTCTGGGGCTATTTCAATAGTACCTGGTGGACTATATGGTATTCTTAAGGATACAGGTGCAGATGCCTCAACACCTGTACTATGCCTTGCATTTGGACTACAGATGAGAGTCTCTATGCAAGGAACGCCTATTGGTACTGGTTCACCTGGCTGCACTCCACGGACGCATGCACTTTCATCTGCACTACCATGAGACGGCTTCACATCTGCAACATGAATGTCTTTAGTCGTCCCCTTACATCCTGTGCTTTGGTCAAATATGAATGGTTTGTTTGGTATCCTTAACTCTACTGGTTCCACCTGTACTGACAAACTGGCTAATGCAGGCACCTGTACGTGTGCAGCTGCAGTACCAGGTGAAGACTGCACATTTGTAACATCAAGATTCCTCACTGCAGTTTCAGACTTTTTGTTTTCTTCTGTCTTTAGGGCATCATATGGTACTCTAACTGTGACAGTTTCACCAGGTATCGCCTGTCCTCCAACAACACTTGCACTGCTCAGAGACGGCTGTACATTTACAACATCAACTTTCCTCACTGGAGTTGCTCTTGAACTTTTCTTTTCTCCTGGCTTTGGGACATCATATGGTACTCTAACTGTGACAGTCTCACCAGGTATCGCCTGTCCTCCAACCACACTTGCACTGCTCAGAGACGGCTGTACATTTACAACATCTACTTGCTTCACTGCAGTTGCTCTTGAACTTTTCTTTTCTCCTGGCTTTGGGACATCATATGGTACTCTAACTGTGACAGTTTCACCAGGTATCGCCTGTTCTCCAACAACACTTGCACTGCTCAGAGACGGCTGCACATTTACAGCATCTACTTTCCTCACTGGAGTTGCTCTTGAACTTTTCTTTTCTCCTGGCTTTGGGACATCATATGGTACCTTAACTGTGACAGTCTCACCAGGTATTGCCTGTCCTCCAACCACACTTGCACTGCTCAGAGACGGCTGTACATTTACAACATCTACTTTCCTCACTGGAGTTGCTCTTGAACTTTTCTTTTCTCCTGGCTTTGGGACATCATATGGTACTCTAACTGTGACAGTTTCACCAGGTATCGCCTGTCCTCCAACCACACTTGCACTGCTCAGAGACGGCTGCACATTTACAACATCTACATTCCTTAAAGCACTTGTTAAATTTCTGTTTTCCCCTGACTCTGGGACATCATAGGGCACTCTAACTGTAACTCTCTCACCGGCCACAGCTCGGCCAGCAACCACACTCGCACTGTTTGGAGATGGTTGCACATCTACAGCAAGCAAGTTCCTCTTCACTGTCGCGACACATTCTGCCGGTTGTCTATGTGGGTCTGAGATCGGCACTATATTAATCTTGAAGTTCGCCATGTGTGTGTGAGTTAATCAGCTGAGCGTGTGAATCGGTGAACCATGAAGCTCCTAACAAGCTTGTTAACAGGTGTTCCTACAGGTACTCACAGGACACCTGATATACCTGTATATGAGAATCTGCTCTGTGAATGAAATCTTACACAAGCAGCACTTTATAAATCCTTCCTCCCTACAAAAAAAAGCAACTTCACAGAGCACAGGTGCAAAATTAAAACTTCTTCTCTTTGAATTCGCACATAGGTAGTATGGCAAACTCCCATTCTTTGTACATATGGACTTGTGCCATCCCTCTCACATGCTAATTAAGTCACAGAACCATCCAGATGCAGAATCCCTGAGTCTGTTTTCAACGCTACGTAAATTTACATAGGTATTAAACGACTCCCGAGTGTGTTCATGAATTTCAAATCCCGACACACGTCTACATCTGTCTGAAGATGGTCTGGCAGGCACGGAAGCGCCCTAACTGTGACTAAGTGTAAACGCCGAGGAACATGCTGCTTAAATTTGCACTGCACAATCGTGTCACCCATGTTGACTTAAGTTACACAAAACCTCTCCCAGGTTAACCCCCATCAAGGGCTTGATTGGGACAGTCTGTCAATGACGACCGATGCCCTCTGAGACAGGTTAACCCTTTCCAACACCGATTACATGCATGCAATACATTATAAATACAGCCTGTCTTTAATGTTATTAGGTGTGGTATAAAACCCATGACAACAAATGCAGGATTAGAAAGACATATACCGGTACATGCATTAATAGTGCTAAAGGGCCTAACAAGATAATGTCAAAATTCTGATTATCAGTCAACATCTCAAAATTTTCTAAAATGCAGTTTCATGTACACAATACATGTGTTTTCAGATTTGTTTTCTAATTACGATGGATTTGATATTACATGGATATTATAACCAATGGACACCGTAAAGTGGTATGGACTCACACGCATTTGACCATCCAGCTAGTTAGTTGCCACACATTATTAAAACATGTGCCTTACTTGCAGTTTTAGGGCCTTTCTGAGCAGTACCACAGAGTCCAGAACCAATAAATCATGTAATACACACTACATGTATACGTGCACAGGGCACCTGTCTATTTCCGTTACCCCACGTATGTATTTTTATGTACATGTATCTACATTGTGTAAAATGTTGTATATTTGATTTCACAAAAGTATCCCCACTTGAAGTGCATGTAAGCCAGACTGTCCACCTACACATATACATCCATGATTTCATTGCAACCACTGACATATGTACACATGGAACTTTGTAAATGTGAGGTTTATGACTACCCCATCTGCACATTAAACAGGCGGAATCGGTGGTGATAAACAAACAGGCCGGCCATACAAAAGGCAAGGGCCCACGTACTGCTTGTATTTAAAATGCCATGTTAACCCTTGCAAACCAGGTTACGCAAGTACATCCAAATGCAAACAATCCGACGCTTACCAGGGACTGCGCACGTGTGAGGAATACAGCTATGCAGGCTCCTACTCCTCCGTCGGACTGACTTATTTTACCGTATCTGATGGGAGTTTACGTTTTGCACGAGAATATGTGTATTTCATTTATCATACGACGAGGGGGTGGGGAGCGGGCTGCATTCTGGTGAGAGGAAAATAGGCAGTGTGGGGGAAGTTTCCCACGACCATCTGCAGGTCACTGGCAGACTTTCCCATGCACACAGAGCCTGACTGAGATGATTATGCAATAAATATACATCTTCATCTATCTTTTTTTTTATTTATATATATGCAAAACCATTCGGTATACACTCAGACCACAGTCCGAGTTCAAAATACCCCTGGTTACATGACATACACAGTGCCCTACAGATTAACTGTGTCAAACAGTGTCTCATGTGGATGGGGTCATTGCATATATAACCATCTTTAAATCTAAGCGTTGAATTACATGTTAGTGTCCTGAGTGTGTAAAACGGCTAACAAAACAACAAAACAAAATAATGCCTATTGCCATCAACATGCAGAATTCAAACCGTTGAAAGGGGTAACTGACGCTGCTTTGAGATTCCACAAGCATATGTACATGTGTCTGTGTATAGATAGGTTTCACTTTCATTTCCCATGACTTGCCCATTTGCACACTACATGTGCATCCAGTTTCTACTAGATAGGTTTCACTTTCATTTCCCATGATTAGTCCATTTGCACACTACATGTGCATCCAGTTTCTGGTAGATATATTTCACTTTCATTTCCCACAAATTGTCCATTTGCACACTACACGCATCCAGTTTCCAGTAGATAGGTTTCACTTTCATTTCCCATGATTAGTCCATTTGCACACTACATGTGCATCCAGTTTCTACTAGATAGGTTTCACTTTCATTTCTCATGATTAGTCCATTTGCACACTACATGCACATCCAGTTTCTGGTAGATATTTTTCACTTTCATTTCCCACAAACTGTCCATTTGCACACTACATGCATCCAGTTTCCAGTAGATAGGTTTCACTTTCATTTCCCATGACTTGCCCATTTGCACACTACATGTGCATACAGTTTCCTGTGCACAGATTTCACTTTCATTTCCCATGACTTGTCCATTTTCACACTATATGCACATCTAGTTTCCAGTACATAGGTTTCACTTCCATTTCCCATGACTTGCCCATTTGCACACTGCATGTACATCCAGTTTCCAGCAGACAGATTTCACTTTCATTTTCCATGACCTGTCCATTTGCACACTACATATGCGTCCAGTTTCCAGTATTCAGCTTCATAATATCAAAGTATGCAATCACCAGAAATTATTCTAGTACAAGGACATTGTCAGGCATCAAACCCCCTTGTGTTAGGTACAAATTAAGTGAGGCGAAATTTCGCATGTAAATAACATAGAGAATATTCAAAATGCTATTTGGATTAAACAGGTTTTCGAAATCTGTCAGCCACACCTTAAAAATGTTATTTACAGGCTTCTAAAGGGCATGTTAAAGTTTAACAAACTCGCAAATAAAGAAAGGCTGGTAAATAAATACGATGCTGGACACAGAAATATACCTGGCTGTAAAACTCGTTAACCTCTGAGACTTATCACCTGAACTTTTCACACCTGTGCAAGCCGTCAAATATTCAGGCTGAGCAGAGGTGTACATAATGTACATGCAGCTGTACAATTAGTTTCTGTTAGAAAGGATCTTAAAAGTTTGGAGGTTGTTTCTTTTTTTTCTGCGATGATCATATAAAAAACAGTCATCTGAACAATCCCACTTAAACTTTCATTTGTTTATTTATTTGATTAGTGTTTCACACTGTACTCAAGAATATTGCACTTATTCGACGACGGCCAAGATTATGGTGGGAGGAGACCGAGCACAGCCCAATGAAAACCCACGACAATCCACAGGTTGCTGGCAGACCATCCCACGTACGCCTTAAACTTTCAGGAAAATGGTGTAAAGAGAATGTAATTTGGATTCTTGGCTGGTGTCTTCACATGTACTTTTATTTACCTGGTTTATTGAAGGTAAGGACAAACTGCCTGTGTTACTTCTCACAATAATGTGTATAATTCACATGTGTGTACAGGTATGCTACAAATGCTTCCCTCTGATCTACACGAGGTTTATAGTAAAATTACCTTAACACACATGCAACCCTGTCAGATTGCCACATTTGACAGGTTCATGTACATGCTTGCCTGAATGCACGTAACAAGTTACAACATAGAATGTTAACATCCTTTTCCATATTTAAATATCAACCTCAGAGTTTAAATTTACACACTTCAGCCTTTCAGATGAAGATTCAAATAACATTAACATAAAGAAAAAAACCAGACGAATGTAATTCAAGCCTTGCAAACAGAGACTTTGTAAGCCCTTACAAATGTTCCAGTATTGCACAAAGCACATGTATTTTCCTGATTATTTTAATTTGAGCAAAAAGAGCAAAAAAGAAAGATGTACATTTCAACAAATAGCCCTCGGCAGTCTCAGATAGAAACTATGACAAAATCAACATGATGGAGCACTGCCAAGCCAATTAATTATGCAAATTAGGACAGAATAGCAGTCATTTTCAGACATTAATGCATCATTACACATTAAATACAGAATAACTTTACATTTACATTACATTAAAGTTACAAATGAATTGGTTTAAATCGACATTCAGAAACAAAGAAGGAAATGAAATTCCGCATTTAACCTACAAGTCAGGACAACTTTAGGACAACTTTAGAGTTTGATCACAGTTTGATTAATTTCTTATCAGAAAAGCTGGACTGTTGGAATAAAATGCATTTGTTAAAACACGCCTTTTCTTCGTAAAATATATGTATGACTAAGAGCTGCCTAAATAAAATTTTTTACTTTCAGCGCCACTACATGTACAATTATCTCTTCTAAAAATTGGAAGAATTACGGTATGCTAATGTGCAGTGTATCAGCAACAGAAATGCACAAGTATATGTACTCTGGAGAGTACTACAGAAGGTTATGTCACCCAAAACCCGGAAAGTAAACAAACAAATCCATATACAAACATGCACTTGGGTGCTTTAACTCTTCATATGGTAACAGTGACCTATACAACCATAATGGTCTACACTATGACAGCCTTTGTGAGAACTCTCCAAGTGAAACCAAGCTAACCACACCAGGACTTGTAAGACAATCCACAATGGTGTCATTGTACACAGAGGAGATACCAATCATAGATGTAAAATCCAACAGGTACAAACATGTGCAGGTATATAATACATGGTGCGATGTGGACAATGCATTCATACAGATTAATAGATCATTGCCTTTGTACAACTGAAGAATAGTCAATATAAGTACAAGTGTTTCCGATAATGCATGTCTATGTCTATAACACCAGCAAATAGGCCAGCCTTGGGCCATCACTACACATATGTTCGCTCAGCACAACCGATGACCCTCCAAAAAAGGGGCCTCAGTTTTTATTGAAATTTTTCATCAAAACCTTTGTTATCATTATTTTTCTCAAAATGGTGTTTCTTTTGAAATCCCTACCACCCTTCACTTATAGAAAGAATTACAAAACAAAAAGAATTACTAATTACAAATTATTATTATTGATAATTACTATTACCAACTAACACAGCTATTTCTTCTGATATTATCGGGTTAGGACTAACAAAGAATTTTTCATTGAAGGTCTAGGCATTTCCTGTCACTGTGGGAGGTTGGGGTATACACACCAGGAAACAATGACATCTACTATGGTGATATCTACAATAGTTTTTTTGTTATAATCTGGATATGGGCCACATGATAGCAGACACTGGAGACTTATGACAAGAAGGAAATGATGCAAGATCTATATATCCACATGAATGGAAATGGATATTGTAAATTTTGCAAAAATAGGCAATTACTGATGTTGATATCTTGCATTATGTATATGGATCCAACGCTGAATGTCCATGAAACAGTTTTTGAAACAACTTTCCAGGTGTTTAATACTGTACTGAAAACTGTTTCAGTAACACATTTATGAAGGCTGTCAGGCTTAGGGGTGGACAAAACAGGCGTTACCCAATAAAATAAAATGTACAAAAGTGTCAACTTCAACACATTTTGCCAAGTTTGAGCAAATCTCAAATGTATCAGACATGACCCTAAAACGCAATGGTATTTTATTGAAACCCATATCTAATGAGCATTTAACATTGTGATTACAACCACAACATTATCATATTCTGTGAGTCCCAGTACTTCCAACACATACATGAATTTCTGTATCTTGGTATCATTGATCAAGGAACCAAATATTTTTATGACGACTGCCCCTCGCCAAAGGGGCCCTACTGTAATGTTATTATAGGGCTATAGAATTTTTTCTTACCTTTCTCTCCATCTTAATTCCTTAAAAGTCTTATCTACCTCATTAGCAACAATAAAAAAATATATATTTTCTTACCGACCAACCCTCTTTTTTGTGATAGGCTTGTGGTACCTGCAACAAAGTATTTTTCAAGGATAGCCCAATCAGAATTTATTGCCCTCGTGAATAACAATAAAAGCCGAGGAGATGCTGATCTACATAATTTTCAGGTGTACACATATATCAGCAGATCACTCAGGTAAATGATACTTGTGCAGTGTGTCTTCCCCTGAACACGATTCAGATCTACCTGGTATTTCCTGTCATGCTTCACCGAGCGAGCCAACATGTGCGAGCATTAATGCTAATTACCTTAGACAATAATAACTAAGAGCCAAAGGCTAAACCACAAAAAGGCAAAGATAATACACTTCAGTGAACATGGATACATTTCTGATCTCACGAACACTAAAGGTATAAAATCTACACAAATATTATTAACTTACCAGTCCTATATGCAGTCTTACACAACAGTGGAACTGAATTGAATCAATTTGCTTTCGGTCAAAAGAGAGTCAAATTGACAATCTGCTCTAGCCCATGGCCCTGTTACAAGTACATAAACATGTAATAACCCAAAAAGTCGTAACAATGAATACACTTGTATTTTCAATTCATGCCTAAAATGGAGGTACATGTATTTCAGTCCACACATTGCTGTATGACCCTGGTTTTCTATGCTCAAAGTATTTCACCAAGTACTAAAACAGGTTCTATCCATGCTGTTAGTCTTCACATTTGTACCTGAGCAGGTAAATGTGTACAGGTAACTGGTTACAAATAAAACTGCATTCTACACCAGATATACCTGACCCAGTCACTCACACACAAGTAGACAGTGGGCTGAGGTACATGTATCAAAAGAGTGACTGGGACCTCAACAGATCTGCAGTCTTGAGAGAAAAGGTGTGTGTGCTCGGGCTGGGGGGGGGGGGCGCTTGGGGTGTGTGGAGAGGGTAGCCTGGAGAGTTGGGACATAAGCACTGTCAAGTTCTGTTCAAATGTCACTATGACAAAGCCCTACAGATCTATACAACTATGGCCCACACTAGAGTTGCCATCTGAACAGACGATATGAGTCTTGCACATTGGTGCATTCACACTTTTGGTGTAAGATACATACATACATACATACATACATATATATATATATATATTCCCATATATACATTCATATTATTTATGAAAGCTGAGAGTGATCATTAGGCACCTCATCTTCATCGAAAACTTAAGCCATATATCTATCTACAGGGTACAAGCAAATGTACATGTATCTATCCAGTACTTAACATGTGTAACCAGGCTCAATTTTCATGAAGCACACTTAGCTAAGTATTCACTTAACTTTCATGACAACGTATGCTGTAGAGATAGGAAGTGCAAATACCTAAGGGCTACTAAGCACTAAATATCCTTCATGGAACCGGGCCCAGGCCTTGGACGAGGGATCTTTACATTTCTCCCTATTAAAGTGTTCCAGAGGGCCGAATTTCTAAAGTTTAATGAACTGCAGGTCAGTGAAAGTGTTATGATTGTTAGATTTGATGGCCACACAAATTCTGAAAGCTTACCCCAAAAACTTTCTTATCTGAAGGCTTTATTTTTCATTTTTGTTATGGCAAATCTTATTCAAGGCTACATGTATGTATCTCTCCTGAGTAAAATTTGGTTTTCTACATCTCCAGCCGTCTAGTCACGTGACCAAAAACAGCGCTGTTGATTAACTCAGAGCTGCTATGGCACACCTGTAACTCACTCAAAGTCTTGGTTTCCCTGTACCCTAGGCACTCTGCAGTTTCCTCCATTCATAAAATTTACCACCACTGGATGAGTTTATCTATTTACTCGATTGTTGTTTTACGCAATTTTACTCAAGAATATTTCACATATACGACAGCAACCAGCATTGTGGAGGTAGGAAGCTGGGCACAACCCAAGGAAAACCCACGACCATCCGCAGATTGCTGGCAGACCTTCCCACGTAAAGCTGGAGAGGTAGCCAGCATGAGCTGGGCTTGTACTCACACCAACCACATTGGTCAGAGGCACAGGGTCATTACTCTACGCTGGAGCGCTAACCCCCTTAGCCAAGGATGCTCTATCCATTCGATTAGTGAAAAACATTTATTCTGGAATATGTAACTTATTATTAAGTTAACATAATGATTAAGATGGAACAGAAGGTGGTTCACTTGTAAGACACATGTGCAACTTAAATTCGAAACTCATGTTCAAATTCACCGTCGGGGAATAATTTCTGGGCATATCTACTCGCGGATATCTACATGTGTACACATGCAATATACAAATGAATGTACATGTACAGAGGCCGAGGTGGTTCCCACCAGTACAGCGTAAGTAGCCAAGTGCCTCTTTAATACCAATGCAGTCGCTGTGAGTTCAAGTCCAGCTCATGCTGGCTTCCTCTCGGGCCGCAGGTGGGAAAGTCTGCCAGCAATCTGTGGATGGTCGAGGGATTTCCCCTGGGCTCTGCCCAGTTTCCTCCCACCAAGACGATGGCTGCAGTCAAATAAGCGAAATATTCTTGAGTACAGTGTAAAACACCGATTGATTATTTAATCAAATAAATAAATATAAAAATGTACAACAGGAAGTGTAGAGTGGGCATGTACATGTACAAGTAGGCCTGTACACAAGGTGGTAAATATATTCAGATTGACAAGGTATACATGTAGATCTTCTCTAGGCCCTCTTAGCACTAATCCTCTCATATTCACTTTTATTCTGATATTCTTCTTGTCTCCGCTCCCAAAGTCCAGCGTTTGTAATCACACCCTGTAAGCTAACGTTTCCCAGATCGCAACATGACTCAATCTGTGTGAAAGGTAGCTAGCCCCTCATGAATACTCAATGAGGTCAGCGAGTGCATCTTGTGTATTCAGAAGGCATATGAACACACAGTTTATCACAGCTAACCACTGACATGTCTTAGTCAAGGCTTAGTCTGATTCGGCCGATCACTCTGACATTGTGTGTCCTACTTATCAAAATATTTCTGCTGGTTAGAGAGAAGTCATAAATTAAGATCTACCGCTTGCAGACACAACTGCCGTAAATGAACTAAAATTGTCCCACCAAAAAGTCCGTTTTTTTTTTTTTTGGTTTTTTTGTTTTTTTTGGAGCTGAAACTTACATATTTTCCAGTAGGATACCATCCTACCTTCCAAACAAATCTCAAAATACCTTTCTACAATCAACAGAACTCTCAGGATCAGGAAACAATGAGCAATTTTGTCATGGACAAAATTTTACGTCATTTACGTGTAAGGTAATTTTATTTTTAACATACACAAAAATTGCATTTCCTTGATTGCCTAACTTTCACACTGAACATATGGCTGTCCACAGACAGGACTTCATGTTTGGTTCACTGTTATTTTTAAATAATACACTGTATTTAGACAGATGGAAAAAGATGTGAATGAATTCCTAGAAAGCAGTCAGGCTTTCAGAGGGAGAATTTACCAAAACTCAATCACACCTTGAGGACTGTACTTGAATTTTTTTCTGGCCATTACTTTTATAATTTTTTAATAATTTATGAAATTCTACATCTCACTCGGGAAAGGAAAGTACATCAGGGCCAAACACCAATTATATGCATGTGTTTGGGTGCCTTTACGGTCAGGATGAACATGTATTGGGCCAAAACTGAAAGTGACATAAAAAAATTTCAATATTTGGAGAAATGCATGCATACAACTTAAAAACCATTAACTGATAAACAATATCAAAACAGACATTTACGACATCAAATTCATAAAATTTCAAACTCTGACTTTTTCAGAGCCACTGCCTGAATAACTAAGGGCACTTGTTTGCTAGTATAAAATATAGAACCTGTTTTCAATAACTTTCATGATGACTGGCATCTCTTGTTGACATGTTTGCAATTCATTGTAACACAGTCCATGTAAAAGCAGCACATTACACACATTTATTGTGTATTACTCTGATAACCATGAACACACATCAACTCTGATGGTTATGAACTTGTCACAATATTATGTCAACCCTTACTTAAGGTGCCCTATAGACTATACATAATGATCCATGTAATAACACGTAAACAAACAGAGCCATGTGGCATTTCACTGTGCACAGTGAGCTAACAGTCCAGCCCTTGTTATATGCAGTCCATGATCACTGGATAGGATCTCTCAGCTGAATGTCTCCAAGGTGAAGGGTCAAAGGTCAAGTCACAGTGTGTCACCTAACTGCTGAAGCCATACTGAGAGAGCGTTCTTGCGCCAGTAACTTTTACAACAGTAAACCCTGCACAAGCCAAGATAACTGAATGTTAGGTTTGTTTACTCAGCATTTTTATCCACCACACAGATCTAGCCAGGGTGAATGGTTAGTATATTCAAATTTCCAACCATGATCATGATATATTTACGCATGCTAGTCCGGTATCTGAATACCTGAACACAACTGTTAATTCATTTATTCATTTATTAATTTGATTGCTGTTTTACACCATACTCAAAAATATTTCACTTATACGATGGCCAGCATTATGGTGGTAGGAAACCGTGCAGAGCCCTAGGGAAACAAACGACCATCAAGAGGTTACTGGCAGACCTTCCCACGTACGACCGGAGAGGAAGCCAGCATGAACTGGTCTTGAACTCAAAGCAACCGCACTGGTGGAAGGCTTCGGGTCATTGTACTGCAATAGCGAGTTTAACCGACTGAGCCCTGGAGGCCCCTAATTGTTAATTAATGCAGAGAAACATAACAGGTCAGCCTCTATCCTAACACATACACATATATTTATCTGATGTTCCTGCATAATTACATATAACTGTATACCTTTACATATACGAATATATATTGACATATTACTCACTTACATGTATTAATCTGTATCCACCCCATGAACTTCAGCTAGACTGTGCTGTGGCTTGAATATTTATACATAAATACTATTAGGAAAACTGCTACATTTTCCTTCTAATTATTACTATAGGTCAGACATTGAACTTTGTCATGTACTTGTCAACATAAATTGTGCACAGAATTGAACACAACAAAAAATGGGCCAAATGCATATGCATCAATAAAGCATTTGACATAAATTTTTTTTTACCAATATCTTTCTACTTCTGTGATACTGCATGACTGAGACATCGCAGTTCAATGTCAACAGTATCGGGTGCATATTGACAAATGAAGGTGCTGTCATCTTATCCAGTTTAACCAACCTTGGGCGAGTTATTTTCATAACTCAAGAGTACAACTGTCAAGCAAACACATGGACGAAGGGTTTGAGTGACACAGCATGTTTCCGGTTTCTCTTAAGATGGCTTATCCCAAGGGCTCATCAGAACTTCAGATTAAAAGTTGATTTATAGAGTTACCAAGCTCCTTAGATCTAACTGGCTGTGACCATTCTATGTCTCTTTCTGTTCCCCTTATGACACAACTAAGGCCATTTTATTCTTTGTTTTTCCTTGAAATTCAAATCAGGCCTTGTATATATTTAAAAGGTTTCACACTGATTTATATGAATATATATATACACTTCTCTCTGACGGGGACCAGGAAAACTGTACAGCTTATGAATCTGAAATCATTATCCATAAATTTAAGTCAGGAGTTGTGCTGTTAATGGCATTTTACTTCAACATGAGATACTGAATTTCATACCACATGAATATCCTTGATAAGTATATGTAGGTCAATAGTAAAACAAAAGCTGATCTAATTAGTAAACTTGACAACCCTCATTTAAGTTTAATTTGTGCAGCAGAGCTATTAAAAATTTAAATATTACTGCTCATCAGAATTTCGTGAAGCTTTTTAATCAGTTATTCGACAGTTAATCACTGCACATGTATTTGTTAGAGATCAATAATATAAATTATTAATAAAACTCTCAAAGTGGTGTGTAGAAATAAAAGACCAGGAAAATACCAATGAGACTTGAATGGCTCAACTGACAATGTTTAAGGTAAGTACAGTATACCATTAAGCCGCCAGATTAAGCGATAAACTAGCTCGGGCAATTAAACTTCCCGCTAAACTCTACCGTCTGAATGAAAACCACTCAAGCGGAAACTCAGGCCGCGGATTTTCACTCATGCTTCCAAGTTCAGCACTCCAAAACTTTGCTAACGGTAGCCGCTATAACAACGACCTACCTGTTTTAATCGTCTTCTTCGTAAATCACAAAGCCGTTGTGCAATTCGACTTCAAATTGGACCCCTAGCGATGCTGAATTGTTTGATAATTTGTGTTTCAGTTTTCTTGAGACGTATTCCGCGAGATTTGTCGTACTAATCAATTCGTCACCCTACCTTACACGCCTCCTCACGCAGGAGAGCAGCAAGTGTCAAAGACGAAGAAATTGTCAAATTTTGAGAACAGACCCGGTTTGCTGAGTTAAATGGTTACCATGCCAAACCACAGTGATGTCAATATATCGGCCAGTTAGTAAATATAACGCTGTTACAAAACCTTACGCCACCCTGTTCACCATAGAGATGAGGCAAATCGCTACAGCACTAATTGAATTTATGTGTGTTATGTAATCGAAGACAAAGAGATTTTGATTAAAAGGCCTCGAGAGTTAACGCCCTTGAATCAGAGTACACCCAATCCCACACCGGCCCAGCTCAGTTTAATTCAAATACGTAAAAGTGTAAACATCCTGATTGTTAACATAACATTTTTTTTCTTCAGATGATGATAGCGATTTTGTTTCTTGATGTAATACGGCATTGGGCTGTAAACAAATAACATACTGGTCAAAAATATTCACGAAAATACTACCGATATTGCACTTTAAAGTATAAAAACTTCAGTATATTTGCGTTATAGTGATTGGTCGAAAAAGTGCGAAGTGTAATGCACTTATGTTAGTGCATGGTCCCATCATTAACAAGTGCAGCAAAATAGTTTAAGCGTTTCTGAGATAAATTTTTGTATTTTGACTAAAAGTCAAAAATACTGGCTCCGTGGAATCTGTCATAAATCCGAGCACCGTTGATCAAAAAAAATCTTCCGCTAAGTCTGTAATATTGAGGGGTTGCATTTCCGTCGACCTAACGGATTACTCCGTTGATGATAACGAATTAATCTGCAAAGAGGGAGGGATTATTCTGTTAAATATACGAAAACGCAGCCCTTAAAAATGGATGTAAGGGAATATTTGAGGGGGGGGGGCACCATGTGCGGTAAGTGAGAGTATAGAAAAATAGAGATCCCATATCAAGCCCCAAACCTTGGCTGTCGAACACACTTTAGAAAGAGTACGTGATCTTATATCACCTATATACATGTTTTCTTACGCCAGTTGACATAGGAGTAGGTCTGTACTACCACAAGTATCAAGCCAAAAGAGACTGAACAAGCCACATGGTTTTCCCAGCGGGCTACTGCGCTTTCCTGACGTATCAGCGGATAACATGAAAAGATAAGTATCCGGGTAATGAAACTACACGATATCCCTAAGAATAATGATCGAAGATCCAGCCTCTTAAGGCGAGAGGGGATGTTTCGGACGCTGAGAGCCTGTAACCAGCACGCCCTTTCCCAGGTCGACTCGTCCCCAGGAGGTTTATATAACGAGCTATACCCAGGAATAGTCACGGCAGGCTATCCGATTTACTAACAAACTCTGCCCCCAGCGTGTGCTGTTTCTCTTTTCAAAACATCTGTTATATGGTTCTTATAGCTAATGTTTAGGTAAGGGGAATATTGCTGACATTTGGGTCTAATTCTTTAGGTCTTTATAAAGCCCGAGAAAGGCTAGTTACGTCCTATGGAATCCAATTCAGTTTGTTCCAAATTTCTTCTGTAAATATACCTGCATTTGTTATACGGTATACGATATCTTGCTTAGCTTACACGAGCAAGTTCTTACCGATGTTGTATACATGAGACCTGGATATTTCATATTCCGTAATTCCAGGTATACACAACGTCTTACTGAAGAAGCAATGTACTCTTACATAGCGCTTATAACAAGGTTTTACAACATGTCACGGGTCATTAGCATGCATGGCCGATGCATGTTGTGTGTGTTTGAACCACATTAGAAATGTAAGCATTTCGACATATTCTGTATGATTAAATTAGAGACACCCGTTAAATCTAAGCAAAAAATTCCTTGCAAAATATATGTATATGTATAACCACTCGATACAGATGTTCATAGAAAAAGTAAGAAACAAATCAATCTAACTCCATGATATGACCGAGTAAATGTCGGAAGCTCTGTGTATTAAGACAGAAACGAATAAACATATATATATGCATATATATGCGAGGTTGATTTACATTTCATGATTCTGAGGAAGTTTCTTTCCTTTTAATCAAAAATAAATAGCAAGAGTACCCTATAGAAAGTTTCCCTCTTCCAACGCCGTTCCCACGTACCATCAAGCCTCCGAGTTGGAGAAAACACGTAAAGAATTTTGATGGATTTTGGTGCGAACGAGCATCTTCAGCCTGCACTCAAAACGACAAGTAACACTTCCCATTGAAGCCTTGCTCTATGGTGAAACCAAAACTGCTGTTGCCATCAAATGTGAATTTGCCTTTACCTCAAACCAATACGTCTTCTGTGTTGTTTGTGTTACAAAGTCGCACCATGTGTTGCGGTAAAGCTACATGGATGGATGCCGGCCATGCCAGATGTAGCTGTACACCGCGCTTTAAGGCCACTGCTAATTAAATGCTCGTCTCGCTTTACCTACGATGTTCCCAATGACTGAGTCAAGCATATGTGTTACTTACTGACCTTTTTGGGAAAACAAAACTAAAATAGCCTTGCCCTTAGTTGTCCTTGCCCTTGTTTTCAACTTTCAGATGCTGTAAATATTCATTCAAAATATACTATAGATTTCAACTGGTGCCTAACGCCATAATCTAGAATTTGTCACTTAAAGGAAGGCGGCCAGCTTCAGTGGCCAGAGTAAACCACCGACCTTCGCTAAGTATGTATACCTACAAACGTCCTCCTGGCGCGGTCGATCGAAACCGCAAGTGCTGGGATCGAACACGCGACCTAATTAGCCGAGAGCCTGATAATTGGAGAGAGTTATTTAGCGCTTTAACTATCATATATAGCCACTTAGGCCCCTAATGACAATACTTATACCTTCTACAGCATGAATCTATGATTTTTAAAAAAAAAAAGTGCTAGGACTTTAACCATTTCATAGATCTAATAATAAATATATATCCCTTGTACAGCCGCGTTGATTTTGAAAAACTAAAAGTGATTGAGAAGCAAATAATCACTTATCAGTGGCCTAAGCCCGGTACCTTCTGCAGTTAACAACTGCTGTTAAAGGAACAGGGGTCTGGTTATGTCGAACTATATGGCCGTAAAGTCTGGCCTGAGTACTATTTCCAGAGATGTGATGAACGATTAATGGACGGGAGAACAGACGGGCATTTTTGTTTTATACCTGTCAGACACGCACGGAAATATATATGGCCGGCAATAAAATATGGTGAACAGACAAGACATCGTTTTCCAGAACGGGACTTGATGGTTTAAAAAAAAACATGTAAAGAGAACCGTTCACTTCTATAACGAATCCATTCGCCAGGTTACAGGCGTCAAACCATAGTAGGTGTCTTCAGCGAATGATACGAGTGAATGGATGATTTATAACCGCACCTTTAGTTATCACCAAAGCCGACTGCTTTTCAAAATTCAAGGCGTGAAACTTTATGTCGTTGACTTTTCCACCAGTGTAAAAATTAGAGCTTTTACATGCAAGAGGCGAAAATGTGCACAGGAAACAAAACAAGTATTCACATATAACATAAACCGTCATGGAATTCTCTGTGTGGTGAAAGACGTATAGCCAAACTGTGATTGATTCCTTTGGGTATATTATGCGGCACAGTTGGCTAAATCTAAGACTTTCATCAGATTAGAATGTATGCACATATACAGTTTGTATGTCAACGTTTTACAAAGACTTTATTCAAGAACATGAATATCTGATATATTCAACTCAATCAGACAATGGCGGTGAACATTACATGTGTCGTAACTTAACCCTACGTCCCTTTTCGGAGCCTTCCGGATCTTGCAACTCTGGGATAACAATGAACATTAATTGTTTGAACGGACCGGAATGGTTCGGAAATTGGTCTATTTAAAAGTGCAGACATTCCGTCTACATTCCGTGTGCAGATACCGTCTACACTCTGCTGAAACAACAAATATTCGCCTGAACCAAACATATGTTCGAGATTACGTCCGCTTTTGCGTCATAAGAGAATCAGGGAACCTTGGTGTTCTAGAAAAACAATCTGGCTTCCAGTGATGTCTTGGTAGGCCGACCTGACCTAACTAAGTTCTTCACTGAAATGAGGAAAAACGAAATCTGAGTGATGGGAGGCAAATTTTAGATAGACGATTTTTGGCCGATATTAAGGGTATAAAGGCGAGCCATGTAGACCGGGCCCTGTACGAAAAAAGTTTGTCTGGGTAAAGCAAAGACCCGGGGACAAAAAGATAAAACTTATGTGAATATAAGAGGACAGAGCTGCAACCAGTCAAAGAATTGTCGTCCCTGGCACACCAGTGGGCAGGTTTCTAGCATTCCACTACCATGTCATATATTTTCTTCTCTTGGGGGAGTAACGTTACCACAGGTTCACCACTGGTTTACCACAGATTCACTACAGACTGACCACGACTTTGGCCCTGGCTTACCACTGGTTCACAGCAAACACGCCACTGGTTCACCACAAACCCACCACCGATTCGCCACGGACTCTCCACAGACTGACCATTGCTTCGGTCGACACTGTCCACAGGCACACAGCTGATTCACCGGACGTTCACCAAGGAGACACTGGGCACCCTCTCTTGAGACTCTCACATATACACGTGGAACATTTAACACGTCTTGTATACTGTATATACATGATCACACTACCTGACGATGAATGTTTTATGAGCCTAGATTTATTCGGCGTATAAAGTCGTTCGTAATATCAGGCTCTGTTTTCACAAGTATCCAGCTGTTAGGAAAAGAAGTTTCACTAACAGATACCCGAAATCTTTTAATTTTTAGGACACCTGGCCTGCCCGTTTTAGCCACTACGCATGTAATGTTAACATGTATACACAATGTATTTTTACTTAGATGGTTAGTAAATCTAGTGAACAACAAACAACAATATATATATATATATATATATATATATATATATATATATATATATATATATATATATATATATATATATATATGGGGGGGGGGATAAATTCCTTTGCTTTTAGAAGGACTAACAGCTGTCCCAACAGTTGGAAGAATAAGAGTAGACAGAAGTGTAGAGAGGTCACCCCCCTCTCGTGTAGCTCTGAGTCTAGCCACCCCCACCCCCACCCCCATTGGAGTAAGTAAAATATCAAGAATTTTTAAAATACAAAGAATAACATCCAACAAAAGGAAACACGTGAGTTATAAATATCGAGAAAAATTAAGATAATTCAACCGAATGTGGAAACGCCATGTATAGAGTCCAGAAATTGGATATCACTGCGAAATCATGTTGCTTTTCCAGCTTTTGACACCATTTCCAGCATTAACGTCAGAGAAGACCATTTGGTCTAAATCTGATATTTATGTTGTAAATATTTATTCAGCTGTTCTCACATTACATGCACATTTGTGTAATCAGCGATTTGATGGGGCATTAGTATGACAGCATTTATCAATAATGTAAATAATATAAAGTGAATGTGTCTCTGGACTCCTTCGTCTTCACAAAACTGAAAAATTGTTGAGCACGACGTAAAATCCAAGCATACATGGAAGGTAAAATAACAAACGCCCAACGCGTTCAATGGGTAATTAAACTTCA
Source organism: Acanthopleura granulata (assembly GCA_016165875.1). NCBI lineage: Eukaryota > Metazoa > Mollusca > Polyplacophora > Chitonida > Chitonidae > Acanthopleura > Acanthopleura granulata. The sequence goes on along the minus strand of JABBOT010000016.1, from coordinate 2,888,250 downwards.
AACAAGCGTGTTTAATAAATATACATATATATTTAAGTATTAAACATAACTTCTAAAAGAGGCATATACTAGTATATGTCCATATAATAATGCTATGATCTGACTAGTGTTTGATATCTGATGCGTAAGAGTGTTTATAAGTTAAACACTGGAATTTACAGTGCATCCATCCATGCATCCATCCATCCATCCGTTCACCCATCCATCCATCCATAGATACATAGATACAGACAGACAGACAGACAGACATACATACATACATACATACATACATACATACATACATACGTTAAGTGAATCTGAAACCCTGTAAAAATGAATGTCTATAATTATGTTTAAAAAATAGAAGAAATGTGGTTAACAGATGTAGATCTTCATTTCCAGATATGCAAAGTACTAGCCGGCAAACTCTTCACCCTGTCAAAATGACTACTTAATACGCCTATAAAGAGGATAACATTTGCTTTATCATCATGACGAATGACTGCCTGGGCAAGCCAGCTGTACAGTGCAACTCACGGATGAGGCAAAACAGGCGCCAGACAGGTTAAAAAAACAAGAGGAAGGGTGAGCTCCTTGCAGAACCCCTGTATACAGAGTACGAAGGTAAACACAATTATTTTTTTGGCCAGTCGTGTCAGATGGCCCCGAGGGTGCTGTGTGATACTGACAGGATAGCGCATGACAAGGAAAACAGAACAAGGGTTTATGTCATTCCGACAGGAGAGAAAACCCGGAGGTCGACGCCACGTGTGGTTCGTGTGGCCCAAGAACACAGACGGCCATATTTGGAGATAAAATACGTTCAACAAAGAGTTGGAAATATTTTCTATAGTTTTCAGAAGACCTCCTAATGGTGTTACAAGAAATATTATAGTCTATGTAATATTACAGACTATGTAACACTACAAAGACACTACAAAGAGAAATGATACGACATGTTGTAACAAACAATAAGAAAGACCCTCTCCATGTATATATACATACTAATACCCTGCAACATATGTTGCCTTATAGAATGTAGTTAATATGTGCAAAAGTCCTCACCCCAACCCTACCTCACAAAAATTATACACAGGTACATTTTATTGTGGTAAACATTTTTATATAGATATATGACACATTTCATATGTGTTTCACACAAAACAAGATTCTGGAAGGAGTCTAGACTAGCTGTGAAAGTAAACGTGATTTCTTCATTGTTATTTTGACCCGCTATTTCAACATAAAAATATAAGGGCATTACATAATCCTTGAAAATATGCGATTCTTCCTTCTTTTAGCCTTACACGTAATGTCTTCATAGAGTTGGCAAATGTTTATAAACAGTCCAGTGAAGTGACATTTAACGATGACATGCACACAAAGGCCACACAAACATACACTACCCACATTTAGCACATAAATACGTTAATACCCACCTTCTTCCACGTACATCCTGAGGGTGGTGTATCTAAAATAATGTTAGCAATGGATGACGATGAACGTTTATCTGTCCACCCGCCAGGTTAAGCACAGGTGTGACCTTTCACACAAGGGTGACAACAGAATTAACCAGGAATGATGTTGTTCACTCACGTCGAGGCGCTAGGTAGGGTTCCACCCTAACCCGCGCTTTATTTCCTAAATATGCAAACTTGTCTTAACATTTCCGTGATCACGAAATGGGTGGATGATCCTCCAAGATGTATGAATGCTGTGCAATGCAATAAATGACGCGAAAGCGAGAGAGAAATGAAATGAATGGCATCGAATGTCGTGATGACATGAATATGTTTTCAACCTTCTGCCTTGCACTGAACAAACAAAGTCTCAAACTCTTGCAGTGATGGTTTTGCGAGGTACTCCCATACACAAGCGAAGTGCGTTAGCCCTTGCATACGGATCATTTACACTGTCGATGAATGAAATGATGAACGAATGACACAATGCTGATTTCAAGGGGTCAGACGAAATGTCCACAGGACTTGCCGCAGATCCTAGCCAATCCTTGCACTTTGGACTGAGCTATACAGTAACCTTGTATGTGTGAATAGTACATAAGGCACTTCTGCCTTGCCATCCTGAACGTGTCATTCCGTAGGTCACATGAAAGCACATGGCAATCCTAATATGGGATAACTTGCATGTAGACCTCAGAGCACAGACTAAAGCTCGTTTGAGAACACAATGCCGAACTGGAAAAAAGACTGTGGGATACGAAAAGAACATGAAATTGAGAACACTGTTGTGGGCGTGAGAATGTTAAAGGCTGTGGGAATTAAAGTTCTGGATTTCGTTTCGTTTCGTTTCTGGAGCTAAGTTTATATGAGTTCGAGAGAAAGCAAAAGTGAATGATGGAAGCCATTAAGATAAATTTTGGAACACGCTCGAAGAGACGTTTGAGTAAATGTTTGTTCCTTAGCGTAGTAAACATAAAATGCACAGGCTTATTATTGATTCCCTGGGGGTGTGAAATTAATTTGAGGTTGATTGGTGTATTGGCTCACTTGATAACATGGACATAGTTGCACATATAGTAGCAAGCTTTTGATAGGCTATCTTATCGACAGCTTCGACGGTGTTGGCGATCTCCACGCGGGGCAACCACAGATAACCTCTGCAGCCTGAGGGTGAGCTACGATGTGAAAGATGTACCTCAGATGGTGCCTCTTATCACGCTCTGCTGATTGATAGAGATGAGGTGATGGTGAAAGTATCTCACGCGTGGAATTGATGTGGGCACAAACAAGAAAGGCATACCTGGTGGTCCATGGGCGCCGATGAGCGTTTAAAACGTCATTACCTCGTAGGCTCTTTCCTACACGATTACGCAAGGAGACAGGTGCTTTACTTAGGGGAGACGCAAATATAGTCCCGCTTCATTAACATGCCAGTTATCAGAGATATGCAAAAACCCGCCATAATAGCTCGTCGAAAACTGGAACACTGTGGTCCTAATATTGCTACATGTATACTCGAGCTTCACCGAAAATGCACAATCCGAAAATGCGCATTATTTTAAACGTTCTCTCCATAAGGTCAAGGGAATCTGTATGCAAGCAGACTGCACCCAATTCAGTTTCATTTGCACAACATTCAACCTCTCAACTCATACATTCACTATGGTAAATGGTATATGTGAGATTGGAAATATGATTTTTTATCTCACAACAGCGCCGTGAACGAAATGATAACAATGGGCGACAAAAGCCCTTCCAACCTTTCTTTCCTTTGCTGTGGTTACGGTGCCCCTTTTATGTTGTCCCTGACCGGTATAATCAGAACAAATCCCTGGTATGTCTTGCGTGTGTCAGTCTACACCTGGTCACACGTCTCCGGCCGCACAGACAGTCATTCAGGTGAATCAAAAGAAGAAAAATTCAATCTAAAGATGGTTGTGGGCCCTATAGTAGCTGGGTCCTCGGCGTTTCGAGTATACGAGAATTCTGAGCCCGACCAGATTTTTTTCTTGGTAAAAACTTATTAACCCAGAGGGTTCCTTAGTTACTCACGACTAAACAGATAACGTTTCTTTTCCTCGCTAGGCTGGTGCTAGCGTGTCTCTCCACACGCAGTTCTCCAGCTGGTACCTCCGCAGAGCGGCTTTTAACCCTCTATCCTTAATTTGTTATAGACGCCCTAAGCCCTCCAAGAAGTAAACTGACATTTTCCACTACACAGCTGAAGAACCCACCGACGACGATGCCTTCTGCTGTGTGTGCGTTCTTGGAAGACAGTTCCTTGAAAATCCTCTCCAAATGTGACTGTTTGATTTTTGAAGAAAGGCAGACGGCATGTTGGCGGAGAGTTCAGAGGGTTAATCAGACGAGGAGGCTGTGTTGTTGGCCAGAGTATTCGTGTATATCCGAGACGCTACAGTTAATGGATCTGGAGTTATAAGTGAGCGGTTAGACAGACATTATACTTCTTGTCCTGGAGTTCAGTTAACACTGATGGCAAGCTCATCACAGATCGTGTACCAGGACTATAGTTTGTATGCTATCCTTAAATATAGGGGACATATAAGTAGCATATATATCAAAAAACTAACATTTAAAGTTTCACGCATCTGGAAGATGTTAAATGTGTTTCATTCCAACCAATGATCCCCAACAGGTTATTCACCATAATCCATGATCACTTTTGTTCCTGAACGTTACTAGAAAACAAATCATCATATTTTGTCTTACACAGAAGCACTTGTTGCTTCCCTTTAATTAGTTCATCTGTATTCCTTAGCCATGGTATACGGTAACGGTTTGTCGGAGATATTTGTAACGCGGACTGATATGTATAAAACCCACCCCCTCCCCCTTCCTCCCACCACACACAAACACACACACAAAAAAAAAAACCAAGATAAAATGTGTGCAAGTAAAAAAAAAAATAAGTAAACGACAACCTTGTTGCAAAATCAAATGTGCGGAATCTTAAGACCTATAAACTACACAGCTTTCCTATCTCTTTTGGATCTCTTCAGTGCTACGGATAAGTCAGGTGTATAGTTCTGGGTCTTTCAACATCCTCGGAAATCACAAGACAAACAACAAGAAAACACGTTGAGCAAATGTACGGTGAGACCATACACAAACTTAGACATATAGGAACATGATGTTAATTAACTCCTTTCTTTCTTTCTTTATTTATTCATTTTTTTTTATTTATATATTTACTATACTCAAGAATTCTTGAGTATACAACCGAAGTGCCCGGGGTAAGTCACCGACATTTACTTAAGGTATCGACATACTTTCCCACGTGTGAAGTACAGATAAGAATACCATGTATGGAAGGCAAACGATCTGCGACGAACGTTAGGCTGCGAGAATGGCTATACGAACGTCGTTGACGGCTTTCTGCCACCAAGGTTTCATGCATGCAAAAACACGGAAAGGGAAGCTAGCTGTATTGTAAAGAAAAAAATTGAAAAAAGTGCTCTAAACACGTGAAAACATGCCGTCTGCATACGTCTTGTGAATCTGTTTTCACAGCTCTACCGCACTACCAGTACAGTTAACCTGTCAATGTCTTGGGTTTCTCGCAACAGCCGCGATTACCAACTAAATTTAACCGCAAGCCGAGGGGGAGGGTGCTCTAACAGACCTACTTAATAAGCTACTCTGATAAGTTGCCAAACATTTGAGATTTCTAATGCACTCAAAAGCAGCATGCGTCCGTGCAGAGGCCAAAGTGCCGTACACATGCTAGAAGGCGCCCGGTGTACCTATAACAGATACACCCCTTGACACGATAGGTCGTCCGGAGAGCATGGAGTCACTTTCTTCAGTTGATTGCACTAGAAACTGTTCACAGCTTGTGCATATAGTTACTGAGAAAGTACATATCTTTATGCATGGTAACTGTTAGCTGGATCATGACAAAGGGCAACGCAGTACCAAAAACAACTATTGGTGTTTCGCAATTTTTAAGTTTTTTTGTTACAAGACAAATATTTGCATTTCTCATAATAGTTCCTGCGCGCATGCGTTATACATTTATATGCAAATATATATATATATATATATATAAAATTAAGAAAGATTCTGTCTGTGATTACTGTGTCATAAAACATATTGTTCCAATTCAACTGTTTTAAACGGGTGATGTAACGAGTGAATCTTCCCACCAGATTAGCAGTCGTTTAACCATGTTTTTGTGCATGTACATACACAAAAAAATCCCATGGAAATAAACAGGGAGTTTAAAGGACTTTTTGGACTATTTCGTTCACAGGTAGTTCAATCTTCAATAAAATTAATAATATGAGTTTTATCTATTTATGTTTTCAGATTTGTAGACTTATAGGAAAAAGTTAGACACCGTTACAATCCACGCAAACGAAGAGGGCCTGGAAAGAATCTGAAAACTGGATTTGTGGCGTATTTGTGGTTAACAAATGGCGCGGCTATTCTTCTAGCACAAGGTTTAATAGGAGAGAAGAAAAAAAATACTACCATTTAAGGGTTCATCCATCATGATTTACAGTCAGAAACATCTGGTTACATTATAAATTACAGCCTGAAACAGTATCCGAATGATGCTGGCCTACACGGCTGAGGCAATATATTACGAAACCAAGGCTTGGAATATGGTACTGAACTTCGAAACCTGCTCATCATCTTTTCCCGTAATAGTTCTACGTCGTGATTGTCCACTTTAGCGTCGCACAAGCATGTTTTGCAAACCAGACGCCCTCAAACCCCCAACAAATATCTTTGAGGTAAACTGACAAGAAATTCCAGATGGAGAATTCATTTTTCATACTGTATGCTCAGTATTTCGACTGAAATATTTTCCTGAACAATGCCCGGACACCCCCTTGTACCCGAAATCTGCAACTAGTTAATAAACTTCTGATACCACACACTGCACGGTCGGGATGAATTATTATTCAAAGAGGCCATATAGTTATTACGGTCCGGACACTGAGCTCAGTCATGGCTTAAAGGTATCTGAAGAACCGGGTATTTTCTTTTTTTTTTTTTTCTTTCTCAAATAAAAGCAAGGCTTCTGGGTGTAGGAAGTGAGAAATCAAAGACAACAGAAAAAAGAAAGCGTCCATTTCACTGGATAAACTGTCTAGAGCTGCGCCCGGGCCTGAAAACGCAGGATTGCACGATTCAAATCTGACATTATCGCTGAGTATATGACATCATTCTTCCAACGATCTCTTTTTATAGGGAAACAGAATGGCAATGTAAAATGTTATTGCCGACGTCTCAGTGAAAGAAGTAGAGTAAATAGGTGCGTTCGGAGAAGCATTTACAACTTTACACTGTGTATATATGCAACTAGGTTATAGGTGCCGAACAGCCGTCTTTTTCTCCCATTTACCGATTTTTGAGTCTCCACGAGTCTCCACGAAGCCCTGGACACTGCTAGGAGAACAAATTACCACTGAATTCGACACTGGATCAAAGCAAACAGGGTAGAAAAACCAGTCAACAACAGTATTATGGCCACGTTAGAAATTGAGTAATTCGAAACTTCCCAGTCCTCTGGCAGACATAATGTCATACACATAACGGTGCTAATCACTACTTACGCCACAAAATTGATGTTAGCACAGCCGGTATTTACAAAATAATCCGGGGAAATGATGTAGAGTTTGCTTTGAAGAAGGGTGTATAGGTATACAAAAATTATTTTGTGTGTATTTTGGGGGTATGTAAATGTAAGTGTCTATGTATGTACATGTTGTTTGGTAAGAACGCCGACTAAGGTGTTACTGAGTTACATGTAAATCAAATGATATCTAGTATGAGTAACGATAATCCGATTGGAGGCACATAGAGGCCGTGGCGTCAGAACAAAGGGTGGGGATAGAGGGGCTGATGCTAGGTTAACTTTTCCCGTGGGGGGGGGGCTCCAAATATGCTTTTGCTTCCACATTTTTCAGGGCGCCTTGCTCGAAATTCAAAGTATACAGTAGCACAACGACAGGGCCGTGAAGTTCCCACGATGATCAAGCAGATCAGAATAAAATACTTATCCTGATCATTCTTATTTATTTGTAACTGTGAATGAACAAAGGCAACTGAGGCCGTACAATGAAGAGCTAGATTCATTTTCCTTTTGTTTTAATCAATAAAGTGAGGTGAAAATGTAATCAAACTTACAATACCATAAGGTTTTTTCAAATTCGTGGATTTACTCTCAATCAATTAAAAAGACTCTTTTACAAAACCGTAAAAGTAAAACACGATCAAAAAATATTTCGCCAGGGAAAAACTCTTTTCTTAATTATCGACTTTTATACAGCTGCGATCCTAAAGGCTTTTCAACAACAATCCCGGCTATCGCTCATGCTCATTTAATATTAATAGAAATTATATAAATAAAATAAAATGCATATAATTTAAAAGATCAGGAGACAGCCTTCTTGGGAGTTTATAGGTTGACTCAATATTTTATAAGTTAGTTAGTCTTGCTAAAGAGGTTTTGATTTTGAAGAATTAATCAGGGAGAGATAATGCTTTTCCCCACTGACTTCAATGTGTAATAAATGTTGTTTTCCTTTTTTTTGGAGGGGGGGGGGGGGCAAAACTGAGCACCCTTCTTCGGGACCCTCACAAGGACGGGCATGAAACTAATTAACCCTGTTGCCTGCCGTGTTTGCTTGCCGGATTTTCAGTACACTGTGGAATAGGCTTTTTTTGTGCTTGGTGCGAGTGTGTGCGTGTGTGTGGGGGGGGGGGGAACTGCTACAAATAGACGTGTACTAGAACTGAGGGTATACGATGGATAAAACAGCCTGCGATCAAATATAACTGGCACCAACCTGTTGTGGGTTGAGGGAATTTGTACGCAGAAAAAAAATGGAGCGGAAAAAAAGCACAAAGCTTCTCGAAACTAATTTAGCAGACTATTTAATTAGCTGGACTGAAACATGCAGTCTTACAAGACGATAGATTTTCACCAATCCACTAAGGGGATATTCGCTGTTGAAGAAAGGCTTGTTTTGTTGTGTTTTGTTGATTCTTTCAAAATGGGAGGGAACACAAAGTGGCTAGATCCCACTGGTAACTCAGGTTTGCTCCAAGTGAACTACTTTTATATAAGCCGATACATATTGTAACCTGAGGTAAAATTCGATCTTGACTATGTTACTGTCGTTTTCCTGATTATGCGAGTTAAGTGGTCGGGGGAAGTTGTTTATGAGATTTGTATCTAAGGTAGTATGATACCCAATTGGAAAATGAAAGTATCACATTATGACACCAACTTTCCTCCCAGAATGTGGGTTTTCAAGCAATGTTTGCAGGGCATATACATATATAAATCAAACTGACGGAGTTCTGTTTATTTGGTCTTCTGATTGCTCTTTTTTACACGGTTCTGAATAATACCCCACTTTTGCGACATCACCCAGGTTTACCTAATTAGGGGGTGAAGAAAAAGAGAACAGATGCCATTTTTTTCTTTACGCGAGGACGCATGCGCATTTTCAAGAACTGCACAACTACACGCTTTTGTGCACCGATGACGCACATGCTAACCATTAAGGCACGCAGCTCTGTGGTCGAAGTGGTACCAGCCAATTCTTAACATTAATGTTTCTGCAATACCTTCAAGGTGATCCCAAATAACATGCATTTGTGTATTACTACGAATCCCTTTCCATTCTGATACTAGCCGTTAATCTGCCGAGGAAGATCCCACATTTACATTTTAAAATTTATATTCATTGACGTTTAACGCCATAGTGCAGAAGTTTTCACCGATATACAATGTCTGTCATTTTTATGGGCGGAAACAACTGGAGTGGCAAGTGGAAACCGCCGACCTTAGGCAAGTTAATGACGACTTTTCTACGAGTTCTTGTTCTCCATATTGGTGATGGTCTTCAACAATTGTTAAGACAGCACGGGCGTCGCAGGCAGGTTATTTTCACGTGCGTTAACGAGAATCTGCAAACTTATCATCCAAGACCAAAATTATTTAAGCCACACCTCGTGTATCCCAAAACGACTGAAGGGCGAGCACCCTTCAACCACTCGGTCATGCCCCTCTTTGAAGTGCATACTACTTCGAGCATATATAATACTAGTCAATACTGGGCCAGATTTAGCCAAGCATCTCGGCTGTGGCCTTTTAACATGGGATTAGGCGTAGATCATAAGGTTGCCAGTGGTCCCCGCGTATCAAATGTATACAAGCCAACATATTAGACCGCGTTCTCGAGCAAGGTTTTAGATTACTAATGCCTGTCTCTTAACATTTTGCGTCTTCCACATGTGCCAAAAGCTATTTCTATTCTGTTGTTTTACTTATCGCATCAGGGTTTTTTCGAGCCACTTTCTCATCGTGGCCACCACGATGAGAAATATCAGAGAATTGAGTTTTAGACAAATTTTCTATTGAGTTTTCATAAAATAAATTAAGTTTTCGATACATTTGACAAAAGTATTGAGTTTTCTGATTTGTTCAAATTGAGTTTCTCAAAAGAAACTGGCAAGAAAACCCCCTTCATATACACACGCTCGCGCGCGCACACACTGAGGTATACTCAGTAACATCTAAGCTGTGATTCTGATGTTCTCTTTTTCTTTTTCCTCAACCTAAAACAAAATACACCTGTATAAAGCGCACAAAATATCACGGCTTACGCATGTAACTCGGACAGGTGCGTATTTTCACGGACTTCTCTGCTAGAATACACGATCTCTCCTGCAGACGTTGGTATTTGGAGATCAGCAGGACACGGAGATGTATAAATAAAACTCTGACGCCAGAGAAAGAACAAACAAGGTTCACTAGGACACCATCAGTGCAAAGTTGGGGAGTTGGGCAACGTATAAAAAGCGCAGTGACGAAAGTGCCATGAGAGTTATCCCCCCTGGGTGCGCATATGAAAATTAAACACGAAACGCGCTTCAAAATATAATGTAAATTCGTCGACCAAAGGTAGTTGTGGGTTCATTCCTTCTATTTTTAATCTCTAAAATCAATGTTTACGTTTACATCTGTGCGCTATCATACTTAGATCTCAACGCCTATTTTTGGTTTCTATATATAGGCCTTTACTACATTCTGTACAAATAGCCACCCACGATTAACACGTGGTTTTAATCTGAGTACCGGGTGGCTGCTGCCGTTAACTTCCATAGTTATCTGACCTGTCAGTTGTCAACAGAGATTTCATATTCAAAGCACTGTCACTTGAATTCAAAATGCATATAAAACATCGTTAAACACAATGACAAGATGGGCATAACATATGCACCGCGTTATTCGGCATGATGCCTTCATCTGGATAGATGTTTGGGGACCTTACATTTGAAACGGATTTAAATTATCTGCTTGGAACATTAAAAAGAAGTTCTTTCCACCACAGTTCTGAAAACTGATCATTTCTGTCCCATTTAAATTTAACGTATAATTTAATCTAGTGTACAGGGTCGTCGTTTACTTTCCGTGCAGTACCACATGTTTTACTATCCTTGCTGTAGTCTTACATATTATATAATATGCTATTTATTTATTTATTTTTAGATTGTTTTGAGAGTTCTTTAACGATGTAAGAGCCAAGGGGATGACATCAGGTTACATTTTATATACGGGTATTTATCTGATTGGTGTTTAAGCCCCGTATAATCAAGAATATTTCACTTATGCGACAACGCATTATGGTGGGAGTACCCCCGGCAGGGCCCACAGGTTACATGCTGGCAGATCGTCGAACATACGAGCAGCAAAGGACATCAGCTTATATAGTGTCATCTTAGACGAAATACAATCAAATATGATTCAGTGTACGCTTGAAGATTTTGATCTCATACATTTATTCGATTCGGGTTTAATGCTATATTCAAAAAGAAATAAACTCTTAGAAAGTGGGATCTGAGTCACAACTCCGTGCTGGCATGTTAATCCTCTCTGCCACCGAGTCCCCCCAACTGAGCAGCAGAAACCAGCATAGCCTTCACATGCTGTAATAACCACGACAAGTGGTCAAGTGAAAAATCGACACAGATGTAACCTGTTCTGAAACTGAGGTTGACACTTGAGATTGACACACTTTACGCCAGGAAAAGGCGTGGGTAAAATATAAAGATCAAGATGTCGTTTTCTTTATGAAGACCGATAGCACCGAGCAAACCAAAATATTTGTGGAACGGTGTCATTTCCTACATGAACCTCATCCACTTGCCTCCGATCGCACCGGTGTTCTTAAGTTTGACAGAAACTGACATATGAGAATGATACATTTACACTGGCAGAGAGGTGAAATGTACACCACATGGAGATGTTTGCGCCTGGCTCTCGAATGCGCATTTCATCTCAACAGGTGTGAAGAAAACAGTGCAGATTACAGCATGCTCTAGTCTGACAGATATACTGTCGCTCGTAAACGATAGTTTCGTAGGTACCTGAAGGTGACGGGGTCAAATCCTAATCCACTCAGACAGTTTGGGCCAAGGACCAGGGTTAAATTTACACAGATTGTACATAGGTGTTGGTTTGACCGCTATGTACAACGGTATGTGTTTACTTACCAAGGTACACACGTATATGAAACCAAGCGACTCTATACAACGCGACTTTCAGATATATTTGCGGCATTGATTTTCACTCACAATATACGCTAGGCCTACGTGTTTACAAATATTTAATAGATAAATTACAACAAACATATTCATATATGTTATATCATATTATGGAACATGGAAAACCGCTATCATGGAAAATGACGATGCAGCATTCCAGTACATTATTTTAACGATTATCTTGGAACGTGGCTTCATGATCTAGAAAAGGTATAAATATACGAATATCGGACATGGCGCTTAGATTGAATACATATATACTTTGTTCGTGATTTTGGTATATAATCTTTCTACTGTTGAGCCAACTGGTAAAATTATAACATGTTTTGAAGTTATTGTGTACATGAATTGATGTTATGGTGTACATGAATTGATGTTATGGTGTACATGAATTGAATGTGATGACAAGGCAGCATTTTGTGTAATTTTGGATAAGTGACGTCTAGTATATTGCATTTGAGATCACTGCAATTTTTTTATGTGTGTGCTGAAAAGACACATCGAAGAGTTTTTTTCTATAAAAGCCAATGCTAGCCCATTCGGTTAAATCATACCCAGGCCGGTGGAGTAGCAGGTTGAAATACAACCGTCGCTGGAGGCCTTGCAGCCTTCAGTCAGGTGGTTCTCCAAGCTCCAGGATCACTAAGCTATCTTTGATTCAAGTCAGACTTTGCTTTGTCTTAACTTGTGCTTTTATTCTTGGACTTACATTGGAATTTCAAGACTAATTTTCAATTTTGTCATGAACGTCTAGAACGTCTCTGAATATCAAAGTCAAAATTCCTTAGGTAAGGCGCACATTTAGAGCTGTAAACTGTTTTGAAGCTGAGACAAAAATGTGACTTAAATCTAAGACAGCTTTGTTATCTTAGGGCCTGGTACTCAGTTATTTACCTAAGGCCCAGTGAAGTTTGCTCCATCGGTAATGTGAAAGGTTTTAGTACGTTGTTAAATCCCAATCAATATAAATAAATGAATAAATAAATGAATGAATAAATAAATAAATAAATATATAAATGGAATCCTAGAATCTTGAATAGAAACAGGAGAGTTTGGAGAAAAAGAAAGACCTTTGATCGTAACGGACTTACCTCTTGGTGGATACGTGGAGCAAAACGAGGTCGGGTCAGTGTAGAAGTCATAATGATCTTTGATGCCATAGGCAACGAATCTTTCGTAGTCATAGCGATCCGTAAGGGGTCTTCCGCATTTATTGCGATCTATAATGTAATCCGTACGTCCGCGATAAGAACGATCCAGACTACTGTAGGAGCGTTGCAGACCGCCGTGTGAACTTTCCAGACTGCAGTAGGAGTGTCCTAGGCTACTGTAGGAGCGGTTCAGGCTGCCGTAGGAGCGGGTCAGTTTGTTGTAGTAGCTGGGCTCCTGATGTGCTCCGGAGCTCCTACTGATTAGGACGACGCGGGCAAGTCTGGCGTCACTGGTCAAGACGTACGTTTGGGACATGATCGCTCTTTCCAAGTGTGAATATTAGACGTAAAAACGTAAGTTTGGACGATTGCGGCTATTTCTAAGTGTGGATACTAGACGTAAAGACTTCAGTTTGAATGATGGTGGCTATAATTTCTGATGTCAGCACAGGACGTATATAGACCTAAGTTTGTGACATGATCATTTGTTACGCACAGGAGTGAAATATTAGACATCAGGAAGTATAATTTTGGGACATGGTCGTTGAGTTCAGTTCTGGATACTAGCAGTTAAGACCTTTGTTGAACTCAAGAACTGCATGGAAGAACGTCTTTTCATGAGACGATCCTGCGTTAAACCTGACTATAAAGAAACTCGTTGTGATATAATTGGCTTTTGAATCATATCAAACTACCAGTAATATAAACATGTTCGATGACACTTGTAAAACACATCAGAATATTCACTACGTAACAACTCCTTTCACTTTCGACGTCCATTGTGATTTATGAATCGCAGTCGAGGTTCTCACGTTTCTGCTTCTTAGGAAATCATGCAAATTTCTCCGGTCGATTTGAGCACAGTCTTTCCGTAAATGTGTCTGTGACGATTTACTTTGGAATAAACCGTTTTAAGGTACCCATGGCAACAGTATTTTCACATATATATGATTTCTCTGTTATGCAAATCGCACAGAAAATGATTGACTGAAATTGATCCGTCCGGCAACGGACATCATTTAACATAGTCACTTCAACAACAAGTGCCAATAAAACGCAAGCAGACTTCAAGAAATCCACAGGATTACGGTAACACCTCCACAGGTTTACGCACCTTCTGAGCCCCTTGTCTTTCCACAGGCCGACTGTCCACACCTGCATAAGGCGTGTCTGTTTCCAAAATTGCTTCCCATTTCCAAAACGTGAACACTTCTTGTACACAGTTGTGTATAAATGTATGTTTCCTATACAGGTGTTCAGGTGTGCAAAACAGAGATGTCAAACAATATGTCTACAGCTGTCACTCCGCTCTCTTCACTTCTCTTCCCCAACCTGGCAGAACAAACCATAAACCGCAGGCAGCCACAGGTATAGGCCGCCCTGCTGACCCGTTTCCTCTCACCTGAGTTATTTTGCCTGTCCGACTTAATGATGAACGGGGCCCAGAGACAGGCGTATTGTACACAGAACAATCCTACACTCGAGTCTGCACGACACGAGTGGACTGGGCATGATTTGGGGCGCATGAGGCATGTAACAGCGACGGAAGAAATGGACAAATCACATACATGTTATTTATTTATTTATTCGATTGGGGTTTTACCGACGGACTCAGGAATATGTCATTTATACGACGGCGGCCAGCATTGTGGTGGAAGGAAACCGGGCAGAGCCTGAAGAAAACCCACGACCATCCACAGGTTGCTGGCAGACCTGCCCACGTACGACCGGAGAGGAAGCCAACATAGAGGTTATTTCTCCAACCATATAAGGACAAAATAAGCCAGCACTGGCCCAGTCTTGGTCCAAAATGATCTTGGCCAGTAAAGTAGGTGGTTGAAATCCAGTTCGTTTTAGCACGTTTTGCACATACTGGCTTCCTTTCCGGTCATACGTGGGAAGGTCTGCCAGCAACTTGCGGACGGTCGTGGGTTTCCCCCGCTCTGCCCTGTTTCCTCCCACCATAATGCTGGCTGCCGTCGTATAAGTGAAATATTCTTGAGTACGACTTAAAACACTGATCAAATAAATAAATAAAGTCAGAAAGTTAGTCAATTACTTGTCAAGATGTGATGGTTTCACAAAACTCCTGCACTTCGGCACTGATATTAAGAAAGAAATTTCCTCACATTAAGGAAAAATATATAGAGCTTATACAGAGTTCTAGATAAGAATGTGTGTAAATCACTGATGTAAATGGAAAAAAATCTACCACGTTGATAGGACATAATGCCTTAGTCAGACAACGGAACGTTGTGGCCTATTGCATAACGACATATAACATAAACCACCAAAGAAGAAAGAAAGTATATAAAATATAAAATATAAGGATGCATTCATGCATAGACAGATAATGTGTCGGAAAACAACAGAATTTTCGCTTAAGTTTGTGGAAGGATATCGTCATATTAGTCAGGCGAATATATGATGCTGCCACACGAACCGAGATCTTCGCTAATTTGAAGAATGGAATAAGTCTTTTCTTCTTTTTGGAATAATATAACGCATCAGTTGGATAAGAAAGGACATTCGCTCATGTTAAAGGAAGAATTTCCCCAAATTAATGAGATATCGTTCCTCAGATGCACACAGCTAGATCTTGGCCAAGTTAGACATTAATAGAACATATTGGGATAGCTCCTCAAAGAAGGGACCTATTTTTCGATCTTCGGAATTAAAATTGTGAATACTTCAAAGTCTCACACCGATACACATCTGTCACAATTTATTTTTTGTACAATTTATTTAATTGTATTTCAAGGCCTTACTCAAGGATTTTTAACTTACATATATGATCCATTTCTGGATCGAGGGAACCAGGAGTGCTCGGAATAAAACACAAGCCTTTGGGAATTAACTGCCCAGCTTTGCGTAAGTGCGTGTGTGTGTGTGGGTAGGTATTAGTGTCTTCTTGTGGCAGGGCGAGTCCATGCCGCAAAAGTGCTGCCTCCACTGGAAGCCGAAGACACCACATATGACTCCCCATCCAGTCAGATTATACTGACACCGAGCAGACCAGTTCCGCTTCCTTGGTCTTTACCTCTCAGCGCTGAGCGCCGAGCGAGGCAATAACAAGTTCCATTTTTAAAAGTCTTTGGTATGAACCGAACCGGGATTGATCCCAGATCTCTGAACCTCGAGGCTTTAACCACCACACAGGCGGTCCGAACTCCGTGTGCAAAAACACAACCTACACTCAACAAAACTGGCACTTGCCTGACTACAAACTGAAGGTTACAAATTAACGTGTTTATTTTCTCGCCATTGACTTTTAACCTGTGGATAACAGCAGTCATATGAGCGAAACATTCTAGAGTACAGAGTTAAACATCATTAAAATAATTATGTAAATAAATTTGCCGACAGTCCTCCCGACTGTCCCCACCCACTAGAGCCCCGCTTTGTCACCTTTGTCACCCCGCTGTTGTGGTGTCTTTTCAAGGAGACACGCGCTCACTGTTCTGAACGGAAAGGTGTGTTGAGTGAGACGTTAGGACGTTGTACAGGTCACCGGGTGGAAAATCCCAACTTCAAATGGTAAGTGGTGAATCAAAGCAACTGTAATGATGATGATGATGATGATTTGTTTGGATGGCGGCTCCATTCTAGTGAGTGACGTGTGCCAAAACTAAATGTACATTAGATCGAAATTTTAGTGGAGACCGTACGAATAAATAACATACCTTATACACACCCATACACCTAATACACATAAAGACAATGTCAAGTAGATATGGACATTATACACATAGTGACGTCATGCAACTAATAAAATCATGCAAGTAGTGACATCACACAGATTAAAAAATATAAGAAAACCAAACAAAGAAAAAAACAAGAAAACAAACAGCTATCGATATCATATGCCGCACCATATACCGCAAAATACAGTGGGATGTATAAAAACCTCTTAATCTCTCAATTACCCGCATAATCAGCCCCACCCCCGCCCCCTCCCTCAGCCTATAGCACATCAGCCGTCCAGCGAGATAATTTAAAACCAAAAGGCTTCATGGTGTCGCCGGATATTAATGACTATAGAGAAACATTGGTATCATCTCATATCCAGTACCCGTATCGTCTGTATGAACTGATTGGTTTACATTTGTCTTCCTAATGAAATGAAACAGACGAAAGAGGTCAATAATGACGGATAAAAGAGGAATTTGTGGACTGTACTGCAAACACAAATGATGTTGTTCTGCAGTAAAGAGTGCTGGCTAAGTTGTACCCAGCAATTTTTACTGCATGCATGTATTTACACGTTGCTGTAGAAACAAAGTTTACTGAATATTTACGCATATTCACCTGTTTGGTAACACCTGTTTTACGTGAAGAATCACTGGTTATTGGACTTACCGGCAATACGTTTTTAAATTAACAGGTGTGATGAACACATGCACCATATCTTATAATCCTACAGGAGTAGATGGTAAACTAACACCAAGAAATTACGGCATTATTTTTACACTTGAATTCTCTGTTGGAGTTTACATCTCTGTAAAACTACATGCTTTTTTTGGCAGTGTATGATACAAAACTTCTTGAATGAAGTTTGAGTGCCAGTGAGTGTAATGATACAACAATGATAAGGTGCAATATACAACAGTAACGGAATGTTAAGGTTCAAGCCTTAACGGATAATATAACCCGAAAGCTGGAATATGCTCTATTAGGCAAAGAGAAACTTGGTCAGTGCTGAAAACTGATGATGACGCAGAGACACAGTCACTGCTGGAGAAGCGTAAACGGAAGTTCAAATACTATTGGATAAGGAAAAATAGAAGCGCAAATACTGATAGATAAGGTAAAACAGAAGCTGAAATACTGCTGGATAATGTAAAATAGAATTGCAGATACCGCGGGATACGGTAAAATGAAGGTTCAAATTCTGCTGGAAAAGCTAAAACAGAATCCCAGTTACTCAGGGATGAGGTAAAACAGAAAATCAAATACTTATGGACAAGATAAAATAGAAGCTGAAATACTGATGGATATCAGCAAGTAAATGCTAAGGGATAAAGCTGAAAGCAATCTCAAATACAGCAAGACAAGACAAAACGGACAATGAAACGGAAACTCATACATGGCTGCATACTTTATTTTCAGCCTCTGGGTGTAAGAGTAAACGGAATCTCGAATACTGTTGGGCAGGAGTGAACGGAAGCTAAAAACAACTGATGGCTGAGGTTTAACGGAAGCTCAAATACTGCATAATACACTAAACGGAAGCTCAGGTAATGACGAATAAGAAAAAACCGAAGCTCAAGTAAGGCTCAATTGGTGCTTAACAGAATGAATGGAAGCTCAAATACTGCAGGATAAACCTATATCGAAGTTCAAGTAATACTGGATAAGGCTGAATGGAAACTCAAATACTGCTGGATAAGACCAAAGGGAAGCTCAAGTAATGTTGAATAAGGGTAAACGGAAGCTCAGGTAATGCTGGAAAGGAGTAAACGGAAACTCAAGTAATGCCACAGGGATGTGGTTGAATGGAAACTCAAAGACTGCTGGATAACACGAAACAGAAGCTCAACTAATGTTGAATAATAGTAAACCGGAGCTCAAGTGAAAGCTCAAGCAGTGCTGAATAAGACTAAATGGTTAAAATACGACACACAGACTGATAATGAGACATCCTAAATGTAATAAACTCGATCAGGATATATAACAGGAAGATCACTGTCATGTATTTCTTACAGGAAGTTATGGATCGGCTGTAATAGGATGTTATACAATGCCGAAATGTGTCAACGTAATGCAGTGCGGGTGTATCAAGCCGCAACAATTCGTTATGAAGTCCAGTGGGAGTATGTTCTTGGCGAAAATCAACCGATGTGTTTCCGTAGGCGATGATGTAAAACCATTCCCAAAACTACACTTGTATTTTTTTTCGAACATGCATTGATGGTAATGGTTGAATTTATGTATGAAAACAAAAACGTTGTCAGAAGTTACGTATTTGAACAAGTGTATATTTTATAGCCAACATCGTTTAAAATTATTTGTAGTTCTGTGTTTGTGAGCATGTGTGGGTTTAGTTCTCAAACAGTAGTCATAACATTGAAGAGTGCAAAACCAGAGGAAGCATTTATTTATTTATTTATCTATTTATTTATTTATTTATTTATTTATTTATCTATTTTCAATGGGCCGACATGGTGTCGCTGTGAGTTCAAGTCCAGTTCATGCTGGTTCATGGCAGCAACCTGCGGATGGTCGTCGGTTCCCCGGGTTCTGCCCTGTTTCCTCCCACCATAATACTGGTCGCTGTCGTGTAAGTGAAATATTCTTCAGTACGACATAAACATCAATGAAATAAATAAAATATTAAATAAATAAATAAATTTAATACATGAAAAGTTTTGCTTAAAAATCAGTAAAGGTTTTAGAATTTTAAATTCTGACAACCCCAGGTCTCGCCCATTTTGTTTACAGAAATGGCCTCAGACACAAGGGCTCTCATTTATGTGCGAGGTTCAGTCCCGTCACACGAGGTTAATGTAGAAAGTGTCAGCCCTCATTGGAGTTCACCCTGTGCAAACAACCTCGTTTATTCTCCTATGGCTACGGTGTTTACATTACATACTGTCTCCTTCATTTCGCTCCAACACGGTATAACAATGTGTGGTGGTGGTCTCGGATTGTACAGGGGCATTAGACGGAACATGCTAAGACTCTGTCTAGCCAGGTTTGCATAGAGATATTTACAACGTGACAGTGCAAGAAGACAGCAGTCTGAGCGCTGGGATGGTCCGTAATGTAGATTCTTGCGGATGGGGTTGGGGGAGGGGGAGGGGGAAGAGGATGGGGATGGGGAGGGAAAGAACCTCTGCTACAACTGGAATGAATGAATGAATGATTATGGCTTCAGGAATTTTTTCGCCACGCATCCGTTTATGTATTTATTTACTTTTTTTATTTAGATGTATTTATTTATTAACTGCGACTATACCAGCCCTGAGCCTCTGACCAATGCGGTCGCTGATATGAGCTCAAGTCCAGCTCATACTGGCTTCCTCTCCGGCCGTACGTGGGAAGGTCTGCCAGCAATCTGCGGATGGTCTTGAGCTGGTCTTGAACTCACAGCGACAGCATTGATGGGAGGCTTCGGGTCATTGCGCTGCGATAGCGCGCTAACCGACTGAGCCACGGAGGCCCCCTACGGCTTAAAACACCAATCAAATAAGCAGATAAATACACCAGCTCTTTAAGTCATTCGTTCTGTCTACTGATCAGCAGTCGGTCATACTTCTGTCGTGCCATATTTTTCTGTCTTTTCCAAAAAGACCATTCACGTAGCGAGGGCCCGAATGCAAGACGACACGTAGCTTTTGCAGATTTTCGCACGCAAGCCTGTGCGTCACACGTCAGGTAAGCTGTCAGTAACTTGTTGAAGGCCAGTGGTTTTACCCAAGCATTCTGGTTGTCTTCACTCATTAAGCTGACCCCAGACACAAAGAATTCTTGAGTATATTGTGTTAAATGTTAAACAATAAATCAGTTAGTAATATCTCCTTAGGTAAACGAGTGAGCCTGAATTGGATCTGAACTAGCGAGGAGATTTCAATCGTCAAGAGGTGCAAGACTGAATGTGGGAACTCGTAAAACGCCTTCAGGCCTTTAACAAAGCGGGTCAAAGCTGTGTGCTCCTGTGTTTTATCCTGTATTCGGGTCACACTTCTCGTTGTATGCGTGCTCGTAAAACATTTATGTAATGCACTGGTATTGCAGCGTCACAGCAGGAAACGATGTGTTTTACCGCAGTTTGGACCCTTTTGGGTAGCCCGTCAGAATCTCCCATTGAGGTAGTTTACACTTCACAATCTTCACTTCTTCTTTTTCCTCTATTTATTTACCCACCTTTCCCCAACCATCATCACGAAGATGAAAGCGCACCAGAAGGTCCTTTTTTTTTCCAATACTGGATTTCTGGACTTGCATATTTTGCATTTTGTAGGATCCGTTTTAGAGATTAGAGCCATGTATGCTTTAGTCTTAGCTCAAACATGGGAAGAGGTTCTCTACTTGAAACGAGTTGTATAATATGCATTAATGTTATCACACTGGTATCTTCAGACCCCTAAAGAGGCTGCATGGAAGTCAACATTTTCTTGGCGTTTAACGGTAAAGTATTGTGATTTGTACATGCATATTCTTGACAACTTTGTTGAACCTTGTTGGACCTGATCAGCCAATGGAAGAAGAGCTAAAAATCATGTGATCTTGGTAGGACACGTGACCTGGACAAATTGACGACCTGAAAAGTTAAGGAGAGATTTTACCGCATCGTTGTCGTCGCCAAACAGCCAGAGCGATAATGGCCGTAGAAAATCCTCATGTGTTCTCCTTCCGGTTGGACTTCATGTTTCTGATAAATGGTGGGGAAATACCCCTGTACTGTTACCCCTGTACGTCAAACTCAGTCAAGACACAATTCAACACGGTACAACAATTAATGTTGGGAGTAGCTGACCCTCGTTTTTTTATAGTGTAGATGTGCAACCAACATTTTGAACAACATTAAACACTACGACGTTGGCTCAAGTTGTGAAACAAAAGTTGGATTATGTGGGCAGTGCTTTGAAGGTTTTGTTTTCTTTTACCTTTACAGACGTATCATTATGATAGACTGATCAAGCAGCCCTAACGATTAACAGGTACATTCAACATCACTTGAAATATCAACCAATAAAACTGACCGCCATCGTAAAAGTGAAAATTCTTGAGCGTGGTGATAAATCAGCCAATGAATTATTAGCAGTTTGATCGCAGCCCCAGTAAATGCTCCCAGAGCGGCTCGGTAGTCTACCAGGACGTGCCATCTGAGGACAACGCGTCTGTCGACAACACAACGCACAGTCAAGCTAAGAGGCCCAGGTAAGAGTAGAATAAGCTGGTAATTGATTGTCTACCTGCGAAAGCAGGTTCCTCGAGTCACCCTCACCCCGACTGGTCTTAAAAATAAGTCGACGTGACTTTGGGCCATAATCATTCATTCGAGTAGCCTGTCTGCTCTGATAAGAAAATCTCAGGTCGACCGGCTGTCAGATCCGCTATCGGCTTCCATATAGTGAGTTTTAAGGGTGGAGGAAACCGGACAGCCCGGAGTAAAACCTCTGACATTTAGCAAGATGTTGGTGAACGTTACCACTTGCAACCTACAGATCTGCAAAACATATTGGTGGAAGGCAAGTGAATTTCAACGAGCCTTAGACATCAACCGTTCATCGTCATCGTGGCCGAGGGAGGTAGAGGGCTAGTGTCGCGTAATAACCCGCGCGCTTCTCCCCAGTGCGATCGCTGTGAGTTCAAGCACAGCTCACGATGCCTCTCCTGTCTTACGTGGGAAGGTCACCTAGCAACCTGCAGACGACCGTGGGTTTTCTTCGGGTTCTGCCCAGTTTCCTCCCATCATAATGCTGGTCGTCCTGTAAGTGAAATATTCACTTACGTGAACGAGTACGGCGTAAACCACTAATAACTAACTAAGTAACTAACTAAATAAATAAATCGTCACCGAAGTCCCAAGAATAGTTAAAGCAGTTGAATCTCTCCTATACCTGAATCGCTGACTACAGTCATATAAGTGATGCACTAGTATCCCGGAGTGGAGCTTAAATCATTTTTACTATCGCGTGTCACCTGCCAGGTATGTCATGTACAAAGCGGACTTCTTGTTACATACGTGTATGCGTGATCAGCACGAGGGTGTATTACATAATACTGTATTGGCTGCTATGGTGATTACGTGTAGGCATAAAGCGTATGAGGTACACCTCGTATATAAAACATGGCTGACTTCAGACCAACGACACGAGTCTAATTGAGACGGACGTCATCTGTATCAGCGCCGTCAGGTAACTCTAGAAATTTACCACCTCAGATAAGCGAGTCAGTGATGCCCTGTGTTTCTCCTGAACATACAGGCGCTTAGTTGTCTTGCCTTGTGGATCAGCTAATTCCCTGTGGGTGGGAGGGGATGACATATCACGGTGGAAGGGCGAGGTCACAGGCCATACCGAAAGTATAGTCACGTAATGCTTGTATGATGCGCATATGGTCGGGTTCGTCACGTCTGGGTACTCAACCCGAGACACCCCTACACTGTTTATTTATTTGTTCCCAGGGACGCATATGACTGTATGCGTAGTTTTAAAATGGTACTTGTTGCTGTCTCGCTTAGCGCTCAGCACTGAGAGGTCAGAACAAGGAAACAGGAGTGGTCGGCGCAAGTATCATTATAATGTGACTTGGTCGGGTGTAACGTCTGGTGTCTTCGGAATTATTGTCCAGTGGTAGCAGCATCGTTTTAACTTTTAATCACTGTATATCAGTTTTATTCCGCGCATGTACGTCTGTGACTTTGGCCATAAACACCACCATTAAACGATATTAACCTATCTGAAGGTGTACAGAAGGGACCGAGCAAAATACATGATGCCCTGGGATGTTAGCACTTTGGACATTCAGGGTTGTCCCCCCTGCTGAGCACCTCTGATCATTTCCGTCATTCGTGGTCTCTGTAGGTTACACGAGCGCGTTGATTTTCCTTATTATTTATGTGGTAAATTTATCAACTTCAACCCCCAAAACATATATCCCAAACTTTTTCGTGGTAGTATGCCATACCACCACACACAGCTTGGAATTTTCTCTGCATCATATCAAAAAATCAACCTAGCATGACCACCATGTTTTTGAGCTGTGGTTTCTGGAAATGACGTAATAGTACTTTGTCTCCTTGGTAAACTCTAGGCGGGGTGGATAGTAACTCTGGCAAAATGTTTTCAGTTGTATCCAAAGCAAACAAAGTTCTGATATATTTCTGCTAGGTGTAAAATGACAATATAGAAATTTGTAGTGTATCAACAACCTAGACTGGCTGTATGGCAGTGTTATCCAATCGGTGCTTCAGCACTCTTCAATTCTGAACCAAATGTTGGACGCAATTGCTCGAAATGTGCATGTGTAACCTCAACATCGGCGCAGTCAACCATTGATGGTGGAGAATACGCTACCTGAGCCTAAAAGAGAGAGGTTACTGCGCTTGGATGTCGTTTTCAGCACAGCGCACAGATTTGTCGCAAAGGCAAACCAAATATTCACACTGCTGCAGCGAACCGTAATAAAAGCATCACTTGAACAACGATGAACATAAATCACTATTTAGAAGGCCTAAGTATATCTGAATCCAAATTTGCCAGGATGGCTTCACGTAAATATATTCAATCGAATCAATACATCTGAGTGCACCCTGGAATATTTCCCGACTTTTGACGGCCATTACTCACATCAGAAGTGTAAGTCTAATTCTAGCCGGGTGAAGGAAACCGAAATGTCAGGCATAAACCACAGACCACAGGCAAGTTACTGACAAACTTTCACACACGTGACCCTACATATATGTACACACCATATTGGTAGAAACACAAGTGATCTTCAACGAACTTTTGACTGCGCAAATGGCCACACAAGCGTGCCAGGGCCCACAAGCAGTGAAATTGGGGAAAGAACAAACTTTTCAGTCACTTTATAATATTTATATATTTATTTATTTAATGCTTAACGCCGTAATCAAGAATATTTCACTTATACCACGGCGACAAACATTATGTTGGGAGGAAACCGGTCAGAGACCGAGGGAAACCCACGACACTCCTCAGGCCTTCCCACGTACGACCCGAGAGGTAGCCAGTCTGAGATGGATTTGAACTAACAGCACCTTGCAATATACATTGGCATCTAATGCGCCTTTCTCAATAATTTTTTAGCTGCGATGACTAACCGCTCTAAGCATGGGATTGCCGCGTTGATGTGAACAAATCCCTTCGTTTTGCACCTGAATGCGGGGTGCTTTTCTTTGAATGCGCATGCATAGCAGTTTGAGACCGCGGGTCGAACATGTTTCCTTCCTTTCTCACGTTGGCATGTCTGTCATGGAGCATACCAGTGAAATAACTTTAGATACCTGTTTACCTGATGTACGTATTTATTAATCACTTTTATATAGCGAATTCCCATTATTTTTTACATCTCAAATGTTTTCCTGTATTTCTACACTTCCATTTTAAAAGTTTCCAACAACAGTCGGTTGATTAATACCATATTGCGCTACCATCCAAGGAAACAGAATACATACGCACACACATGCTGCAGCTGCGCCTTCTTGTGGATCTGTAAATGACCTGCACTTGGCACGTGCGTCCGTGACGTCACAAAAGCCTGGCCGCGTGAACCTTAGGCGCCTGTATTGGGTAAGGCGATAGTATTATGTATACAGACATCACTGCATTGGATCATCTTGAAATGCTAGTCTCTTCAGGAGCCAGCTGGCCTGCTTGACATTTTGCCCATATGCCAGACTCCAGCTTCCGCTGTTTCGCCCAATCTTACCTAAGTCGTGATTCATTCAGGTTTACCGTTTGGCTGTGGTCTACTGGTTAGAGGTGTTTGTCTTTTAATCGCTAAATCACATGAAAAGAGGGTTAAAGCCGGGCATTGGGACTAGGAAATTGTCCCGCCCCTTTGGAGTGTAATGATCGTTGAAGACCACTTCTTTTCCTCCATATGGTGTGCGTTCGATGTAACAAAGTTCGTCAGTGCCTTGAAAAGATCGGTGGCTTAAGCCGATATCTCTGGTTTCTTTCGTCCATTGTGTAAGTGAAAAATGCATAATTATGGAGCTCAGCTATAATCAAAATAAGTAAATATTACCGCATGCGTAAATGATATTGATTTATATTTGGTGTTGTGCTTGGTGTTGGTGTTGTACACGAGAATACTTGAATTTACGACGGTGGCCAGCATTGTGGTTGGAGGAAACTGGACAGAGCTTAGAGGAGAAGTTGCTGGTGGACCTTGCCACATACGACCGGACAGGAAGCTAGCTTCAGCTGGGCTTGAACTCACAGCGATCGCATTGGTGAGAGGCATCTGGCTTACTACGTTGCACTAGCGTGCTAACCTCCTAGGCCATGAGATGAATTTTGATATTGAATGTCTAAAAGACAGTCAGAAATATCTGATAATCCCAACGTCCTAATCGTGGTCTGCTCTGTTAAGGAGGGACCGGAGCGCAAGACCACCCACACGAGGGATGTTGTAGCTATTGCAGTTTTGCGCATGTTTCGCTGCGTCTGTGCTTATAGGCTTTTCACTTAGATCCGTAAACTTATCAGATGAAAACAAACGACAACAATTTCAAGGTTTTTCCAAATAAATATTTATTTGCGCATGTGGTACTAACAAGTTATGCCTTGCACGTCATTTTGTATATTGTAAAATATCTGGCCGTCTAGTAGTATACACTGTAAAAAAATCTGATAATGTGGTAGTACGTGTCCATGCTGTAAACACTTAATATTTCCGGCTGGACATACACATTATAACAGTGTATGTGGCCTAGAAATCACAATTGCTCACAACCAAGTATGCCATATACATCGCTCAAACACAGTAAACTATCATAAAATGTCTTATGACCACATTTACTCCTACCACACCTTCGTAAAATTATCACTGAATGCGACGGAGTTTCCTTCCCGCCCTTGGCCTTCATCGCAGAGTTTTGATCAGTCTAGTAATAGACACAAATAAAATGCACCTAAATCGTGAAAGTTAGAATTAACACCCAGTACACTGCTTGGAAAGTATGTGGAGAAAACCGAGTATATCTAAAATGAACTTTTTTCAGCGAAGAAACTTATGGCAAAGTCTATTATCAGTCTTATTCTAGAAATACAACCTTTTCCACGGGACGGACAAGGAAATCCAATACATGGTAGCAAATAAATGGAATATACACGTAATTTTTGAAATTCTAGCTTTCCCTTTTCATGATCACTTGCAGCTTGTCAGGGTGATCCGTTTTTCTATATGTCCACGCGTTGCGGAATCTAACATCTACAGCAGCCTTTTGAAAACAAATTATTCCAGCATTGGTTAGAACATACATGAAAGAAACAAAATATTACTTTGTGACATGTCGTTAATACAATATCCAATCACAAAAATGGCTGCACTAAAACTCGCTATACGACTTCCAGCACTCTTTATCTGCTGCACATACTGCTGGCTTATATACTATGTATAGTATTTAATATAAAAAAGTAAATATGTCAAGGTAAAACATAAAACAGAACAGTGTATTTCTACATGTACGTATACAGGACAACTGATAAACCCAGATGTAATACAACCACAACAGATACTCTGGGAATAATGTCACTTCTTTGTCCCTTTTACTAACAAAGAAAGTAAAATAAGTATAAAAGTAGGCCATTTTTATATAACTATTCACTCATGCCTGGTATCACAATCTCACCATTCACTGTCACATTAGTGGAGTACGACAAGGAGACTCTCTAGTGCCCGGTTTTTTACTCGTAATTGTTCATCAGAAGAGCACTCCAAGTCAACCATGTCATCGAAAGTGACCTTTCAATTTAATAAACATATACTAATAAAACAAAAAGCATATTTACATAATATGGTCGTTTCTTTCCTAGACAGAAAATATTGTATGGATACAGAGTTTCAAATGTTCTCGAAAGAAAGCTTTCCCAATCTGACATCAGCGAACTGTGAAAACGATTTGTTCTTTACAAAATCACACAAACAATGTATCCCTGAGTGCATTCAATGCCAAATCCAACGAAACGGATTGAACACATTTTGGGTATGTTGCCCAAAAATTATTGACACCAGGCCTGAAAGAGACCCATTACATACAACACTGAGGCTTTAGCCATGGCTAATATGAAGTCAATGTAGAGAACACCACTAAATTCCGAGACATAATTCCCACTGGCGAAATGGTTTTTTCTCAACACCATTTCAATATAAGATTATATACCACGTGCAGCAACGAGAGCATTTTTTTTCAGTGCTTATACTAGCAGTAGGTAGTGAGAAATTCTCTTCAGTCTGAGTTGTTCGGGGCTGGAGTTCGGATCAGGAGATCTGAGTTCAAATCCCCGTCGTGACCCACGAATTATATCTTTCGGCTATTACATAGGAGTCACGGTCGGTTCCACGTCGTCAAAATGGCGATTTTGATAACCATACAAACCAGAGCCGTGAGTACATAGGCCTATATATAGAG
The DNA here is from genome assembly GCA_016165875.1 of Acanthopleura granulata. Lineage (NCBI taxonomy): Eukaryota > Metazoa > Mollusca > Polyplacophora > Chitonida > Chitonidae > Acanthopleura > Acanthopleura granulata. The sequence continues at coordinate 2,859,958 of JABBOT010000016.1, read as the reverse complement.
CCAAACGACCATCGACCCTCTGTTTCAAAACATTTCCTCCGCAAACTTACACCAGGAATTTTCGTTTCAATCAGCATTGCCATCATTGCCATCTGCACAGCACCCTGTATATCAATCTTTGTATACCTCTGACAAGGAGAAGGCGGATTCAGTCTTGCAGACCCCGTTTCCGATGTTTCACTAATTCTTATAGTTCCACTCAACATGGTATCACAAGAACCTTTATACCCAAAGAAAAATAAAATAAAGCCTTCACCTTTTCCGACAACAGAGTTGGGTTTAACTCCATAAATCAATTTTTGATTAAGGTTTAAAAATTAAACTTTTTGAACAGTGCACAGTTACGACCCAGGAAATTGTGACTGATATGAGGCCTCTATCACCTCATACCCCATTTTCCTTCTATAAGAATCTCAGAGACGAGTAAATCGCATTCCAATCCGGGCTAGTGAAGAACAGCTTTTCGCATTACATCCCACTTTAGCACACCGTCTCGATCAAACCAAATTTGGATATGTTCAAAGTACACAATCAAAAGTGCACAATAGGCCATCCGAGTATATATCCACGCAAACTAACAGAACAAGTATACCGTTGGACGAGTATTATTGCACTTTGTGCCCCGTTGACGACACAGCCTCACAACTGCAGCCAACGCACCAAGCGGGAAAGCAGTGAAAGCTACCCTTCTAACCCCGTTGGACACTGCCCTGAGTATTCCCATTTATCCTTCGTATATGACTTACTGAACAAACCACCCTTCAAAAGATATCAGCTACCAATTGCGGTTCTCTATCCAATCATTCTTAAACTATGGCGACCATCGTGCCGAATATCAAAGCAGAGAACCTCTCGAGTCAATCAACAAAAGATTTCTGAAACAGAAGAAGACAGTTTATACATCTGAAACCCCTTCCCTTCTTTTCGTGTACTGCTTTTCCCAAGCCTCAAAATTTGAATCAGAAACTTATTATGTCACACGATTATCTCATGGAATTACAACCAATGTTAGTAGATGTCCCGTATTTTCCACTGATCTAAAGACTGCAAAGGTACAACATGTTGATTTTTCCCAAGAAAAAGTTTAAAATACGTGTACAAACGTAAGTTGAGGTAAGATTGGCAGTTTCATGAGTATTTTATCTGAAATGTCTTATGCTATTTTCAGCTTGTAAATGCTTTCATCGACATGACCAACTTGGTAACAACGATTTAACCAAAGCATCAGCAACTGACACACTTATTCCCATTGATCGAAGATCACCACGAACCAAACGCGTATAACACCATGCCATTAGAACCGTCGCGGAAAAAGAACCCATCAGCACTATTCTATACGTCAAAACCAAAATCTTCAACCAGACAACAATAACACATGCCACAATTAGTGAACCACCCATGGAGTGTTACAAAAACAAATAATTTAACAGCCATGCAACAAATACTTAGGTATAGACAATTTTGGCACAAGTAAACAATCGCATGCCAGAATTTCGGAGATGCCAGACCTTGTAAGTTAAAACCACAGAATAGCCGTTAACAAAACCGTCCAATCATTGCGTAACACGATCGCCGCTAAGGCAGAGTACTTTTAAAGTGGTTAATGGATGATGGATGACCATCTATTCTATTAGTCAGACTACTGTGGGGGGGGGGGGGGTGAGTAGCATCACAGAGTCGCTAGGTGTCACATCAAAGTTAATGGGCACATAACCCTAACAATTCACCATGTCTTGTAAACCAACAAATGCTTTCAACATGTTAAAGCAAAACAGACGGCAAGTGACACGGGTTTCCATGGCGGTCCATTAGCGGATGGGTAAGGAACGAACTGCGCGCCCGCAAATAAGTTCCTGATATTTCTGAAAACACCCCTTGGACAAAGTGGTAGGACAATGTTTTCCATGTTATATAATACTTTTCTTACGTCACACCACTTTCAACAAAGGAGTGTTTTCAAAAATGTCAGGAATCTATTTGCAGGTTTGGAACTGATCGTAAATAAAACGTGGCGGGTGTTGATCGACATCTTAGAGTAACGCTAACTGAAAGTTAACAATTAAATTAAGCAAAAGTATTACTGACAAAAACAAAATAACAAAAAGAAACTAACACTGGACGTTAAATACATTTGTTGCCGAATTAAAACAACTGGTTTCACAATCGCAATCTCATGCTGTAAAAGAACACACCAGAACACTGTTCGAATTCTACTGGCATACAGAATGGTTCACATACGAACCCACCTCTTTCGGTATCCTCCTTCAAATTCCAGTTTAAAAGTAAGCTTTCTGAATCGGTAAATACAGTGTAAAGTATCAGGAGTTATGCTTCACATAAGATAACTATCATTTCCAAATTCAGCTACATACCTATACAACATTTATCATAGTTCAATCCATTGTAATACTGAACTTGAATTCCGTTCACGTAAGCAAAATACAAGCTTTTGCGTTTCTCTACGACCAAAAGGTTACAGACTTCTATGCTATTGCCCCGTTAGACAAAATACATAATGGCATCTGTTACTCTGGAAATGGATCATTGATAATATCAACCCAGAAAATATTTGCTAACAACCACGTGTCGCTTGTAACTCTTGAATTAAGAAATACGTTTGTGCTCCTGGTTTTGTAAGAAAAGTTCCTTTCCAGGGACCCGTTTTATGAACAAGGTGTAACACGACGTCAAATGTAACTACTCTGGCTACATATCTCTTCAGTATATGTCGTCATGACGGTTAAGTTTGACACAACTTGCACCCTGCTTGTAAAACGAGCCCAAATACAACAGAAGCAATTCTCCCACTATGGTATAACAGCTCAAATTTATCAGAGTTCGGTAAACGAAGCTAATACCTAAGAACATCTAAAGAAAATAATTTTTTACAAGACTTTCTGTGTAGTACAAACACAAGGTATTGATCTTTCGTTTCGCTTCAGATTTGACTTTTTCGAAAGATTTTCTTGAGTGATCACTTTGCTCTAAGAGAGCTTTGGCTTGAACGGGGTCATTCTTGTAAACGACTATAGGCAAAGCAAAGCACCTGTCAGCGCCACCTTTTACCTTTATTGATGACTCTCCCCCTGACTTTGTTGTCCCGGAGGTTTGGCTCCGAAGAAAACGTCTTGTTGTTACACTCCTCAATCGGTACACCACCCGCTGATATGGACTTCCGTAGAGTCCCAAGGATGGACTTGAGCCTGACAGGATCCGTCTCGAACCGCGCACACAACTCTGGGACACTCTTGCTCCGTTCTTCTCTGTCTTCCTTACTGATGTTGGAGTCCTTGTTCCTCATCTTGATTCCTCCGCTTCCGTTCGGGAGGTCTGACGGAATCTGTCGCTTCACCACTCCTCCCTGGGGAAGAGACATGGTCTGGTTCAGGCTGCTCTTGCTGCCGCTTGCACTTTCCTCGCCGCTGGTTGACGTCGTCGATATCGTGGCTAATGGGACCTTCTTGGTTCTTCGGTGAATCAGAAGCCTGGACGGCGCTGGGCTTCCTTCGCAGCTGGACGCCAGTGGAGTCTGATCTGAGGACGAGACTTTCTCGGCTGCTTTCGCTTTTAAAATAGATCTATTCTGTGCATTCATGCCACCGTTAACAACTATGTTCTGTTTCCTTGTATCGACTTCGTTCTTTCCATTTTGACCGATCCGTACTCTGCTCTTCGCCTCACTCCGTTGCTTCACCGTTCGTGGAGTTTGGGATTTGGTATGTGCTAGCTTATTGCTGGAAGGCGACTGATTGTCCGTCGACGATTTTGTGTTCTTGTTCTGTGAATGCCTCTCTTGGGCATCATCCTCTTTATTTGTGTCCGTTTCTGTCGAAATTATCTCCCCTTTTGAATCATATGTGTCACTGTACAACATCTTCTCCGTCAAATCCGGGGCGCTTCGAGAATGCTTCAACGGACGATTGTGTTGCCTTTCGTCTTCGCTCGAACTGAATCGTTCCACCATTTTGGCCACCCCTCGGCCGAGAGAACGCCTCCGTCTCTGGTCCTGTTTTGAATATTTCCGACTGGCATGTGATTTGTCTTTTATGCGGTCCCGGCGACTCCTTCCCCTCGAACTCTCATCATCGTCCCCCGATGTGTCACCATCATTTTGGTTCCAAGTCTGGGTCTCCGCGTTACACAGTTTATGAAAGTCCGAATCGGATCCTTCGTCCGACTTCTTCCCTTGTCCAGCCCTGTGGAGACTTGACGATCGTGGAGGTGGCTTTGGATGTTCAACGATAACGTCCTTACGCAAGTTTCGGTAAGCCATGTCATCGTGCATCACGTCGGGTTCTTTCTCGGGCCGAATGCGCATTCTGGACTTTGCTTCAGAGCGGGATCTTTGCGTCAGATAGTCCGCTGAAGAAGGCGAGGGGGAAATATTCGGAGATGCCGTGTCCATTCTGGTAGCAGATTTCGTGCGAATTTTTCTGTATGAGCCGTCCTCCGTTAAATCTATTTCTTTCCTCCGGGACCTTGTCCGCCGTCCGCTTTCCTCTGAGGACAGCGCAGACAAGCTCTCCGTTGGCGTGTGCATATCCATGCCTGCAGACCTCGTGTTAGAGGACTGAAACCTCCTTTGGGCCATGTCGTCTCGGATATTTGGGTGGCCACCGTAGCTAACGGAAGCTCTCGGAGTATCATCGCCTTCATGCCCTCGGTTGTCACTCGGCCAGGAGTCGCAACCTGAACTTTCTAGTGCCTGGGTCAATCTCTCCAGTCCGTCCGTGGAATAAAAGGCCTCTCTCTTTGTTCCCAGGCTGCCAGAGCCTGGTGATTGCCATTTAATGTTATAGTCCGAAAGGTTGGTATCTGTGTACACTTCACTGCCGCTCTGCGGGTAACTCCCCAGCGACGACACGTCAGTCATCGACGTTATACTCCACTGTGAACCTTGAGCAGGGGGAGGATAATCCCGTCTTGATTCTTCATGTAATGAACTTTCATTGTTAAGTTCAAGGGTTTCGTAGATCCTCTCCAGCTCGGCCAGAGCATCGTTTAGCTTGGTTTTCCGGCTTTTGGCAGATGCAGAATTTCCAACGTAACCGGATTTTGCCGATGCGAGATTGGATGAACATCTCCGTAAGGTCATGAGGACAGTGTCCAAGTCCTCTTCTTTAGTTGTGACGAGTTTGTTTTTTATCATGTCGATTTTGGTTTCTACATCTTTGGCCAAATGCCGGAGCTCTCGTATAGCATGGTTGACGTGGGTAAGACTCTGGTGACTGCCCGAGTCTGAATCCAGCGTCTTGCAGGACCCAGTGTCCGTATGTTGACCCTCCTCCGTCCGTGGGTACTCTACCAGTCCCGTCCCTAGAAGCTTCTGCTTGAGTAAATTATGGTCCAACTGGTACTCCCTCCCGTGCGCTAAGTTCATGAACTTTGTCTGCTTCTCGCTTGGACGCTTGTTGCTTTGCTGTACGAACGGGCCTTGATTCGAGGGAAACGCCATGCTGCTGGGGCGACCGACCGTTGGGTCGTTTGCTGTGTAACTGTGCTGGCTAGTGGACATGGAGATGACATCCGGGGTGAGGGGAGGTTTGTCCGGAGATCCTGTGGACCACTGGCTGCTGCCGGACCTACCGGGGCTCTTGGTCTTGGGGCTGAATGGTTTCTTTTCCATTGACGTCGTGATTTCTTCCAACACCTCGTCCAGAGCCTCTGGTCGCTGGTATTTGTCCGTGACCGGTATATGTTGGTACTGTATCGACTTTGTTGTCATATTTTTCCTTGACACCTGAGGTTGGAAGACCTTAACACTCGCAACCATGGGGACGTTATCAAAGGGACTGTTGAATCGTGCACGAAGTGTCTTACTTGGAGACGTCACGTCAACAGTTAATGGGACAAAGGGATCGGACGTGGGCTTTTGTGACATCAGAGGCTCGTAGGCTGACCGTCTTGTGGGACTTCTGTGGGATTGGGGATGCGTGAGAGTTTCAGAGCGACTTTGTGAAGCAGACGTAGCAGCGCTGGCAATAGCTCTAGCATACACAGTCATCCGCTCGATTTCTTTCCATATCTGTTCATCCGAGTCCTGTCTTCTGTGGTTGGCGTTCACGGACAACTGGGTAGGCCTTGAACTTTTCACGGTCGACACCTTTTTAGCGGAAATGCTTGTCTCCAGTTCTTTAGTCAGTGGGATATATAATGGATTTGTTATTTCACTGTCTGACGACGGCCCAAAGAATGGGTTAAGCCTCAGCTCTGCTGCCTCTGGCTTCAGCGGCTCATAGACTATTTTACGTGTCATTGTGGGACTTGATCCATAAGATGCCGCGCCCCATCTTTTGGCCGGAGTTTTGGTTGATGAGACGCTTTGTGCATCCTGCTGGGTAATATTGTCCTTTCCTGGTGATACAGGAGCACCCCCTTTGAAATACCAATCACTTGCCCAGGCCTCATCCCCGAACAAAGTGTTCTGGCGTTCGTGTCTTACTGAGTTTGAGGTGCGGGGACCCACACGGCCCTTTGGAGGCGATCCTTTCGGACTGCTGCCCGGATAAGTCCTCATTTGGTTCTGACTTAACATCAAATCTCCACCTGAATTTGTCACAATGCCGCTACCTTGGGCGCCAGACACACCTGCTGATGGGTAACCAAACATATTCTTCGCTTCTGATTTCTCATCAATCACTGACAGTCTTGCTCCTGGGAAAAGCCGTGATCGTGGACTAAGTGGTTTTAATCCCGTCCCTTCATCCCCCTCTATCAAGTTCACCTGATCCGGTGTGTGGTTCTTACGAACGGGCAAATTTTTCTCATGCATAAGGAATTCCCATTTTTTCACCCGTTCAGATACTTCAATATTGTAATCCACATCAGAAAACATCCCGTCCGCCGCTGGTGAAATTGGAAGTCCATCTGCAGAGACCAGAGTTAACCCTGCAGGTTGTGCATGCGAGGCGGAGTCAGTCTGTGAGAGTGGCATTGACTGGGCTTCTGTAACAAGCATCACAGGAGCTGTATGCTCGAACGTTCTTTCAGGCTTTTTAGGCCCAATCACTTTTGCTGCTGTTTTTACACTTTGCTCACTTTTCATCTCACTGGTACTTGGTTCAGTCCGCCTGGGAATCCACAAGTCTTCCATAGTGTCTGAACTAGGACTCCTGGGATTTTTATGAGAGTTGACGGAGTTTGGTTGAAAGTTTGATATATTATCATAGTTAAAACTGCTCCCATTTTGGACAGATGCCTGGTTTTGAATTTTAGGTGACAGGCTGTTTAAAATGTTACTTGGCCACATGGGTTTTGCCTCCTCTTTCTTGATGTCTGATCGAGTGGTACTTGTTTGTAAAGGCTCCAGCACCGGTGCTTTTTGAAGTTTTGGATGAGATGTTCTTCTACTGCCCAATGAATTTGACACACCTGACTCTACCGAAGTTTTACCTGTCTGTTGTAAGGTTTTTATCGTTTGTTTGATATTTGACACAGCCACGCTTCTGCTATTACCATCCCTGGTACTCAGGTAGTCCTTGTTTGACTCTAACAACTCATCCAGAGAATCTGCTTCATTGTAACTGTGACCTTTCGATGAACGAATTGGCTGAGCAGATGTGAATGTCTTTTTGGGTTGAACAGGGGGAGGCACATTAGAGGGCTTTAAGCTTCCAGAAGGCAGGTGAAAATGCTTTGAACTTTGCCAGGTAGGCTGTTTAACACCTGTTCCGCTTGCTGAGTCAGCAGAAAAGCGCCGTGTCTCCGGTACAGCTTGACCTGAAGGCTTCCATACTGGTCCACTTAAAATCACATTTGTTGTTGTGGCTGTTGTCACTTTACTGGAATTTGGCACATTTGCGTTTGAGGTTTGCATTTGCTGTTCAAATTGCGCCTTCAAAAGAGACACAGGTCTTTTGGTAGCAAGTTCCTCCGCACTATCAATCACGTTTTGGGAAGCAGGTGAACGATTCACCACAGCAGGTGTTATTGATGTTGACATGCCATTGTTGAATCCAGCAGGATTGTAGCTGTGAGCATACGCTACATGACAATGTTGCGGCTGCCCCAGCCTCTGGTCTGTCTTACCATTGGTCAAAACCTTTTCCTTTCCTTTCTCTCGTGAACTTACTGACTGTCGTGATTGAGTAGGAGACCCTGAATCATACATAGCTTCCTCGTCAGACGTCACGGCCATGTCTAGTCTCTGACGTCTCCTTTCTTCTAACTTCTGAAATTTGCTTTTGGAGCTGTTGTTGGTATTTGCGTTCTGAGCAGCTCTCTGCCTGGTGTACACTGCAGAGTCACTGGATGGCTGGGCCATGAGGGATCCGCCCGGCACAGTAAGATTTTTCGAACCACTTCCAAAAGAGCCTTGGAGCTGCTGATTCCCAGAGGAATTCCCACTGCCGTTGGCCCTAGAAGCTGTGTCGCCACCGCGCGCCCGCCTTGGTCGTCGAGCCCATCTGCGCAAGTCCTGCTCAGGCGAATCTGACTCTGATTCCCAGAACTCCTCTGGGCCTGATGGCAGACTGCGACGGTTTGCTTTCAAGTTCACTTTGGGATCACAGGACTTGTGACGGGGCCTGAAGACCCTTTGGTTGTGGTCTGTGGGACCTGCATCATCCTGCCGGGTCTGCAAAGGTTCGACCTGATGGTGGCCCTCGTAAACCTGTGTCCTGCAACGCTCTCGACGTCCCCTGCGCTCTGGACGCCGCCTCTTGCCGCTGGACTGGGATCCACTGCTGGATTGGATCACTGCGGTGGCCATGATGTCAGAGCCGTGGGGCTGCCCTTTGGTCTTCACAGAGCCCCCATCAGAGCACTACAAAAGACAGAACAATGAAACAGAATTAGTAACAAGAGCTAATCAAACTGCTTGTATTAATGCATAAAATTCATAAAGAATCAGAAAATAAGCTGCAGAACAACGACTATGTCCTGCACCCAATAGTAAATAACAATACCATGGGTAGCTTCCAAAATTAAAATGATTTCCAGGCTTGCATCCACATGGAAAGAAGGAATAATTTGATGTAGTTTCAATTCTGCAATATTTTAAAACAAATATTTTCACCTGACAAATGCCACAAACAATTATTTGTATTTTATCCATGGATAATTAAGCAGGAATTCGTATGTCTAAGAAAAATAGATTGCATCTGTGCTGATGAAAGGTTGTCTGAAACACTCTAAAATTTTGTTCCTCATTCTAAGTTATGGCCCAATTCTGAGAGTTTTATTAATCTTAGAAAAGTGTTTTCACAGATAATATCCTACTATAAAAATCTCAATTTGAGCACCAAAGTAATATCTCATGACCTTACTCTGTCCTTTAAAATTCCCATTTCTGATGACATTTCAGGTCATGCTGTGAGTCGAATTCACAGGTCATGGCAACCTCTCATTTTCATGATAATGTGTTTTGTCTTGGATATGAGGTCAATCCCTAGAGGGAATATTTTTTGCTGAACACCTTTAAGAGCTTATTTGATTGGAGTCTTCCACAGTGCTTATGAACATTTCACTTGTAAGACAGTGGCCAATATTATGGTTGGAGGAAACTGGCCAAAGCCTGGAAGAAACTCATGCTGGTTAGCAGATTGTTGGGACATATACTGCACAATACACACATATAAATTTATTTATTTCGTTAGGATTTAATGCCATACCTCACAATTTGGAGTGGACAAAACTGTAGCTCAATGTCAAGAACTAATGGTTCATGGATTTACTCCGGGAGTAACTTGCATCTTCTCGTCCAAAACCCTGCACTCTACCAACTAATTAAAGCTAGGAAACAATCCAGCCATGGCTGGAAAGCTGCTTCTCTTACTCTTATGTAGAGATACAAACCAACACTGGTACGTATGTGCTAATGCACATGCACCTGTTTCCACGCTATGCATGTACACATAGCTAAAAACCGGATCTGTATCAATACCTCTGCTTTGTAACTTGAAAGCATAGCCACGGTGTATTTTTTTAAGACACATGTGCCTTGTAAGCAGCTCCACATCTCCATCTGATTCTTGTATCATCTAATAATTTTGAAAACTGTTTTACACCCACACCTGGGCCAGCAGAACAAATCACCACACTTAGTGGAGTTCTGCAGAAATTCCCCACACATAATTATTCATACATTCATTCTTGAAACTGGTTTTAATAAAACTGAAATACAGAATCATGTATCACCTTCCATTTTCTTTGTTGATGCTGAGACATTGGAAAATGGAAACAGATTAAGATAAAGATGTTCACCTAACATGTACATCAAGACACAATACAATACCACTCCGTCAGTGACAGTCAACCAGCCAGATTTGAACAGCTACTTTTGTTTTCCCGAAAGAAACTTGACTAATTGAACATGTACATGTATAGTATAATATAGCATTCTCTGCATTGCATATACACCTAGATCAGCAACCAGAGAAAAACCAGCATATAACGGGAACTAAAATAGCCTAGCCAGACATCTGTTGGAATGTGTTTTTATGCTTACATGCAGAAAAAGCCTGGCAAGTCGCCTGTGATATAGTCTCCGTAAGAAAACCCAGACCTGGTTCTAACTCTTTATGTACCAGGTACATGGTGGAAGTTCTGATGGAATTCCAGTCATGTCTGGCAGCTACAGGCCTACTTTGTTCTGAAAATTCTTCACCGATAACTCAATAACATTACAATTGCCTACTGGTGGTGCACTAGTAGTTGGTGGACAAGGAAGGAATAATTTGATGGCGGTGCGCTAGTAGTTGGTGGACAAGGAAGGAATAATTTGATGGCAGTGCGCTAGTAGTTGGTGGACAAGGAAGGAATAATTTGATGGCGGTGCGCTAGTAGTTGGTGGACAAGGAAGGAATAATTTGATGGTGGTGTGCTAGTAGTTGGTGGACAAGGAAGGAATAATTTGATGGTGGTGCACTAGTAGTTGGTGGACAAGGAAGGAATAATTTGATGGTGGTGCACTAGTAGTTGGTGGACATGGAAGGAATAATTTGATGGCGGTGTGCTAGTAGTTGGTGGACAAGGAAGGAATAATTTGATGGTGGTGTGCTAGTAGTTGGTGGACAAGGAAGGAATAATTTGATGGTGGTGTGCTAGTAGTTGGTGGACAAGGAACGAATAATTTGATGGCGGCGTGCTAGTAGTTGGTGGACAAGGAAGGAATAATTTGATGGTGGTGTGCTAGTAGTTGGTGGACAAGGAAGGAATAATTTGATGGTGGTGTGCTAGTAGTTGTTTTACAAGGAAGGAATAATCTGATGGTAGTGCGCTAGTAGTTGTTTTACAAGGAAGGAATAATTTGATGGTGGTGCGCTAGCAGTTGGTGGACAAGGAAGGAATAATTTGATGGCGGTGCGCTAGTAGTTGGTGGACAAGGAAGTAATAATTTGATGGTGGTGCGCTAGTAGTTGGTGGACAAGGAAGGAATAATTTGATGGTGGTGCACTAGTAGTTGGTGGACAAGGAAGGAATAATTTGATGGCGGTGCGCTAGTAGTTGGTAGACAAGGAAGGAATAATTTGATGGCAGTGTGCTAGTACTTGGTGGACAAGGAAGGAATAATTTGATGGCAGTGTGCTAGTAGTTGGTGGACAAGGAAGGAATAATTTGATGGTGGTGCGCTAGTAGTTTGATTACAGTGATCCTAGCATCGAAACCGACATTCATATACCAGCCGTCAACCAAAATGGGCATTCCAGCTTCCAGAAACGACAACTAACACAAACCACCAAAGTAATAGGAAAATACATGAAATACAAATTTTAGGATCCATGCAAAGAGAAGCAGTCAACAATTTTCATTGATGATGAAAAGACACAATAAATGTTCTCGGCGGATGAATAACATCAGCTTCCAAATCATGTACCACTAAAATAAGTTTCTGAGTTGCACTTTGACTGCAACTGTTCATATATCCAAGCTGTCGATCACACTCAACACCAAGAATATACAGCCCTTAGCCCCGGGTTAAGTGGAATTAGACACGATTATAAAAGTAGAGCTCCAAGCACCACACATATAACACCAGAAGACATTGGTTGGTGTTGTTGTTCGAAGCTTTCTCTAAGAGTCTTTGTGGTAAGAGTGTGCAACAGACAATGTAATCAACCTAATTCTGGTGCTTGGTACCCAAGGTTAAGCCCAGATGAATAGTTGAAGAACAGATGCAAGACAATTCAGGGATAATGCCGTACAATTTGCTCCCCTGAAAATTTTACGGGTGAATATAATCTCTCGCACAGACATGGTAATTGACGTGTACTGACGTTGAAATGACCATCAAGTTAGTACAGTTATCCTGTTGTGTCGTACATGCACAACAGATTGTCTCATCAACATTTACTGACCAAAAATTCACACATAATAAGTTCTGTTCCTCAAAATAACATGAATGTTTATATATATACACCAGGAAATGGATTCTGTCAATAGTACATAGAAAATGACACGTATTCTGATGAAATACATCATCATGTACCATTTGGCAATGAACACAGTGGGTCTTATCATATCTTCTCACTGATATGCACAGTATGTGCCTAGTAAACAAACTGCAGAGTAAGCACAACGAAGAAAACGCACCATTTCTCCTCTTACAGTTCGTGCCAACGGACGATTTCATGACTGAACACAAGCAGTTTTTACGTATTTTTGGATCAGTAGACACTGCATGACTACTCTTAACACCCACAGTCTACCATCTTCCATGACCTGTGCAGTCATCTGTCTACAGCACAGAGTACACGTGTACGCTTGGCATTATGCTGAACTGTTCCTGCACTGCAGATGGAACAGCTCCGAGAGAATCCACCTATGAGTAATAATAACTTGCATGTTTGTTTGGTTCAGCAGTAACACAAGCCATGCCTCAGCGCATTGGACAACCGCTCAACTAAGTTATATCACCCCACAGTTCGAAGAGACATTTTAACAGACAAGCCTGATGGTTGCCCTTTATGTACAGTCACATCTTAACATCTCCAAGTCTATACTTGTACGTCTAATCAGCACCACATGTTGAACTACACCTCACATGAGTACACCACAAATCGTTCTAGAGGTTCCGATCAAAATGTCAACCCTGAAATTCTGATACATGTACCACTTTTAAATTATGAAAGGGAGTGAGTCTTTGATACACCGGTTACGAAAATATTTTCTGATTCGGTAAAATGGAGTGTCTAAAGAGGTGGCTAGAAAAATAACAGGCAGACGGTTAAACATGTACAGCTATGAAGGCTAAGTGTAAAGCTTACAGCACTAAACCCACCTAATATGTTGTCTAAGGGGTGTAACGGTTGTGATGCTGTACCTACCATACATACGGTTCGCCTTCAGCATCCTTCTCAAGATCGTGATGCAGGAATTATGGTTACCATGACAACTTGCATTAAGTCTGTAATCGCCCGACACTTCTTTACAGCATCAATCATGCGCCATAAATCGCTGAATGTCATAAATCGCTGAACGTCATCCTCGTAAATGCTCGACAGATTATTTGCGAAGGTAAAAGTTTGGAACAGCCACTTAATTACCAGACTCTCTGTCAGCTGAGGCTTCACTTCCTGTGAACATCACTCTTGACAACTCTGGGTATAGAGAAGCCAAGAGAACCTCCACTATCAGTCTGGGATAGCCTGCATGTGGCTACACACCACTCTACATTATACTTCCCCCTCCCCCCGCCTTCCCCTTCCTCACCTTACAGCACCACATGTAAGCTGTTAAGACACATGTGATAAGGGTGGGAGGAACCCAAGACAATCCTCTGAACAACACCTCTGGTGCAAAGACAGCAGAAGCAGTCCGGAGGTTTATGGGCAAACATTATGGGCAAACATGACGTCAGTGGACGTCATTTAGACATTAATTCATTTAAAAAACAGTACATAATCCTGAATTATTTGGGATTTAAGATTCATCACTCTAATATTCCATTACAGAAGCTGTGTCGCAACATGGGGAACATGAAAAGGGGAACTGAATCTCCTTACCACCCGTCAGAGTATTTCCTTTGTTCCTTCCTTTCTTACATCACAATTATCGGCGTATGCATTCTCACAACACACCAGTACACGAGCCCTGCTGCAAACGTCACAGAAGAAAGCGATGTGTTACGTTCTACTCTGATTTTGGTTGTCCTTTTTAGCTTGTTCGCACATCTCCAATTAGAATTGCTATAATTTCACATGTTTTCCCTAGAGTTTACCCATCACGTACAGTGTTTGAGTCCTCACATACTGTTGTTGGAGGTCTGTTAAAGCCGCTGAATGGTCTATACAATTGATACAAATCAATAGTGACTAGATTTACTGAATTGTGCACTGTATTCGCAGTGGCCTGTGCTAATTAAAGCCGCATCATTTTCCATACACTGTAAGCCCTGTAGCCTTAAAAAGTGATATTAAAACTCACATATTTATCATCAAATTAACCAATGTAAACAGGCTTTAGCATTTGGGTTCGGGCTATCAATAGGATATATTGCCCATACAGAACCTCATATTTAGCATGTGAGATTTTGGCCAAAACATTTTGTCACATAGCGATTTGTCACCAAAAATCATTTCTGGAGATATCTTAAAAAGAAATAGTAGCCAATCAGAACTGCTAAAACATAAGGAGTTCATTTCAACAATCACATTTTAAGTACCCAACTAGGGCCTTTAACTTGATGGATTGAACTTCTAATCAGACCATACAACTTTTTTGTATTCAAGAGCAGGTCGCCATTAATAGCACATGGTCATTCAAGCAGGTTTCTGGAACTATCCACTGAACTTTTCAGCACCTTAACCCTCCTACTTCTGTCCCTGCTGGCCTCAGCATCCCAAACCCTCCCCCCTTCAACCTCACCCCCTCCTCCACAGCTTGCATGCTCTGCCATGCTGCCATCACACTGAGGATGATCTCTGCTCCCCATCTCAGCACCAAGAATAGCTATGCCCATACAACCTAGCCTGCCAAGCTCCAACGGTAACCAGTGTATCTCACCTAAAGTTCAGCATGTCAAAATGCTCCTTCAGCAGCGCATGATTCTTTGGATGCTGACACTGAAGTTTTTCAAGTGACAAATTCATAAAATTTCACAAGAAAAAAAATTCCCAGCTGGCCTTAAAGGAAGGGGCAGCAAATCAATAATATGCGGTGTTAAAAGAAAGCCCAAGACTTCTGCTTATTATTGATATAAAATTCGAATTTTTCTGTCATGTCTGTTTGCTAGAAAAAATCATTTAAACTTACATGTTATATAGGAAACATGCCTTCCATTTTGACGCAGCCATTCTTTGAAGCCTTGTCACCATTAGCCAATCAAAATGCTTTTTACATCAGGCCCTTGATAAGTCGGTGACATATAGGAGGCACTATAAGCCTTTTTTCTCAATGCAAACAAATGTTAATACCACAGTGGATTTTCAGTGATTTCTAGCTAAAGACAGGCACACAAATTAATTTTCAGGAGTAGACATTTGACACAGAACTTACTTCATTTAATTAATAGTAAATTTTGATGTTTTTTAAAATTGTCTTTAAAATAACATTCTATCACAACTATAAAATGTTTACCCCAGGAGGCACAGACCAACATCTAGCGATAAACGCACGAAGCATGCATGTTTCTCTTGCAGGCAATAACCAACAACTTTCATTGTGACACTTAGACTAGTCCAAATAAAGGTTGAACAGGTAGTTGTCCCGACATATCAAGTTTAAAGCCAAAGTTCATACACAAAAAAAAACGTCATCTCTTTAGACATATCCAGTGTATGAGGTCGAGAGAAGAGGGATATAGTTTCATGCTTTCAGGTAGGGCTTCATAAAATCTGACCTTTTTTGTCATCGTTTGTGCTTACAATGGTACGACACATTAGGAAAATGCTGGACTGGACTGGTTATTAAAATTTTCCCCCAAATTTTGATAGTTTTACAAAAATGCTATAGATATATGCAAGGAAAACAGCTGGGCCGACTGTTTCAGAACTCGACTTTCAATCTTGTCCTCAAACAGTCAGCCTGTCTGTTCTTTCTTTTCTTTTTTTTTTTTGGACATATTTATAAAATAGTGCTGTCAGGAATTTGAAGAGAGTAGTGATTCTCTGAGTACATCACACTCACTGACCATAGCCCTGAATATGGCTGCTTTTGTAAAACCACCTAGACAGACAAATTATTTAATGTCTTCCACAAAAAAAGCAAAGACGTGAAAGTTTTGCACTTGGACAACGAAAATAGAGCAGCTTTTATGACCTGTAACAGTAATGTTCATTATTTGCTGCCTCTTCCTTTAAGAGGTGGACGAATCAGTCAGAATCATACAACATGTGTCACTTATAAAACGCTCAACTTTAGCGGGAAATACAGAAGTCCATAGAAGTTAGCTTCATGTATACATACACCTTGATGAAGATTCTTGGGTACATTTGCTTACAGAACACTGCTGAATAGGGGAGTTTCAATTTCGAACTCTTTCACCGCTAAAGGCAAGAAAAGCTCTACTGTACCATGTGACCTCTCAGAAATTTTGGGCAACTACTTCTGATTGCATTTACTATAACATGGGCGTCTAAGAAAAGTTTCAAAAAAGGTTATTTAGACTAGGTGTATGACAGGGAGAATTAAGGAGCTGAAAGTTTTTTAATTTAAGATGCTCCTGATTGGAGGAGAGGTCGTTTGTGCCTCCCTTACATGGCGAGACCAGTGATCGGTAACTTAAAATGAACAAAATTTGTCTGAATTTTCTGACAAGTCACATGACACAGTTGAACTCATTTTTACCTTCTGCGAGTTCGGATTTGAAATTCCCCTATTTAGCGCTGCAGACCCTTTTTTACAATACTTTGGTGAACAGCACGGCTATTATGGTTCTCAATCACAACAAGTTATCTTAAGTTACCATCTGAGTATATGGAATACATATATGTTACAGTGAAGAAAAATGAAAACCATTTCACATAAATTAAGTTACAGGAACTGGTACCACACATGTAAATGCAGCACACACTTTTCTACAGTACTCTGAACCATTACAAAGCAAATGACGATTCTCAACCAAGCCAGTAATATTAGGCTGCCATTTGAATATGTATGGAATGCATACATTGTAAATGACCTAAAATTGCACTCAGGAAAGTGTATTTTTAGAGGGAAGTAAGTGTCGAAATTATTACTTGTCATACTGAAACTTACATTTTTCCAGCAGAATATCAAGCAAACTTCCAAACAAACCTCTGGGTCTCCCTGGCTCAGTCCGTTAGCGTGCTAGTGCCGCTTAATGGCACAGGAGCCTCCCACCAATGTGGTCGCTGTGAGTTCAAGTTCAGCTCATGCTGGCTTCCCATCCGGCGGTACATGGTAAAGTGTGCTAGCAACCTACGGATGGTCATGGGTTTCCCCTTGGCTCTGTCCGGTTTCCTCCCACCATAATGCTGGCCGTCGTCGTATAAGTGAAAAACTCTTGAGTAAAGGCATAAAAAAACACCAATCAATCAAACAAATCCAAACAAATCTCAGAATACCTTTCTAAGATCAGCAGAACTCTCAGGGTCATGCAAAACAAGCAACATTGCCATGGTCGGAGTTTGAAGTTATAAAGGTTATATACAGGCAATAAAACTGGAACCTATTTAATATAAAATTAAAGGTACTGTACCCTGAACTTTGATATAGGTCTATACCTGTACAGCTTTGGCCTGAACTGTCTTAGGCAGGAGAGATTCCCTATAAATTTATTGATTTATTTTATCAGCACGTAAACCCATACCAATGGTGCAGTTTAATGTGTATAATGGTAGTCAGGTTTCTTGGTGAAAGAAACCAAACACATCAGCAAAAAACCTTACCAAGTATCAACTGCACTTGAAAAAAACCTCATGATTTAAAGTCACAGCCATACAAGCAAGAGTTGAAGTTGAATATACTACCTTGGTGTATTACAAATAGGTATCAAAGCTGTTCAGGAAACAAGCCCACGCATGAAAAAAACCCCCCAAAACAGTCAAGTATTCAGAGAAACTACAAATACTCAGAGTTTTAGATACAAATCCCAGCCTCAACTGCCATGGCAACACCACTTATCTTTCCCTCCCTTCCTCACACCAGGTTAATGATGAAGGATCACAGATGCCACAGTGTTATTGTATTTTTTCTGTTGTCTGTGCCAGTGTATATTGTTAGCTCACATAAACAGGGATGGAAGAAGGGACTTCCTGAAGATACATGCAGTTCTTGATAAGCACTCACATCCTCCGTAAACAGGACATCAGAGATGCTCTCTGACTCATCCAACCAATCAAAATGGCTCGGCCTCTGAGCAGGTGCAGGGCAGTTGTTTTCAGAGTTGGCGAGGTTTATGTATGGAAGAAACTGAAGTACCAGGCTGTAATAAATCCACCATGACTCGCAAAGTTTCCTAGCTGACAAAAATTGTGACTGAGAAGAGCTGGAGTTGAACATGAAGCTGATTCCACAATCATTTCTGGCTTGAAGGGAAAGATCTCATAAAAATGAACTTGTGGTGAAAGAAAAGACCATTACAAACTGTATATATCTGAAAATACATTCAATGAATTTTTTATTTTTTTTTCACCTATTTTGGTGAAAAGAAAACTAAAAAAAATGCAGTCAAATGTTCACCTGGCCACAAATCAAACAGAGACATCATGCAGTCTTTTTCTATGGCCCTAAAGCAGAAACTTAATGTCATATTGGCGTTTTCATGCACAGGCAAACATTACAGGAGTACTCTTCACAAGATATTTATTCACAGCTGAACAGAAAAGTGTAGACAAAGTTGTGTGATGTCACTGGTGGACCAGTATCAATATGGTCCATAAAACATTCCATACAATCAAAATACTTGGCTGCATTTATTCTGGTGAAAAAAAAAAATTCAGACACAGTTTTTAATGGTCTTTTCACTAACCATAAGCTAATTTTACAAGGCCTTTCCCTTTAAGTCATAATGTTGAATACGATTCTAGAGTATATTTTAATTCATAGAAATTAAACTTCTTTCACAACCTCGTCTACATTATCTAATTACAATTAAAGTGTCAACATTTCAACTTACAGTACCAAGAGCAATGCAAAACCGAGATGAGGTTTTAAATTCTGACTTAAATCAAGAACGGTTGTGTGCAATCTGCCCCCGATTCTTATTCTTGTACTCATCAGCTTTTAGCACACGCTGCACAATAATGAAAACACTATAAACGAACAGTTACAGTCACGAAAAAAAAAAATGACATTCTGGTGGGAATAAAGCTTCAGTCTATTCCAGGGAGTTCATAATTATGGATTGCTGTATAAAATAAACAGCTGGAAACATCTGAGAACAGATGCACACATAACTACAAACCCATATATACATACATACAGAAAAATGACATGCTTGTGTAAAAAACAATACAGAAAAGAAAAGAGGGAACGCAAGGAATTGGTTATTTTCTAGAAGAAATTCATTTGCCTTCGACTTGATGAAAAGAGGGATGTTAAACTATTGGATTTAAACATTACTTCATTGGTCATGAGCATAAGACTTAAGACACTGAAATGTACGAGACATTGAGCACGCACATAATGCCCCTAATGTCACGAGCAATTAGGTTCCTTTATACATGCGGATGCCAGAACATCACGACCATTTCACATTTATTATCCTCAGTTCCTGGAAGATATTATCAGCACAATCCTATGGCGACTAGGAGATTGAAAAACCACGGTTCTTAACTTGCCCGGTTCTTAACTGGCTCGGCTCTTAAGAGCCCGGTCTTTTTAAGGTCATAGCGCGCATACTGTAAATAACTGCTGCCCTAGACTGACCATGCCAGTGTTTGACCATCCTCTGCTCAGCTGTGGTGGACCCTTCAGGCCATGTTGTTACAACTGCCTCTCATCACAGTAACTTCATCCCTGCTCTAGCCATTTGTTTATGGCCTAGCTTCCTAAAGGTGAAATCTTAAACTTCAACCTGATCCTAATGTGACAGAGACCTTCCCCCTTGCTCCCTTTGTCCTCCATGTATCAACATCTAAATGGGTTTATTCACCGATACTTTGGTCACACTGATAAGGTAGCATCAAGACCATGTTCAGAGAAGCTCTGATGAAGAACTGTTGTTTTAAGTGCTACATTTTTCCTGGAAACCAATTTGATGTTAATAATACATGAACAGTACTTTATAACCTGTTTTTCTCTCTAAAGTCTAATTTCATTGTTGGGTGTAAATAAAATCCTTCAAGCTCATTGTATATCTTCATTTAACACAAAAATCAATCAACATCTTACGATAACTGTCAGAAATGAATTCTGGTAACGTTCATATTGGGTGTGTAAACCTCTGACATCCTTTAAAGATATTAATATATCCCACAACATTTGGCAGTAAATGCATACCAGAACTGTTCATATCTAGCCATTATTAAAAATGTATTCGGTGAGTGTAACCTTACCTAAAGTTCTTTTTTTTAATTTTGATATGTTTTTTTTAATATTTCTCTTCTTGTTGACTTTTTTAAATCCCTATACTTGAAATAAAACAGAAGGAATTCCCTACAAACAGATTATTTTTTCTCATTGCATTGGGTATTGCCAAACAAAGAACGTTTTATGAAAGGCCTTGAGGGTGCATGTCTTTTCTTAAGTTCTTTGCAAACATCTACATTTATAAGCAACTTATCAATCACTATTCTGCAACAGAATAAAGGACATGGATCCCCTATTGGGCATGTAAATCTTTTAAGCTCTTTACCAACAGTACACTGAACAATCATTATTCTACAACACTGTAGATATGAAGTGTATTCATACTTGTCATGTAAATCTTCAATTCACACTCTTTGCAGATACTAATTCATATATGCCACATGCCTAGCCATCATTTTGCTAGACTATCAATTCAGTTATATTGTCAGCATCTTGACCACTATCAGAAACATACCCTAATGTTTTCAAAAGTTTTTAGGAAAATATCATCATAGTGAAGGCAAAATAAATGGCAACAGTTAAGAGTTATGCAGCCTTGTCTCCACCAATCAAAAGCTACTGAAGTCATGGGTGGTGCAGTTTTGACAGCTCTTGATTATGATTGGACAAAACTGGTGGAGAACTACAAGACAACTGCACACTCATTCATCACCATCATGGAGTTTGTAAACAAGCTCCTGAAGTGGGAGTTCCCAGAGTGGAACACAGCAGGTTGGGATGGGGTGGGGGTATTAGAGGGTGAGGGGTGGGGGAGAGGGGTGGGGGAGAGGGGTGGGGGCAGAAGATGAGGAGCAGGAGAGTAGCATTATCTTCTTACTGCTCCAGTATCAAGTGATGTACATATGTTTTCCCTGGCAAATCTGGGGCCAGTTTGCCATAGAGGGTTTTGAAGGTCAAGACTGCAATGACCAATTGTCCAGACATTTCTTCTAAAATGGTTTATTTTGTGATCAAATCGCAAAAAAAGTATTCAATAACTATTTATTATCCACACATATTTTTGGCAGAACTAAATTTCCTCCAAAAACTGAAAAGATAAGAATTTATGATTTCTCTGAAATTCTCAGTCCGGCAAATGACCTTCCAGAGCCTCACTTATCACTACTATGTACAGGCCTCTATGTATACACCTATTCATAAACATGAACCCCAAATCTTAACAACACTATCTCATTTGAGGTCACCTAATATCAATAAACATACACACCCTATCACCCACAGAGGTCATGCCTGTCATTTTCATAAACAAGAAAAAATTTATTTCCTTTATTTCTATTTTCAATGCTATAAACAAGATAAATGCGGAGGCTGTATTTCGCTGAAAGCTTTAGAACAGGCCGAAGATTTATCAATATGCATACCAAAATGTTTAACATTTGGGTAAATATGTATAAATCTGATTCTTTCCATTCCTTATTTCCATGCATAAAGTGTGGAGGGATAAATATGAAAAAAACAAAACAACTCAAACTGATAAACTTACATCCTGTGGAAGAATGTATTAAAAGAAGTATGCAGCATCCTTGTTATAAATTTCACTCTGGTTACAGGGTTTTTCATTTTAGAAATTCAATTTGAACAAACCAGAAAACTCAATATTTTCTGTCCAAATGTATCGCAAAACCAATTTTTCATGGAAACTCAACACAATATTTGTCTATCGGTCAATTTTCCCATATTACCACGATGAGAAAGTGGCTAGAAAAAAACCCTCAATGCCAAAAAAATTTGAAAATGTACCTCCTTAAAGCACATTAAATAAATAGCTTGTTAAGAAAAAGGGAAATGCACAGAAAAATCATTTACGGTAGCATTCAAGTCTTTCAAATCCTGTTCCAAACCTGCCTTAGCCTGTGGCATGATCAAACTTGAACATACCTATACAAAAACAGCTCAAACCCTCCAGCCCACACACAAAAAAAGAGATACATGGTCGCAAAAAAATTCGAGAAAGGAAAAAAAAAATCCAGCAGGCTTACCTGAAATAACTTTTTGATCCCTTTCCTCACTTGCTTCAGAAGTTTTAGCATCACCTCTTAATTCTCTAATCCTTACTTCTACAACGTAATCTATCTCTAAAGTCTTACGCTAATTGCTACTATCATTTCCGATTTCTAACAACACTTTTGTATGACAAACTTAGGGATAATTCAGATCTGGTTTCCATAAACACCCTTGTGTTGATTCTGGCAAGCGCCTGTCTGAGCCTTGCTTTGGGTTTAGAAATGCCTGCAGGGAAGATGGCCTCCAGGGTCTGGGGTCAGAGGTCGTGTGAGGTTAAAGGTCACACAGCTCTGATATACATGTAGCTTGTCTTGCAGTATAACATGGAGGGAACAGTGTTAGAAGGGTGTCTGTAATGTCTATTTCTCTCATTCATACCTACATGTGGAGCCATATATATATACTCCCTGATCACGACACACCCATAGGTCTTCTTTAGTCCATTATCAGACAGGCACTATTATTGTGAATCTGTTTGAAAGGGAAGACCCTGGAAGGCACACATGTGAAAAGTATTTACTGCTTCACAGGGAAACCTGTATCTCTACAGTCATACTGTCCCGAAGATTAAGAAGATAGTGCCTGGCTTGTTGCTATGGTTACTGCAGCCATTGCATAACTTTCATGTAAGGCCTGCTGTGCCTACACCTTACATCGGATTCCAACTACAAAAATATCACTATAAGCTACTCCAGCCCATACAACACACACGCCTTTATGTATTTCTGATCTTTTACATAATTCATTGGTCAAAATTAGACAATATTTAGCAGAGAAGGATGGGAGAACTGCCAACAAACTGTCTGACATTTCTCACACATGTACACATATACTTGACAACATGTAGAAAATCAATAGCACTTAAAAATTGCAGTTGTACATCACATTCAGCCACAGCATATATCTGTGGCAGATACTTATTTATTTACTTATTTCACTGGTGTTTTACGCCATACTCAAGAATATTTCATTTCTACGACTGTGGAAAGCATTATAGTGGGAGGAAACCTGGAAAACCCACGACCATCTGCAGGCTGCTGGCAGATCCTCCCACATACGGCCGGAGAGGAAGTCAGCATGAGCTGGACTTGAACTCACAGGGACTATGTTGCTGAAAAGCATGGGGTCATAATGCCACACTGGTGTGCTAAGACCCACGGAAGCCCCTGTGGCAGATACATGCACATACACATCTATATCTTTGAAGTTAGACCCATTACATTTCATGGAATGTCTTTTTTTTCACTGTATAGATGTATAGGAAAAGAGTATTTCAGAATGGGAGACGCGGACAGGCTACACAAAAGGGTTCAAATCGCAGAGAAACACATAGTTTTCTGCTGTGACGCTGCAGTGTTTGTGTACTACCTAAACGCTTTTTGAGCACACATGCACCTAGAAGTTGGACGTAACCCAAAGGAGAACAAAGGGGCACATGGCTTTGAACCCCTTTGTTAAAGGCGGAAAGAACTTTGACGAGTTTCCCATTCGACCCATTTGCTATCTGAAGACAATATTTATTAACAACATTTGTTGTCTGCTGGTAACATGGTCTTTATGATCCCGCAGCAATAAGCATGTGAGAGTAATGTTTCTGGAATTGTTAAGACATCATTATTTTCTTCAAGAAAATGTCAGGCACAAGCATATTATAATACAGTACACATTTTATTATAATAAAATAATATAATTTGTCTGGCACCAACACATTATAATACAGTACACATTTTGCTAAATTTCCATCAGCAAGTGAGACTAATGTGTCTGGAATTGTTAAGACATCATTACTTTCTTCCACAAAATGTCTGGCGCAAACATATTATAATACAGTACACATTTTGCTATAATTTCCATCATCTGGCATGCCGGAGTAGTATTTAGCATTAGTTATTTCAGTAATTTTTCAGTATATCACCTGGCATGCCTGAGTAGTATTTAGCATTAGTTATTTCAGTAATTTTTCAGTATATCATCTGGCATGCCAGAGCAGTATTTACCATTGGTTATTTCAGTACTCATTCCATGGTATATGTCACTTAAGGCTATTGAAAACTTCAGAAATGGGATTGTCCATGTAATGATTGAGGACTGTGGAAATTTTTTTCGAATTCAACAGTACACACACTGAAGGGCACAGAAACTTCTGAAATTAGGTAGTTCATATATACCAAAGACTGTGGAAACTTTTCAAACTGGACAGTACATATATATGATGAGGCCAGATACGAAAACTTCTGGAACTGCACAGAACACATACAGAGATGTGTGGAAACTTCAGAAACTTGACAGCACATATACACTGAATGGTATAAGGGCATTTCTGATATTGCCATAACATATACACACAGTGAAATGTATGAGAAATTCCAAACTTTGAAAACACATAACCAGATGTGTGGAAAGGTAGAGAGACATATTGATTTATTTATTTATTTGATTGGTGTTTCATGCCGTACTCAATAATATTTCACTTATACGACAGCAACCAGCATTACAGTGGGAGGAAACCGGGCAGAGCCCATTTAGGTCCACAGCTGGTTAACACAAATGTTGACACCTAGGCTCTAAGACCAGCTGCCCTGAAGTAAACCAGAACACCATGTACCCATTCTCCTGACACAGGGTGATGACCTCATCCTCCACAAAGTGGAGTGAGTCAAGGGGAAGTGATGGCTCCAACCCTTTTTCACCTGGACATGTACCAGAGATGAGGTTTCCTCTGCACCAACTGTGCTGGCACCAACTGCACTTAACACATCACAGCCATAACAGCCTGGGCAATTAGGCTGAGAAAATATACATAGCACCCATAGTCCTTAACCCAATCTCCTACAACCACATGACTGACCGAAGGATATACACACCTTATGGCCCATCCTGCTAAAGCGCTGTTTTTATGCTGCCATTTGGCCTAATCAGGCATATTTTCAAACTGAAGGAAATATTTTAATCCCAACGAACAGCCTCTGCCTATCTGAATAACCAGTTATGGTTTTTCATGGTCTTTGCAGGATTTTCACATCACTGGAACTGTGATTGCAGTGGGGGTGGATGGGTGGTTTGGGACACTAACTCAGCCTTCTGATATAGTCATAAATGATTTTCAAAAGTCCTCATGAGAGTTCATCTGCCAGAAATCAAAGGTTTGACCATTCAAATGGGAATGGCAAAGCTTTTGTTCTCCTACATCTACAGTTGTCCAAGAGATCAGCAAGTAAAAACATGTTTTCAGGATACAACCCAAGCACAATGAACCTCACACAGGCAAAGATAACTGATGTGTAAACTTGGGAAGCACCTGGCTGTTACAGTATAAAAGGGGAAATGATCATTTAATAAGCCTGTTCCTTAGTCCATCACTTACATGTACAAGGCTGTTAGTCTGGTTGTAAGTGCCATCATGGCACCGTTTCTCAACGGCTGAGAAATCACAGTGATGAGTGGACAGTGAAATAACACAATACTGCATGAGTTGTTAAACCATCAGGGACATTTTTCTTTCCACCAAGTATTTTCACTTGCTCGGATCAGGTGAGCAAGTGTTAAGTTCCAGCACTGTAAATGTTCTTTGACTCACAAGATTTGCTTCTCATTTGCAGAAGACTGAAGTGCAGTGCGCCATAGGCGCATGACCACTGAGGTCTCAGGTGCAAATCTGGTCCTTGTTGGTTCCCCTTGTGGTTTTCAACTATATGTTCCTGGTGAAATCCCATGATTTGCTCCTGTGTACTCCACAGAAATTCTTGTGAAAAATTCTTGACGGAAAAAAATAAAAAAATAAAACCCTTCCATACATACTCTAGGTGTTAATTAACAATTAACTTTTAGGCCTCATGATTCAAATGATACATACCAAGAAGTGCTGCAATAACTTAGGTTGTAATATCAATGTGTCACCTCAGAACTTTCCTGGGATGTTTAAAGAGATATATGGACTCTGGTTTTGAGATAAATAATAATTTAATTTTTTAAAAATCTATCAAGAATTAAAAGATAACTGAGATAAGGCAAAGTTAAAAAATGTGTACAATTTAATTGATAGTTTCCATAAGATATGGTCTTGCTTCAGACTTTACGTTGAAAGACTCTGAAATTTTGGTGGAATGATGACAAAAGGGGTTGATACGGCTTGATATGGTTAATATCTCTATTATACCACACAGGGAAGTATGGGGGACATGTTTGTGGTTTTGGGTGACATAAAGACAAAAAGAAAGCGTTTTTCTACCATATTTTTAGACAACAATGGCCTGCAAATTGGTTTTAATTTATCAAAGTAAATTATTTGATTCTTAACCCTTCTTTTAAAAATGCAAAAGCTGTGCAAACAATGTAGTTTTTTGAAGCAAATAACAATTTTGTTCAAATGCAGTTTCTTGCTTTGAGCCAAAATTCTGAAGAGAACAACAGGCTTTTGTGAATAAAATGACAGGCAAAGAGAAGAATATTTAACAACAACAAGGATCAGTTGTATATCACCCTTCTTTTCTACGTGATTTGCATGTAAATCACTTTGTGCTGTTGTTTCTTTAATTCATTGGCTTAACAATGGTTAGATCTACAAGTGGAGGAAATGGAAGTGTCGGCGTTAGACCATCAGCATTTGGTATACATCTGATGAACTTTTCCACACATGACGTTCAGCCACTGGATAGAGTGGAAAGATTGAAACTGAGTGATCTCCAGCAGATTTCATGACGGACCAGTGCCAAATGTCAACAGCTTGGTATTGCCACCAAGGTCTCAAGAACTACATGAACGTGGGCGGGGGAATTCTTGGTTGGGATGCGTATTTCGACCATGATTATGTAAAGCTTCCGTACACATCTCGACATCTCGGGACAAAGTACCCCTTTAAAAACATTTTTGAAATAAAATGTCATTTTTGGAATACAGTGAAACTTGTCAAGGCCGACAGATCTAAAAACCAACATCTTGCCAACACCGACCATGCTGCTTGGTCCTCTTTTATCAGCATTTAGAACCCATGTTATATTTATTGAATACACCGACACTTGTCTGTTCTGAATACCAACAGGGATTTCCAATCTCCACTGTGTCTAGTGCATATTAATCCACACTATATAATCCGCCACAGCGTGGTGTCAGTTGACTGTTTGTACCGTCTGCTGTTATCACCTCTGGGAGTCAAAGAGGTCTTGTTACAAAAGGGAGATAATCCAAGTTAGCGGACAGTTCACTAAACGATGAAGCCATTCTCTTCATGTTGATACTGATTGGAACACTCCACACACTGTTAGCCGAGATGACACTGAGTAATTCAGGATATCAATAAATATTCCAGTTTACTCCATGTTTACTCATTAGCCTGTTTGATTTTGCAGCCCTATTCCTCTATGCATTAAAAGAAATAGAAGTTGTTACAGAAAACCCCAACTTAATTCACCTTGCTTGCTTGTATAGAACTTCATTTGTGGCATGTCTGTAAGCTGTGTATAAGCAAGTACCGGTAAATGTTGTTGTTGCACACAGCATGTTCCACAAACCAACATCTTGTAAAAACCTACATTTTTCCACGCAACCGAGCATGGTCGGTTTGGACAAGTTTTACTGTAAATACCTCAAAAGGTAAAATAAAATAAACCACTTTAGAAACAAGTTGGACTTTGGAGAAAAAATAAGACACTGACCAGATCTGAAAAATGTGCATTTTATACTTCGAAATTTGTAAATTTTCATCAGCATGGTTGTGTCAAAACTGGACAATGTTTTCATATGAAAAGTGAACCTTCCATACCTCAAAAATGGGATAGTCTTCTTTCAAAATGGTCTTAGTTTCAAATCTCCATTTACATCAAAAATGGCTTCCACAATCCCCACCCTTCTGGACCCTCAAGAGTTCCAGAGCTGGAATTAACTTCAAAAATGGCTTCTACAATCCCCACCCTTCTAGACCCTCAAGAGTTCCAGAAATAACCCAGAAAGCACAAGGAACCAGAGTCCCCTCTTTACAGGGGATCCTAAAATAACCCACAAACCATCAGCCAGACTTCTGCAGTCAAAATGACCATCTTAATCCTGCTTAACATACACAGATGCTTAAATTCTTGGCTGCTGTCACCTACTGCATATTGCACATTATATTTACCTAGAACTGTTAATTTTTCACATCATGAGACAAAGGTTCCACGAGGCGAGATCCTTATGCGCAATCAACACATGAAAAGTATTTATTTGACAGGTGTTTTATGTCGTGCTTATCAATATTTCACCTGCACCTTGACAAAAGCCAGGATTACATACGGAGCGGAAGTAACTGGGCAGAGCCTAGAGGGGAAATCCACGTCCATGCGCAGGTAGCTGGTGGACCTTCCCATGTACGACTGGGCAAATAACTGCATTCATGTTGATTCTTCAAAGGTATTGCTATATACACCTAAGCCTGATAAAATACATGGGCTTTCTTTTTTCTCTCCTTAGTCCAGTTCCTGGATTGGTTAGCAAAAAACTGGTGACAGGATATATTGCTTAATAATAACCAAGAGCAACCCAGGTCAAAATTTCTAATGGCCCCTGGCTAAGCCATTAGCAATTAGAGCAGTTTCAAGTTCGAACTCTTTTGTCGCAGATGGTAAGATTGACAGGTTTTGTTTTTTTTTTACAGTCATTAAAATGGAAGTAAAGATAGAGGTGCAGCACTGGACTTTTTGAATCATATTGCCGGCGCTGAAGAGCAGTGAAGTCTGAAACTGGTCTCCTCTTTTTAGCCAATACACGTCATTGTAACAGGAATATATAGTTTTCTCTTTGTCACATGGTCAATTCGTCTCATGAACAATCTATCCACATGTTTACCTCTCCTTATAAACTGGGAGAGAAATACACTTTTTGCATTCAGCAGTGCTGATATCTGTCCCAAAAATGAGATGAATTAGGGTATTTCATCTGACATTTAGCTTTTTTGAGTGAAACATTTTACTTCATTCCGACTGATTCGTCCATCTTACAGGATTTACACAAGAATTTTTTTTTTTCTGAAATTTATCGCATCGAATTCATGGCCTTTATACGCTTCTGCAAGCGCATTTTCAAAAGCCAAATTTTACGTGAACTTCAGTAACTGCAGGTAGATGTGTGTTGTACTCAAAAATTTAAACAATGATAAGGTCAGTATATTGTAATAAAACTGCATGGCCTCGCCAAAAATGACAACAGACATATGAGCAGATTGAAAAGATGTACATGAATGGCTAATCATGAATTTTATCACTGTTCAAGTAGCTGACCTCTTTTGTTATTATTTTGTATTCATGCATGTAGTTGTATTCATCCCTTCAAGTTCCGAAGTAGGTTTCTTAACTTTTATAAATACAGGTACACCAAATTCAAGATGATTCGCTTCACATGAAAAAAGACAACAGCAAATGGTGCTATTATGTTACCATGGTAACCACAGATGGCTAGGCATATAACCATACAGTACAGACAAATAGTTGACGAAGTGCCAACCTGTAGAGTCTGAAGTTCTACATAATCGGAGGTGTGTATATTCTACTGCGTTTACACATCTGTTTCCTCGCTCGCCGACGAAATGATGAGTTTTTTATCAACTCTCTCTGCCAGACATTAATTTCACTTTCAAAATTGCCATGGCAACCAATCTCCCTCAGAGTGAATGATGTAAACATGAATCCCTTTAAGCATTTCCCAGGAAATACTGAAACAAGATCACAAACTGTGCCTGTAGCAACTTCGGACATAATGACATACATGTTGTAAATCTCACGAAATACGTACAAATCTCTAACTTCCATGCAATTTGACAGTCTGGAATGTATTGACATTGTGTGAGTCCTGTATTACACTGGTCATAGGTTATTCGTGCAGTGCAGCTGAAATAGCGTAAAGGGAACGAGCTCTACCACTCAATGACTGAAAGGAACGGCCTGCCCAATAAAATCAGCAGGTAACAACTTACCTTTGGATGGTAGGCAAATTTCAGCATCTTTCTGATGAACGGAAACATTTAAAATCCAGTATGGTTGTCGTAATCTTGTAGGTTTAAACACAATGACGATAACTTAAAATCCAGTTCTTGATCCTCATCTACCAATAAACTTATCAAACAAACTGGTTGTTGAATCTTCACCAACTTCGTATCAGAGCCCTGGAAACGGATTTTATAAGCTGCTGTGCCAGTCATTTCCAGTCTAAGTTTTTACACAAAGCCATCACTGGAAAGTTCTTTCAACAAGACACAATTTTGATGACTTTCGGCACAAAATTATCCATTTTTGTAATCGCACTTTTTAATCAGTCAACTTTCAGGCATAAATCATAACGTCTTTTTCTGACAGCATTGCATCATGGGATTTTCAATGGCCACTGGGTAAACACGCTGCTCACTTCCAGTTCTGAAGGAATATCCAAAAATTAAACCTAACATCTGCCACCTTGTGAAAGAGTACTGACAACCTCAGTAGCACAAAACACTGGACATTATACTCAATGTATATTCAGTCAGAATGCATGTAAACATGTATCAGACACGCTTCTGAAAGCAACATCTCCAAGGGAAACAACACAGGATAGCCCGCACACATCTTGATCTGCAGTGGCCCGCTTTCGAAACCATACCACTAATGAGCACCTGTTAAAAATAGTCAGAGAATCCTCCGCAGACCTTGAGTTGCCAGAACTACCCTGTAGGTGGTTGATAGTGGTTGTTTCTTTTATTTTCACCCAGTGCAAGTTTTTTTTTCTTTCCACCTTGCACGGCTGGCACTAAATGGAGTGGGAATAAAATCTTGTAGATTGACCCTAGGAGAAGTATACAGCATGCTCGCAATATCGGACTCGCAAAAACAGTACTGTAATCCAACATGCACGCTTTCGGAGGAAAGGGAAAACTGAATAAAACGATGGCCGGAAACAGACTCAGCTTTCTCAGTAGGTAAACTCCCATCAAAACACAGGTGGAAAACCAATGCTCATCAAGATAACCTCAACGGTTAGGGTTAGAGTTGATAGCTTATCATACTCAGCTAGTCAGCGGCCGCACTATGGGTGTTCAAATTCAAACCCAGTCCGATAGCCCAATCATACGGTGTCATTTTCAAACTAAGAGCACCAAATGTTTGCCATATGTTTGTCCAATACACAAAGTGCTGGTATAACGGTACATTGTAAATGTACACTGTAAATAACCTAAAATTTCGACCCCAAATAGTGAATTTTTAGAGTGAAAAAAATGTAATAAAATACAGGTGCTGAAACTCACATTTTTCTGGCAGTATATCGTCCTACCTTTCAAACAAACCTTAAAACGCCTTTCTACAAACAATGGAACTCTCAGAATCATGAAAAATGAGCAACTTCACCAGCGACGAAATTTTAGGTCATTTGGGGTAAGCTCTGGGCCTATTGCTTCACATCAGAACACCAGCACATGATCTACAAAACTCTTTTGTTTTACTGTTGCATGAAATAAATATGTCAGTCTAATAGTTACAACTTCTGGGGCCAGTGTCATGTAGCATACTTAGTGCTAAGTAGCACTTAGTTAAGTGTACTTCATATCTGTATAACATATGTTACCATGGTAGTTAAGGCTTACTTAACTTAAGTACAGTTTATGACACTGGTCCCTAGGTTTATCAGCGTTTGGGGTTTGAATCACAAAGGTATCATTTCACACTTGGCTTCATTTAAATCTGATTTTAAGTTTTGAAATACAAATGTATCAGTTAAGACCTGGACTCGATAATTCCGATATTAGTTGAGTCGTGAAATACAAATGCGTCATTCATAAATGGACTCAAATGTATCAGATTTCGAGTTTTGAAATACAAATGTCCGATTTCAAGCACAGAATCAATTAAATTTGATTTTGAGCTTTGGAACAAAAATGTGTCAACTTATACTTGGACTGAATTAAATTTGATTTTGGCTTTGCAATGCAAATGTATAAATTCCAACAAGGCCTTGATTTAATCAGATTCTGCAATTTGAAACATAAATCAGATACTGAGTTTAGAAATATCAACATGTCAATTCACACATGATTGAAGAGCCATATTTCACTCCTAACACACATAACTAATCTTAAAATTTATTTTATATCGGGATGCCACTTGTTTAGTTGATGTCCTTTGTTTGGCTTACCTTAATTTGTCTTAGATTACTTTATAATATCAATACAGCTCAACCTCTTTATAAAACAACGCTGTTGTTGAGGGACAAATCTGCCCGCCACGTTAAAGAGACTACACCAGAGAATTATCTCAAATTTTTTATTCAATCAATTTAAAATGAACCTTATGTATTTTCCCCCCAATACCCTTTCATTTAAAAGTGCTTTCAAATAATTATATCGCCCTCGGTTTCTGTTTTTCAGCAATTATTGATTTTCCACACTGTCCCATTTAAAGTAATGAGTAATGAGTAACTCATGAAAAGTAATGAGCATTACCACATGTGGATGTAGAAGGCCCCTCGGCAAACTTCATGGAAAATAGACACTTGGATTTCATTCCACTCTCGGCAAAATAATTGTGACGTCAGAGATTAAACATGTGTAACCAATGTTTGTGTCGTCCAGAAGACATTTTGGAACATTCGCCATGAAGTTGAATACTTATGAGTTTATGCACATTGCAAAGAAATTCAGAAAATTTTTTAGCTCAGTTTGTCATCAAATACTTACATTTAAGCCTACAACAAGAAAAACTACTTTACTAATTCAAGATACATACAAGTCCAGATATAGGAAGTCTGTGGTATAATCTCTTTAATATATAAAAAGAGGTGTATGTTATATGCAGTGTACTTCCCGACAAATCAGCTACATCATTATGATGGGTCGCACTGATTAATGATTTGACAATCAAACAACTGGGGACAAAGAGGACACAAAAATCTGTGAGAGTTTCTTCACTGAAACCTTAACTAGAAAGTTCGTACAGATGTGTGTATCTACAACTTGGTGGTAAATTTGCAGGTCACATCCATGACCATGCAAGTTACCTGGATACTGAATCAGTACTAGTTGTAACGAAGTGTGTTGTAATGAGGGAGAGGGGTGCAATAAAATGACTACAGGTCAAAACCTTCTATTGGATAATGGTTGTCAGGCATACACACACAGTATGAGCTCATTACTGGCACTAAAAATAGCTGTTTGTTTGAAATCATTGCCAGCCCCGAAACGGATAAATTTAGACCCCAGGTAAAAATCATCACAGGCAATTCACTGAGGGCTCACACTGAAGGATTCTGCTGAAAGAAGAGTTGTCTGTTACCAAAATAACCTTCACCCTTTCTGCTATGGAAGGCTAGACTGCACAGCAATTTTTACTTTTTCTACTTGCTTTTCAACACTTACCTTAATTCTTCTAATTTTTTGGACAACTGATACGCCCTTTACTGCTAACATACATGTACATCTAACAGCGATACTAAGTTTCCTTTTTCTCAAGTAGTTAGATCATCAAATGACCAATTTATCCATATCTTTACTTTTTCAAAAACTGGGAGAGAAATGTAATATTTTGCTTTCAGCAGCACAAATATCTCTTCCAATAATTAAAAGAATTATGGTCATCTGTCACTGAAATGTTTTCAAGGACTTTCAGGATCTAATTACTGACTGCTCAAATGCTTTCAGTGGGGTATCATTCAACCTTCCAAACGAACGTCAGAACAACTTTCTAAACTCAACAGAACTCTCAGAATCAGGAAAAATACACAACCTAACCATTGATGAAATTTTAGGTCATTTAAGGTATTTGCTAAAACTAAAATGTTGGTGTCAGAACATTGGGGAAAAAAACCCAGTTGGACCTTAAAACCTGATCGGAACAGATAATTGCTTCAGTAAATGTGTGCAAGTATGTTAAACTTCTTCCCCAGTAATCATACTGTATAAATATATATGTATATGTGTACTGTAGAGTGTTTTCTGTTTACAGTTCAACTCCAGACATGTTTAAATCCTTTCCAAACAAGAGGAGGCATTCTTTTTATTTTGAGAAGAATTTCACCAACCCCTTCATCAAATGTGTCAGTGATGGGATTCAAAGTGCGTCAGTCTGCCCTTTAGTCATCTGCCCAATTCATCACGAAGGCACTCCTCGACTATACCACATTGCCACTGCTCCCTCTCCTTCATGAGTAAGGGTGGTGGATGGGAAACCCAGGGAGGATCAGCTCAGCCTAGAGTGCAGTAGCCTGTGTGAAGGTCAAAAGTCTGAGGAGACAGGACAGAACGAGGGGAGGCCACTCTGTCAGGTCTACCACACAATGGCTGATCATTTCAATGCTCAACACTTATGGCTGGTGTATTTTGTCAAATGCTGAAGACTTGACTCCACAATTACACTTGTAAATATTTTGATCAAAAAGCAAACTTTTCCATCACAAGACAGTGTCTATTTAACTACAGCGACACCAAAATTAAGCGACAAAAATCATCATACATTTACTTTTGGTAAATTAACTTCAAAATTAATGACCAATTCCAGGAGGAGAAAGAACTTAAAAACTGCACTGGAAGTTACTGAATTTGAACATGTCCACTGTTTATATTTAATCCACTTTTGACCGAAGAATGTCTAAAGCACTATACTAACTAAACTTTCATGTAAACGATGATGACGCAGTTTTATGGGTGCAAGAAAAAACGTGGCAAGATACCTTCCGGAGATTTGATTTTAGCTAATTTGTTAACATGTCATTTGGAAAGAGACAATGTACAACGTCTAGGGATTTGTGCATGCACAAGGCAGCTCTGATCAGGGTCATGAGATGGTGTAATATTCAAACTTTGGCAGATCATGAAATGCACTCATTGGCTCAAGGCTTATTGCAACTGGCATTAAGCTTCCGAACAAGGAAACAAAGCACTGCACTCTAAGTCAAAATTTAAACCTTTAACATAATTTGTACAGTACATGTCCTTAAGAGTTTAAAATTCTGACACATATGTAATGCTGTCGTAATGCAATATATGTATTTGCTAAGTGTTCTCAATTTTAATCCTGTAGGTACCAAAATTCTTAAATTAAATTCTTTCTGTAATGGGTCTCATATCCCTAGTGTTTCTGAAATTTTCATGCCAAGGAAGTTGTAAAGTTTTGGGTGCTGTTTTGCCCACATGCCGGCACACAATGTCAGTTCATTCAAGAGGCTGCTTTTAACAATGAGCACCTTAGAAGCTATGACTCCCATTACAAGTTTCTTGAACATGGCTGAAGCAAGTCAAGTGGTGATAAATCTAACTCAGAATGAAGGCTTACCTATATGGCTCCATTTTTGTCGTGTGTCCGACACCCAGTCCAGCAACAGAGGTGAAGGTCAGAGAGCAGGGCAGGTTCAAGGTCAGAGTTTCCAGGCGACCCTTGACCCTAGATAAGACATCTTGGGGTGGGCAGAGTATTTTCCATGTTTGCTCTGAAATGAAACACCCCTTATAAATGAATTACATTGACATTATGAGACCACAATGTTCAAGAACAGAGAGATATGAAACGGACGTTTTCTGTAAACTTTTTCAATGGATAATTTTAAAGACAAAATTTAATATGCTTAGTTTATTTCTTTATTTGATTGGTGTTTTACGCTGTACTCAAGAATATTTCACTCATAGGACAACGGGTAGCATTATGGTGGGAGGAAACCAGGCAGAGCCTGGGGGAGGCCTTCCCACGATCATCCGCATGTTGCTGGCAGACCTTCCCACGTATGGCCAGAGAGATTATGCTTATGAATTAAATTCCCATCAAACACTTTCGCAGTCTCACAGAATAACTGGAGAAAAATGATGACACTTTTCTCAAACACAAACTTCCATGGTCTTATACAACAACATCAGAAGCCTGTCAACAATATTCTCAAATAAACTTTCAACAGTCTCATAAAACAGATGCAAAAATCCATTGACAATTTTCTCAAAACAAACTTCCAAAGTAACAGAAGAAGCTTGGTGACAAGTTTCTCAAAGAAAACTTTCACAGTTTTAAACAATAACAACAGAAGCATATTAACAATTTTCTCAAATAAAACTTCCATAGTTTTGTACAAAAACAGTACAAGCCAGTTTACGATGTTCTCAAAGATAGCTTCCTGCTTTACAGCAACTTTTGTTTCATCTTGGAAAGCATTGCAGTTCACCTTTTAACTGTGTTGTTTCTGTGAATTCAGCATGGTCGGTACATTTACTATACATGCATGTTAATGTATCTGAAACGATATACTGAAAACGACTCGCAAACAAAACTCACTTACGATTCGACGCACAAGACTTAAATTACAATTGCCCTCGCTCCGCAATTATAGATCCGTAATTGCTCTGCATATAGATCCATAAGACCACAATCACAATTCTCCAAAACACTGTAAATTGAGGCGGCATTTTCATTGTGCATTAATTAGCCGCATTGATTTATTTACTCATGAACATGTCTACACACTACCTGTACACGCAGGCATACACATGAGCACCTGCCATGACATGTTCAGGTATTAGTGTGCCCAATCAAGAAGATAATTGACAGATGTTAAAACTACACCCTAATTAGTAAGAACTAATCAAACCAGGTTTGAAAGGTTTTTCTTTCAAGTCTTATTAGGTAAGTGATGCTTGCTTTGTGGAGAGGGGGGAATGTGCAAAACTAAATAATACACACAGTAGTTTGCTAACAAATTTTATGTACTTCTCCAATAATTTTTGGCAAAGAATCCCTCCCTCCCTCTCCCCCCACAAACACTTCCCCATCACCAATGCTAAACAACAGTCACAAAGAAACTAAATCAAACCTGATATAATATATGCATATACTCACATTTCATTAATAAATTAAAATGCTTTTCTTTAATCTGTGATGTTGACAAAACTATCTAACGTACACCTATCTCTGTATACATATAAGGTAGCCCACAATCCCTCTTTTGGGTAGTCACATCTATGTACATAAGATTATTACAGACAGTTGATTTGGTAGACGTAAATATACTTTACTAGAATAGAGGAGTTGGCGAACTCTTTTATCGCTAAAGGTATGAAAAGCCATACTGTATCATTTGACCTGTCGAAAATGTTGGGCAACTATTTCTGATTACATGTACTGCAACATGGGTGTCTAAGAAAAGTTTCAAAAAAAGTTACTTAGGCTAGACATACAATAGGGAAAATTGCAGTGCTGAAAGTTTTTAACTTAAGACATTCCTCATTGAAGGAGAGGTCGTTTGTACCTCCCTAACATCGCAAGACAGGTGATCGGTAAATTAAAATCAACAAAACTGCCAGACATTTTTGACAAATCACATGAAACAGCTGAACTCTTTTCACCTTCAACAACAAAAGAGTTCGAACTTTAAGTTTATTACCCAGTTAATAGACTTCTGCTGCAAAAAATTAGAACTATTAATGAGGAGCGAGGAGTTACTGCCATAAAAGCTGATTTGATATATTAACACTGGCATAGTTGGAATCCATGTTGGTCATGAAATTCACTTTCATACTATGTATGAAATATATTATACACGGTATATGTAATAACATTTTATGACACATGCATTTGTAAAAATGCACATTGTTGGTCATAAACCATAATTCATCCATATAAATATTAAACTTAACAACTCCCCCCCCCCTCCAGGCAGAGAGCCCGGTTTCCCCCCACCATAATACTGGCCACCCTCCTATAAGTGAATATTCTTAAGTGGGGCATCAAACACTGATCAAGTAAATAAATAATAAAGTTAATAAATGTGGTCCCGTGTCAAGAAGAGGTGAGAAAATGGAAAAAAAAATGCTGATGTCTCCTACCTATATATTACATATCCTGTACATATATATTATTTGTTTATCTATTTACTTGATTGCTGTTTAACACCTTGTTCTTGCTTGAGCATTTCACTGCCACTCAGGCAGTTCATACACAATTATTATCTGACCTTCCTATGATGTTACATGTAGCCATGTAGGCACAGTCCCACAAGAGGGGGGGGGGGTCTGTGTGATAAGATAAGAGCAGCTAGGATGCTGTTTCCATGGTAACCAAAGCTAGATGGGGTAGGGGGTTGTGTTTGTTGATGATAGTGGTACATGACAGTGTGTACATGTAGGCCTTCCCCAGTGAGAATGCTCATTCAGTTGTACTACATATGTTTGTGGGGTGTAGACATTTGTGTTGTGTATGGGAACAAGCAAACAGTAACAAAGCAGACTATCTCTGTAAGGCTGTGCACATTTAGGTGTCATTACAGCCCTACAGAGCTAACAGCAAGCAGGCTACAACTTCTTTGTATATTTTGGTACAGGAAAAATTAGCACGCCACAAGGTAGTTTCAGCGGCCATGTTTACAAAAGAAGATGCGGACAAAGGTACATGTGAAATGCTGCAAAGTCTTTATACACATATGCATTTGTATATTTACTAAGGGCCACATGAAAAGGAATTCTGAAACTACGTGTAAGATTATGGTTTTAAGAAATGAAGAAAGTTAAGACAAACACATGATTTTTTTTCTTCCATTTTTGAGACATATTTAAAATTTTTTATAAATCTCTCTATTTTTATGCATATTTTTGAAGAGACCATCCCACACAATTTCTATACCATGACTTGAATATACATGTGTCTTGGATTAATAAAGCAGCTTTGATTTTCTGTAGGCTTAAATATAAGTATTTGATGACAAACTCGATCAGAAAATCACGTTTTTCTGAACTGCGACTCAACAACATGCATATGACGTCAAGAGTGTTCCAAAACATCAACTGGGTGACGCAAACATTGGTTTCACATGTCCAATCACTTTGTAAAGCCATGACATCCCAACTGCTTTCACAGCGAATGGAATGAAATGTAAGCGTTCATTTTGCATGAAGTTTGCTGAGTGGTCTTCCACGTCCATATATGGTAATGTCATTACTTTTAATGCATACATTAACTTCCGTAGTTCGGGTCGATATGAAACACTTTGGAAAATTAATTATTGCTGAAAAAACAGAAAATCGCAACATACTTTCTGAAACTACTTAAGTCGGCTATTGGAAGAAAAATACATAAGGTTCAGTTTAATTTGCTAAAAATTCTCTGGTATGATCTCCTTAAAGGTGGGGGCCTCTGTGGCCTAGGGCCATAATGGCATAGCTGCAGATGGTTGTGGGTTTCCCCCGACCTTTGCCCGGTTTCCTTACACCATAATGTTGGCTGCCGTCGTATAAGTGAAATATACTTGAGTATGGTGTAAAACACCTATCAAATAAATAAATAAATCATAATGGCATAATCTCTCTCCAGCCATACACTGGAAGGTCGTCCAGCAACCTACGGATGGTTGTGGGTTTCCCTACGGCTCTGCTCCGTTTCTGCCCACAATAACGCTGATTGCGGTCGTACTAGTGAAATACTCTTGAGTACCATATCGCATAAAAAAACAGCCACATGTTGTCATGCACTCAGAAGGTTCAGAAGTCTTGCCATTAATTCAACATTTGCATGTAAATAAAGGTCAACTCAATTCAGCTGTCGTTTTTTTCCTCCCCATTTAACAACAAATTATTATTGCTGACTGCCAGTGTTGAACAGGAACATACAGGCCCTGTGCTGCTGGAGATCCTTATATTGTTGTTAACACTATACGCTGAATAAGTTCATAAAAAACCAACGCTCCTAAAAATAGTTAAAATGACGTCAGTGGAGAAAAAATTTGCATTTTGTAAACATTAAAAAGGGCTCTTTGTAGATACGCAATGTGCTCTTTCTGTCTTTTACGCAGAATTTCCAATCCATGATATACTTATTTATTTATTTACTTGATTGGTGTTTAATACGCCGTGCTCAAGAATATTTCAGTTCGATGGTGGCAGCTGGCATTAAGGTGGGGGGAAACCAGTCAATGTTACAGTATCGGTCAATACCAGTTCAAATGACCTAAATTTCACCAATGACCAAGTGGCACATTTTGTCCAACTTTCACAGCTCTACTGACATTAGCAGTCAAGTGTTAAGTGTTAAGGGATTTATTTGAAAAAGCGTGATTATATACTAGTGTAGTAGAGTAGAGTCAGTCTAGGTATAGATTACTATGTAGATACAGTGTGTGTGTAGTAGAGTCAGTCTAGGTATAGATTACTAGATAGATACAGTGTGTGTGTAGTAGAGTCAGTCTAGATATAGATTACTAGGTAGATACAGTGTGTGTGTAGTAGAGTCAGTCTAGGTATAGATTACTAGGTAGATACAGTGTGTGTGTAGTAGAGTCAGTCTAGATATTGATTACTATGTAGATACAGTGTGTGTGTAGTAGAGTCAGTCTAGATATAGATTACTAGGTAGATACAGTGTGTGTGTAGTAGAGTCAGTCTAGGTATAGATTACTAGATAGATACAGTGTGTGTGTAGTAGAGTCAGTCTAGATATAGATTACTAGGTAGATACAGTGTGTGTGTAGTAGAGTCAGTCTAGGTATAGATTACTAGGTAGATACAGTGTGTGTGTAGTAGAGTCAGTCTAGATATTGATTACTATGTAGATACAGTGTGTGTGTAGTAGAGTCAGTCTAGATATAGATTACTAGGTAGATACAGTGTGTGTGTAGTAGAGTCAGTCTAGATATAGATTACTAGGTAGATACAGTGTGTGTGTAGTAGAGTCAGTCTAGGTATAGATTACTAGGTAGATACAGTGTGTGTGTAGTAGAGTCAGTCTAGATATTGATTACTATGTAGATACAGTGTGTGTGTAGTAGAGTCAGTCTAGATATAGATTACTAGGTAGATACAGTGTGTGTGTAGTAGAGTCAGTCTAGGTATAGATTACTAGGTAGATACAGTGTGTGTGTAGTAGAGTCAGTCTAGGTATAGATTACTAGGTAGATACAGTGTGTGTGTAGTAGAGTCAGTCTAGGTATAGATTACTAGGTAGACACAGTGTGCATGTAGTAGAGTCAG
This sequence comes from Acanthopleura granulata, assembly GCA_016165875.1. Classification (NCBI taxonomy): domain Eukaryota; kingdom Metazoa; phylum Mollusca; class Polyplacophora; order Chitonida; family Chitonidae; genus Acanthopleura; species Acanthopleura granulata. The sequence continues at coordinate 2,818,602 of JABBOT010000016.1, read as the reverse complement.
TCTAGGTATAGATTACTAGGTAGATACAGTGTGCGTGTAGTAGAGTCAGTCTAGGTATAGATTACTAGGTAGATACAGTGTGTGTGTTAGGGGGCTAACTTTAATTGAGATTGTATTCATTTGTGTAATATGCATGTAGTATCAGTAGATTTGTCTAGTTTTGTAGTTTTATTCAGAAAGAATTAAATATAGCAAAAATGCAAAAAAGTTTTATCTTCTGTAGCAGAAATTTCACATTGAAAGGCTCAAAACTTAAAGTACCATTTACAGTATAAAATTCATCTTTCACATAGTAATGTGCCACTATGAAATCTAAATGATGTCGTTAAATTGATTGAGATGTCATGTTTAGGAAAAGAAATATTTTAAGAGATTATGTATGTAGAAAACACAACTTGGCTCTGGTTGGTGTGCAAATCTGAATGGTCATTAGGGCAGGGTCTGTCCTCTGTGAGGTCCGTGCTGGGGCTATAAAAGTCCAGCCCTAATGAAACTCTAGGGGAGACACACAGGGGACACCCAGAGACAAGAGACCCAGAGACACCCCAGTCAGTATGGTCAGCTCCAGGGATATGTATGTATCAGCTTACTACATGTACCATGTAACACAGCCAGATGGTATTCAGTATATATGACAGCCTTCAACTGTACCATGTGGTTGTGGTCAGCCTTGCAGTCAGTCTTGTAGTTAGAGTCTTGAAGGCAGAGTCATCAGGAGTTACAGTTATGTCCCCAGTCAGTACAGGATGGCAAGAATACAAAAAGATGTCTCCACTTCTGTGTTGTGTTCCTTGTCTGTTGGTCCTACCAAGCTAGCCTTCCCAAAGCTTAAATAACTGGTGGTCAATGAACACCCACAACCAGCCCGGTTACACTAGTGTGAAAATGCTACTTAAAGTTTCAACCAAAATGTATTATTTTATCACATTTTAATAATACTTGCTTCTAAAATAGCAGCTTTGGAGGCGACATTTTAGGCCTTTTCCAGCGTCTAAGGCCAATCACACTTGATTTCGTTTCTCTTCATGATATATTGAAAACCTAGTGCGAGTTGCGGAACAATAATCATTATTATTATTCGTTTACATTTTATGATAATCTCACTTCATGTGACAATTTCATGCAAGACTAAAATGAAACAATGAGTCCTGACCAAGGGGGGAGGGGGAGAGGAGGAGAGACATGTAACAGGAAACGAGGAACTAAGTGCAAATGGCCTAATGAGTGGCCCCATAATACAGATATTTATTTATATACATAAACAGCAAAACAGACTATGTGCATGTTACACCATACAAACAGAGACCTAGGTGGAATGCCTTTCTTAAGGAGTAGACTAAATATAGGATAGTCCGTCTCCCAGAACAGCAGAAAATTTTTTCGTCAATTAACTGTGACCTGAAAAAGAAAACATATGCGGCATCACTTTACAAGATGTAGTATCATGCTTACGTTTCTGTTATGGTCATAAAAGCTTTTCTGGAGTACAACTAGCTTATAGAACAGTATCGATTGTAACTGATTATACACCCATCTTTTCTGCAAGGTCTGTGTATGGTGGGCCCACTGATGGGACGGACTAAAGCACCAATGGACAAAACCCTTGCAGACAAAAGCACCCACGACAAAACCCTAACAGACAAAAGCACCAGGAACAACAACCCCTCCCTCCTCTTCCCGCCAGACAAAAGCACTGTGGACAAAACCCTCCCCAGACAAAAGCACTAAGGCCAAAACTCTTGCCAGACAAAAGCACCATGGACAAAACACCCAGAGACAAAGCACCGGGGACAAAACCCTAACAGAAAAAAGCACTGGGACAAAACCCCCAGAGACAAAAGCATTGGGGATAAAATCCCTACAGACAAAAGCACTGGGGACAAACCCCCCAGAGACAAAAGCATGACAATCAGTATTCCTAACAGAGGAGGACTGATATAACCTGCCCGACTGAGAAAACGTCAAATTTTCTCTTGAAGTAACACTTAAATACTTGTATAGTAAACTTTATATAGAAAAAATATTTCTGCAGATATCTTGGGGATATTGCTTGATTAATTATAAACTGTGAACAGAATTTTTTACTTGTACAGAACATTCTTGAAATACATTTGGACATTTGATAGAAGTCGAGCTGGCCTTGTCTTAATTATACATAACAGCGTGCATGCACGCACACTTTTTTAAATAATCTTGAGTTCATATATGTTGATGTAATGTGCGTCATTTTAAACCCAACAGTTTTAACAGAAAACAATTCTCATAAAGTTAATTTAGAGAAGATGAACCATGGCTAAAAACTGAGGAGCTAAAGGCTGAGGAACTTAAGGACTTCCTGAAGGAAAGAGATGTCAGTTGTTCCTCCAGAAAACACTGAGAAAGGTGATTGGTAAATTAATGCCAGTAAAATTTGCCTGACATTTATGACAAGTCTCATGATATAGCAGGACTTTTTCTGTCTTTAGTTTCAAACTCGTCACTTCGCTACTGAGACACTGCAGACCATCTATAGGTGAAACACTGTTTATGTTTTCAGTGCTAACTGCTACATTTCAAATCCTTTGAAGTTTCAAATTATCAGAATTAATCCACAGCTGGCCATCTGTGAAGGCTGATCACAACATTGTCCAAATTATCAGAATTAATTCACAGTTGGCCCTCTGTCAAGGTTGATCACAACATTGTTCAAATTATCAGAATTAATCCACAGCTGGCCCTCTGTGAAAGTTGATCACAACATTGTTCAAATTATCAAAAATAATCCACAGTAGGCCATCTGTGAAGATCGATCAGAACATTGTTCAAATTATCAGAATTAATCCACAGTTGGCCCTCTGTCAAGGTTGATCACAACATTGTTCAAATTATCAGAATTAATCCACAGCTGGTCCTCTGTAAAGGTTGATCACAACATTGTTCAAATTATCAACATACAGTTGACCAACTATATATCTTCAGTGGTGCATGCTAAGGTCAAAACATTGTTCAAATTATCAGGACTGATTCAATGTTGATTTTCAACTGTGCTTGGGTCATAAGATTGTTCAGATTTTCAGGACTGATCCACTGTAGATTTTCAAAACATTGTTCAATTTTCAGTGCTCATCCATTTTAATTTTCAAAGATATTTAGTTCAGAACTTCGTTCAAATTCTCAGTACTGACCCAATTTAGATCTTTAAAGATGCTTGAGTCAAGACTGTTCAAATTCTCAGTATTGATACAGGCACATTGTAGATTTTCAAAGATGTTTGGGTCACAACATTGTTCAAATTTCTAGCACTGATCCACTGTAGACCTTCAAAGATGCTTGGGTCAAAATGCTGTTAAAATTCTCAGTACTGATCCAAAGCTGATTCCATGGAGGGCTGATTTCAGTTTTGTTGCACTTGTGATTCCTTTCTGCTAAGAAATTGACTAATTGCACCCTGTCCGTGATTTTAACCATGTATTATTTTTTCACATATGGTCACATGGCTAAAGGAACACATATACAAGTAAGTGTACCTCATACAGTATAGTCGGATCCTAGCCTTATGTCCTCCGCCCACCGTGGTCGGACTGTCAGCATATTATCTGCTGACCATACACCCACCATATGCTGACCGTAGGCCAATGGTGAGCAAATCAGCCGTCACTATGAGTGTATCATTCGGCTATCATATGTTGGTGATGGTCGGGTCATGGCGCCACAATCCGTGTATGATTTTGCAACATTATATACCTGGCCGGCCTCACTTCAATATTTTAACTTTAGTTTAATGTTACATATTTATTTTACTATCTTGACAAACTGTGATTACTGTGAGAAAACCTTTCTAATGCTGATAAATCATCACCACCTTATTTCCAAAGCTTCTACGTACAAAATGCATAGTCAGCTTTGGTAAATCTGTCATGGCCGTTACGAAAAACATCAAACTGGGGCAGTTCTGCATGAAGGAGGCCCGTAAGGTCATATCGGTGTCTTCATCACACTGCTCATGTATTGATTACAGTGTTTGTCTAAAATAAGCGGCGACGACCCTACGATCCTCTTTGGCTGATCTCAAATCAGTGCCGTTTTACATGTAGGAAGTTTGTAAGGTCACATCATTATGTTCATCACACTCCTCTGTGTGCGGAATGCAAAATTAAGCCTGTCGAAAATGGGACACAGTTACCTTTCGACTCTCACCTCTCTTAGGCACAAGTTGAAAATGGCAAATATCACGCTTGAACTTTCCATTCTCTGGAATGGAATAAATAGATACAGTGCTAGATACAGTAGGCGGGTATGTCCCACTGGGGCTTGTCATGACCTGACAATGAGAAAAAGTCTTCAGACGAGTTCAATTTGTGTTTACATGGCTGGAGTCACATCGTCTTAATGATAAGTGTGCCAAAACTAGGTACCTTATAATAACCATGAACTCTGATCAATAATAAACCTACCTTCCAGTCATCATCCACAGAGTATGGCAGGAGGATCGGGTATCCCTCCGCGGAGGGAGGGGAACATGACACGCGTATGGTCGGCTGAGGGTCAGCGAATCATGGCCCGACCCTTCGCGTATCCTCAGGCCACCATGGACATAGGATTTAAGGTTAGGATCCAACTGTACTGTTAATGCACTATGAAAAACTTTGCTTCTTCTCATACACAAATGTAGGAGTTCATGAGTAAACACACAAATAACGTACAAGACACACATGTACTGACACGTTCTGGAGTTGAACCCCTGCCAGGAACAGATCGTGGACTTAGGACAAACCCGTTTTACCGATATGATATATGGCACTACCAGGGTATGGATATACATGCAACTGAGCCTCTGGTGACCTAGTGAAGGCCATTGTTAAAAATATGTTTGCTGCTGGTAACCTGACTTATCCACCAAACTAGGGCCATACTCTAAGGTTTTCATTTGACTTTCGATGGAATTTAATTATTTATTTATTTTGTTTGTTGCATAATTCCATCAAAAGCCAAACAAAAAAAATACTCATTTTCTTTCCAAAATGTTCACTTCTTTAAAATACTTCTTCTGTAAACCAGATTAATCACAAAGAGAAAAAAAAAAACATATTTTTCTGAAACGAGCAATATTTTAACAATGGCCTCACCGTTCCCAATGTCTTAGCTGTGTCTATCCTTAAAAGTTTTATTACTGGGCTCAAAACTTTTTACTGGTATCTTGATAAAAGTTTATTTTTGTCCCCATGTTGATTTCTTTAAAATCCCTATCCTTTTCACATGACAGAATAAAAAAAAAAAAGGAATTCCCTACTTACCAATTATTTTATCTCATAGAATCGTGTTATGCATAACAAAAAGCTTTTCAACCATGGCCTGGGGTATAGCATTCTCATCACCCAGGAGTCTAGAGTATCCAAAAAACCAGACATTACCACACATCTCTGATTACTAACACAACAACCGATATTAGCCAAAGCCAGAATGTCAGAGGTGGCTGCACAGTGCAGAGAAATTGAACTATGTAGGGGTGCTCAAGTCAAGGTGGCGAACCCTCCGACATATATACTGCAGCAGGGGGTTTTCTAGCCACTTTCTTGTTGTGTTATCCCCTACAACAAACATTGGAAAACTGAGCTCTAAACCCATTTCAGTTTGTACTGCTTTCATGAAATAAGAGTTCATACTGCTTTCATGAAATACGTTTTTTTTTACATTGGTAATGAAAAAATATTGAGTTTTCTGATTTGTTCAAGTTGAGTTTCTAAAAGGAAATGAGCTAGAAAAATTTCTGCAGACATGACCTATAGGACTGACACATTCACATGCAAAATCCAACTTCTTATGAGGAAACATGAGGTTTCTGCAGACATGACCTACTGAACTGACACATTAACATGCCAAGTTTCACTTCACGTGAGGAATCATCAGGTTTCTTCAGACATGACAGACAATATGGCGATGGACCTAGGATTCTGAATGTCAGCTAAGCATGTTATCGTAACAACATACATGGCCAGATGGTGCTGAAATGGCTCCGAGCTCTTACAGCATTACATCACACAAAACTCAACCAGTGATACTCATGTCGATCACATGGGCTCATTAATGATGGAAGAGTGAATTTTTCCACATCTCTCTACAAAATCTCACGCACGTTGGAAAGCCTGCCAGCAACCTGCGGATCGATGGCCGTGGGTTTCCTCTAGGCTCTGCTCAGTTTCCTCCCACCGTAACGCTGGCCGCAGTTGTACATGTATAAATGAAATATTCTTCAGTACAGCACAAAACACCAATCAAATACATAAATAAATATAAATTTTCAAACATTCAACCCAAATGTAGCCTGATAGCTATTTTGTTAACTTGTTCCCTGGAAGTGAGACATCACAGTTTGTCCTCAATATAGACCAGGGACTGGAACAGAGTTGGATGGGAGGATTATGTAATTCTTCTGGAAAAAAGTCATATCAAACAAAATGTCAACATTTTTTAACTACACAGGTATAGTATCGAATCAAACAGAGCAATTACTGCACAGAAATTAATCGGTGTCCCATTCTCAACAGACAACGTCAGATGACGCTTATGTGCTAGCTAACATTATCCAATCACTGCTAATTAGTGCTCTGACGTGGACCGAGTATCCTGCCATCCTTCGCCCATAAACTTCACCACCATTAATGATATAAATGAAAAATTCTTGAGCAGCATATGTTAAAACGCATTTTAAACTCTTAACATTTACCATGCTAAAATGAGCAACAATGACCACAGTAAATGACCAGAAGGCATATTTTTAGAGGTATAAAATATCACATTTTTGAGCTGAAACCTACATTTTTCCAGTAAACAGTCAACCCAAATACACCTCAAGAAACCTTTGTACAATCAACAGAACTCTGAGAATCAGGGAAAATAAAAGCAACTTCGTCAAGGACATACTTTTACATCATTTGGCAGGGATGGATACAGGGTCTTATTGAGTCCATCAAAAGGACTTTTCTTTAAAATCAAATTGGCAAAAATTTGAAAATTCAAATGATTTTTTTGATAAAAGAATCTGATATTTATTATTAAATTGGTAAGTCTGAGTAATCTACACATACAAAAGGCAGTTACCAATATAGTTATGGATTACAAAAGGCGGTTACCAATATAGTTATGAATTACAAAAGTTGGCTACCAATATAGTCGTGAATTACAAAAGGCGGTTACCAATATAGTCATGAACTACAAAAGGCAGTTACCAATACAGTCATAAATTACAAACTGGTCGTTTTTTGAGCGTGAGGCTGGTGTGTTTGCATCGAGAACTTGTCAGCAGATGTGACAGATGTAGTATTTACTTGGACATATGCAGCTACTTTGATCCATTTTGTGTTGCCCCTGTTAAAACCAACCTATCCTCAATAAAATTAGTTGGGAAAGCATGAAATTTTCAGGGAAAACATAGAGAATGAACTGATCGGGCAATCATATTTCATTACAGGCAACCTCAAAGACAGCTGCTGGTTGCTCTGTGGGTACCCAGGAAAAATCCTTAAAATTGAGCCTTTCCATCCTGTATGTATGATGTGTGGTTAGTTATGAGTAAACAGGCCTTAACAGCAGGTCTGTAATGCCCACAGCAGTTTACAAATCTATTAATAATATCCACACATGGTTGGAGTTATTCCCACATGTGCCACAGTGAAGAACAATGCTGGAAATTCTGGGTAGAGCCGGATAGGCCATCCTTGAAAAATTCTTTGTTGCAGGTAACATAACCCTATCTCAAAAAACTACAGGATCGGTCGGCAGAGAAATAATCTTTTTTGTCCTTGCTGATGAAAAACTGATTTTGAAGAAATAAACATGAGGAGAAAAACAGAAAAAAAGAGATTCCATCTAAAGCCAGATGAAAACTTTAAAGTAGGGCCATTTTTCGGAGGGTTAGTCAGGGTACCCGCAACATTATTTTTAATGATGGCCTTTGGGCTACACCTGGGTTTTCACACAGTATGATACATACTATGCTCCAGCAGCTTTCTATGTGTAGGTATGTCTGCTTAGGTTTTATGTCCAACTCAACAATTTTTCAGTTACATGAGTCCTGAGGATGCGCATGTGCTCTGTTTTCTGGTGACAGGGCGAGTCCATGTCACCAAAGCGCTGCCGCCACTGGAGCATCATGCCGAAGACACCAGACACGACACCCCACCCAGTCACATTACACCGACATCATAGCCCACCAGTCCTGTTTCCTTGTTCTAACCTCTCTTTGCTGAGCACCAAGCAAGGCTGCAGCAAGTGTCATTTTTAAAGTCTTCGGGATAACTCCACCCTGGAGTGATCCCTGATCTCCCGACCTTGCAGAATTGTGTAAAGTTTTATCTAACCAGTGGGTGTATGGAATGTCACCCTGTGGGGAAGGTGCAGGGCTCCTCCACACCACACGTCAGGCACTGTATATGTAACAATGGATGGATGTATGATGCTTACAATCATTGGCTGGCTCATGAGACCTGGGATCAAACCAGGGTCAGGTCAAAGCAAAGAAAAAATGGTACCTGTTGCTGCCCCACTTGGCACTCAGCATTGAGAGGTTAGAGCAAGGAAACAGGACAGGTCAGCCTGGTGTCAGTATAATGTGACTGGGTGGGGTGTCATGGTGTCTTTGGCACGATGCTCCAGCGGCAGCAGCACTTTGGTGGCATGGAGTCGCCCTGCCACAAGAAGACACAGTATGTATGTTCTAAGGACTCATGACTGTTTTGTACGATGTTAAATCCAAGTACACATACATACCTAATCATTGCCAACTGCATGTGCCAACCTGTTTACACCCTCTACATGTGAGCACCTAATTTACACATGTACACCTCATCCACACAATCCACCTGAATACACCTCATACACTCTCTACATGTGTGCACCTAATCTACACCCTTGACATGTGCACATTTAATCTACACCTATACATGCACAAATATTCTACAAATATTCTACACCATCAACATGAATACACCACATGTACACCTTCTTTATGTGTGCAGTACAAAAGCATAGAAACTCGGAAGATGACAAGTAAAACTTAGTCGAAATATTGAGAACGTCAACCATGCGTTACATTTCTTCTTTTTTCGGAGTTTCTATGCTTTTGTACTTTACTAAGCTAGTTGGTGGATCAACAAGATTTATGTGTGCACCTCCTCTACATTCTCTACATGTGTACACCTGTTCTACACCTCCCGCATGTGTAACATCATCTGCACCCTCTGCATGTGCGTATGTGCACTTCTATGTCTTTACATCTAGTCTACACATGGGTGGGGGAATGGTCACTGGTGGTGTAAGGCTGAAGGAGGCCGGTGTAAGGTGGAAGGAGGCGGGTGTAAGGCGGAAGGAGGCAGGTGTAAGGTGGAAGGAGGCGGGTGTAAGGTGGAAGGAGGCGGGTGTAAGGCGGAAGGAGGCAGGTGTAAGGTGGAAGGAGGCGGGTGTAAGGTGGAAGGAGGCGGGTGTAAGGCTGAAGGAGGCGGGTGTAAGGTGGAAGGAGGCCGGTGTAAGGTGGAAGGAGGCGGGGAGCTTGGCGGGCATTTTTGGTGGCGAAGAAGTCAACTGGCCGGAGCACAAATATCGCCAGCTAGTCTGTACATACACATGTACAGGATCATGTTTTTCCACAGATGCCCTAAAAATGTAGACTGATCAGGCACAATCACACTGAAGTCTCTTACATTTGCCAGGCCTGGTGGTTAGCGTGCTAGTGCAGTACCATAACCCAGGAGCCTCTCACCAATGCGTTAGCGGTGAGTACAAGTTCAGCTCATGCTGACTTCCCCTTCAGTCGTACGAGTGAAGATCGGCCAGCAACCTGCAGATGGTGGAGGATTTCTCCGGGCTCTGCAAGGTTTCCTCCCATCATAATGCTGGCTGCAGCCTTATGAGTGAATTATTCTTGAGAAAGGTGTAAAACACCAATCAAATAAATGAATAAAATCGTGCCACGAACGATTTACAGATACATGAATTTTCCGCGTCCCGTCATGGGCTGAGTGAAAAAGGCAAATACCTAACATGTATGATCGGCACATAACAACTGAAGATTTACACATTTTACCCAGCCTATAATGCTACGGCAAATGTAAGTACTAATGAGGACCCAACTCGAAAGCATGTGTTATCATGACGACGACTGACACAACTAACATCCTGTGTGTGAAACAGACGCCTCTGGTGTGGTGTGTATAGTAATGGGGGTGGATGGATAGGGGATAAGTGTGCAAATTGCAAAATTTGCAAAAATGTATGTCCCCTCTACCCTTCTGAAAAATGTAAACATAGCACAATCATCAATTGCACAGTCTTAACATATTTTTCAGAGACTGACTGCACTTGTGTGCAAATGCACGACCTGGATAAGATGCATACAGAAAAAAACAAAATAAGACATACTTCACAGAGGTATGGATTCAATAATGACATGGACTAACACATGAAAGCAAAAACAACATTGGGAGAGGGGGAGCAAGGGAGATGTATGTGAGAATAAACAACTTCAATCTCTGGCAGGAAAAGAATAATTACAAGTAATATGTACTGTAGGGCCTCTTGCTTAAAACTGTTTCCACAATAGCGACTCTCTTAAAAACACAAGGCATGACAAAATAACCACATATCTGGAATCGTTATTGAATAGATGTACATATCCGATAAAGTTGCTACATTGATCATGCATTCATACTGAGATCAGTTCTGTGAATTATATGGTATGACATCAACATAAAACATTAACCCTATAATGGTTACATGTTTGACATTAACGTATAGCATTAATCTTCCAGTATGACATTAACTATTAACATTAACCTGAGACTAATATGGTTTATTTATTTATTTATTTGATTGGTGTCTTACGCCGTACTTATAGAATATTTCACTTATATGACGGCAGCCAGCATTACGGTGGGAGGAAACTGGGCAGGGCCTGGGGGTGGGGTGGAGAGGGAAATCCACGACCATCTGCAGGTTACTGGCAGACCGACTAATATAATAGTAGTTCCAGGTATAACATGGTCATTCACCATGGGGGGGGGCGTCAGTGGCTCAGTCGGTTAGCACGCTATCGCAGCACAATGACCCGAAGCCTCCCACCAATGCGGTCGCTGTGAGGTCAAGACCAGCTCATGCCAGCTTCCTCTCTGGCCGTACATGGGAAGGTTTGCCAGCAGCGTGCGAGTGGTCATGGGTTTCCCCCAGGCTCTGCCCGGTTTCCTCCCACCATAATACTGGCTGCCGTCGTATAAGGGAAATATTCTTGAGTGCGGCGTAAAACACCAATCAAATAAATAAATAAATAAATAAATTCATCATAGGTGGCCTAACACATGAAATTAACATACATACAGCTAGGACAGGTATTACAGGTATAAGATGTCCTAAATCACTACAACCTCTATACCCAGACTGCAAATACAGGATGGTGTATGATCATAAATTATATCACTAAATTTAGAGTTTTAAAGTAAAGAAATACATGTATGAGATTGTTTTCAAGGAATTTAGCTTCATACACATTGCAAATGACCTAAAATTTCACCCCAAAAAAGGGCATTTTTAGAGGTAAATAAATGTCATGAAATATTATATTTACTGCCGAAAGTTACATTTTGCCAGAAGGAAATCATCCTACCTTCCAAACAAATCTTAAAACACCTTCCTACAATCAATCCAACTCCCAGAATCAGGAAATATGAGCAAGTTGGTAATGGATGAAATTTTATATCATTTTGGGTGCATGCAATCTTTTCTCTTCTGTGAGTGTCAAGGTGCATGAATTAGCTTCCAAACAAATAGGGTGACATAAGTCAAAATGTCTAAAATAGCTCCCAGCTGCCAGAGAGAGGTTGCATAACAGGCACATACCATTCCCATGTCTTAGAACTTTCGGGATGGGGGGGGGGGCTGGGGATAGGGGGGTGGTAGGGAGGTCGTCTGGTACAGAATGAAACTGACCCATCTACGGCAGTGGCGAGGAGTGGGAGTTACGCAGGGGAGGTGCTTGGAACAGCCATGACGTCATCACCATCCAAAATGAATGAACCCGAGGGGTAAACTTGTCAGTCACTTAAACAGCATTTCGTGTGACTTTCAACGCAGAACCTTAAGGCAAACTCCTCGCGACAACACCGTAAAAGCCGTTCCTAAACCGCCACACTTCACAAACGTACTGATTGCAGTGTGAACGTCGATTTATTTAACTTTCTCTGTCTGCGCCCGTCTTTTTCTCTTTTTTTCCGGTGTATTAAGTAACGATATTTATACCTTGTGTTCTAACTTACCGGTATAAAGTTGTTAAGTCAAGTCGGACTTGGCAAGTGAAGTATCTAAACTCCTTCAGTTCTCACTTCAAAATGTTAACGTCTATCGTTATAATTCACTGTGACAAACTTACCTAGTTTAGTTCTTAAACTCCACGTACGGTCAGCCTGGCGAAAAGTTCACAGGAACGGGATCATTTGTTAGTTTTCCCGAGCCCTTGTATACAGCAAGCAAGCAAGCAGTTAGCCTGAAAGATGAAGTCCGAAGCGTGCTCTGACTGGACCATTGCATTATCGACTAGAGGGGGGAGTAGGTCGTCCACTGTAGACAAATTGACAACTCTCGCACTTCTGCCGTGAGAAATCGGCTTAGGTTGAATATCGGTCATTTGACATTTGCAAAGTTTCCCACTTTTTTTTTCTTTCTTTCTCTTCTTTTCACAGACGGATGTTATTTGTGTTAAGCCGACAAAATCTTGGTTTTAATCTTCTCTGGTATAAATACATGTACCGGTATATGTATACAAACAATAGAATATGTCTGGGGGGAAATTTACAGATAACCATGTAGGCTTACATGTGCATTGTATTAAGGCCTAAATTGCGTGTGTTTCTCAAGGTTAACGGGGCTATAAAAAAACGGGAATATATAGTCTTGAAAAAATGCCCCTGTCATGAACTGTCATATAAAAGCTACGACTTTTGACAGCTTTCGAGAATAGTCATGGAAATGTCACGCATGAATTAATTTAGAGGACCTTCATTTGTACATCTATATGCAGAACACTGTAAAAAAAAAAAAAAGAAAAAGAAAAACGGTCTGTTAAATTTAACATTATTCAATTACTGTGTTCTTCGAGTGTTTGGAAGAGAGATTTTGTTATTGTAACATAATGTGATCAACAACAGAATACATCGTTACACCCACAAAAGTATTCTGTTACGAGAACAGAACAATTCTGTAATGATGTAATAGTTTGTAGCAATAGCGCAGTGTGTTCTGTGCAGTATCACTACAAAGCAAACCCAGTATCCTGTAAAACGGATGATTGTTTCTTCTTTCTTCATTATTCAAGTCTGGTAATACCAATATATCTGGGCTTCATTTTTGTCATTTCGTGAGTCATGAGTAATGGTACCGGTGAAATGTGCGTGTTCACTGAAAAGTCCTAAAAAGTCGTGAATTTTTACTTTGAAAATATACGTGACAACCAGGATTTATCTCTGACTGAATCGTATGTAACTCATCAAACAAATACACATGCAGACGTAGGCTTACATACAGATCTAGGTCTGTGCATACACTTCCGTGGACATATACACCATCATATTATTATCGCCATATTATTATAGCCAACACCTGCCATTTTTCTTTATTTATTTTAAGTTTTGTGTGTACTTATTTCAGTACTTCACCAAAAGATGTTAATTTTTCTCCAGTGTTTTTCAGCAACTTTACTGAAAAGAAGCTATGAACAAATCTGAATCAATGTGTGTTCCTTGCTTGCTCAATTGGGCCTCAATCCAAGAATGAACCCTTAAGATTTTTGTTATGATATATACAGATCGGGATTTTTTTTTCTTCCCCACGACCTTCCCATGCACGTGCGGCCGGTGAGGAAGCCAGCGTCCGATGGTCTTGTATTTACATCGATCGCCAAAAGTACCTGATATAGCTTTTGACACGACAAAGTTACTGCTCCCCAACGTCCAAAGTGTTTATACAAAGGTTGAAAGTTGCACACTACATATTGGTAGACAAAATCAAGTGGTCTTGGTGTACAGTGCTAACGGTCCAAAGAACGCAGACAAAAGCTTGCTGATACATGTACCCTATTCAACGAACAATGCACGCGGACTGCCGAGGAAGTCTACAAAATCCCTGTCCAAGTTTCGAACCCTTAACTCGTGAGCGTGCCCGTGGGTAGCGCATCTTTCTCACCGAGCTATATACGTCCCTGCACTGCAAATTTTGATGAAAAGAGTGAACTTATAACCTGCTCGTATAGGTCATATATACTTGTAACTTCGCAATACTCGGCGATATATGCACAGACAATATTAATCCTAAGAAGACAAAAAAAATAATAATAATTTGAAGAGGAAAAAGTAATTTAAATTGACACAAAAGCAAATATAACCTATATAAGTTGAGAGCTACAAACGGATTGCATCCCACACATTAAAATTATACGTTAACTTTATATATACCCTAAAAAATCTTCCCTTAATTCCGTTTTAAGAACCTGTTGGTTGATGTAACTGATTAATCCGTCCCTGTCTGCATGGTGACGAATTATTCCGTTCCTGAAAACGGATTAATCTGTTAGAATGAAGAAAATGCAATCCTTTATCCGTCAAATAACGGATTTAGCGGAAGATTCTTTTGGGGTTATACACGTAGGTGTATGTAGACAGTGTATGTAGATAGTGTGCACCACATACATCTCCGAGATGATAAATATATTGAAGCCATATCATATCTTGTCTTTGACACGGGTGTATACATGTATGTCGTTTCATTTAACTTTGCCAATGACCTCAAACGTGTCTTCCGTTAAATCCGTTATTTAACGGATTGTCTTACCCTTGCTCTAACGGAAAAACTCGTTCCTGGTAACGAATTAATCCGTTCATGATAAGTAAGTAATCCTAATCAGACAGGAAATAATCCGTTAGATCAACGGAAAGACAATTCGTCATCCCTCAAATAATGGATTTGACGGAAGATTTTGTCCCTTTTTTCATAAGGGTGACATATATAGTTCTGGGAACCAAGGAATGCTTGCGATTCGACGATGTCATTCTCTGCGTAAGTGAAAATAAAATCTCAAATACGTCGCCTACGTACAATGAGCTTCAAATTATTAACTGTATTCCCTATTATGTTGGCATAACTGTATGTACAATCATGTTCTGGTGAAATGTGAAAATGAACTTGGTACATCTCGTAAATACTTCTTTTCAATAGTACCTGTTATAAAGGCTCAACGCGTTGTTGTGGTTTAAATAGTTACCGTAACCAACCCGATTAACCTTTCAAAAACAACAACAAAAGCCATAACAATATATACTGGAAACAAGGCTTAGCATTGCACATAGCCTATACATTGTTTTGTCACGCTTTGCCCCCTATCTTTAATAGTGTTGTATATATCCTCCTAGGCCTACATAGAGCCTTCACACCCTTAGCTAATGTCACAAATGGACTCTTCCAACAAGATGGAGAATTGTAATGCGATATGACAGCCTAACGCATTTCAACATGTGATGTACCATTTAGTGGAAGTGTTAACCACGATATATGTACATCGGTTATGTGGCTGATCTGAGCTCTAGGCTTCACTCGCACAGCGGAGAGAACGTCATTTTTCTTCATTGAACCGACACGGATATCAATATACAGCTCATGCAAGATAATTGCTCCATACATGTATATGACTGTCTTGTTAAGAGTCCAGGCTCACCAATGTGGTCACCGTGAGTTTAAGTTCAGCTTATACTGGATTCCTCTCCGGCCAGACTTGGGACCTGCGGCCGGATGGTCGAGGGTTTCACAATTTCCGCCTACCATGATGCTGGCCGCTGTCGTAGAAGTGAAATATTCTTGAGTACGGCGTAAATCACCAGTCAAATAAAAAAATAAATGTTGAGAGTGCAATAGTTTACATTAAGACGTCGATGTCGCAGGTTCGAATCCAAGTGTTTCTGATTCGGTTGTTGCGTTTTGTTGCGGTTTAAAGGGAACAGATAGGAGATTTGTCAGCAACCACATAACAGCTAATTAACGCTGATCGCATGCTTTTAAGCTTCAGCCCATAATCTTGCACAAACTGTACGTCATGAGAGAAACAAATTTAAGGAAAACTCATTTTCTGCCTTTACCTCCCAGACAAGTGCAATGACTAGTCTTATATTACTCCGCCTTCACATATTTTCAACAGGTAAGCGAGATCCCGACATACCTGTGAATTTGCATATCATAACAATCGGCTACACAGAGAGATGCTCATCGGCAAACTGATTTACGGTCTGGCAGGCACACGAGCATGTATAAAGATTGGCAGCTATAATTCCGTGAAGGTATATAAATAAAATGTATTTATAACCCTATGCCTGCATATATCCAGTTATATCCGTCACCTACATATTTATTTGTTTATGTCATTTACTTCTTTTATTTATTTATTTAATTATTCATCAATTGAGTTTCAGCTGTAATATTTATTTATTTAATTGATGCTTTACGCCGTACGGAAGAATATTTCACTTACACGACGGCGGCCAGCATTATGGTGGGAGGAAACCGGGCAGAGCCCGGCAGGAACCCACGACCATCTAGTAGACCTTCCCACAGACGATCAAAGACGAAGCCAGCATGAACTGGTCTTGAACTCACAGCGACCGTATCAATTGCTGAGAAGCACCAGGGTTATTGCGGCGCGCTGGCGCGCTAACCCCTCGGCCACGGAGGCCTCCGATACCACCTGTAATAAGCCGTGACTAGGCTTACTAACGGAGAGTATTAATACGTGGGCAGTAATTACTTTCAAACTTTAAAACAAACCCAACACTCTGTATAACGGGTGGATTATAACAGTGTGGAGTTTTGCAGACCATGTGGGGAGTTGTAAAGTTGCTACAAAGTGATGTTTTGCTCACGTGGAAAAAGATATGACGTCAGTTCATTGAGGAATCTGCTTTCATGTATCAATTGAGCAACACCTCCAAAGCGGTCAACGGCAACGAATGAAGGCATCCTATAAGCTTTATTCCTCTCTCACCTCCTACCCACATGCATATACGTATATGTAGCATAGTAAAAAAGCAAAGTTCCTCCGAAGAAGTTCATTTTGATGTTCTCAATATTTCAACTTAATTAAGTCACCATTTCTCGAGGGGATCACTTGATTAAAGTCGAAATATTGAGAAAGTTAAAATAAATTTCTTCGGAGTTACGTTGCTTATTTATTATGCTAAGCCACTCAGTGGATCAACTGGATTCTGGCCGACACTCCAAGTCACGGACCCTACTCTTCATCCAAAGACAGTGGACTTCCAGAAGAGTTACAAGCAACTAACCAAAGCTGAACGACATTTCTCCTGAGGATGACTTTAAGTCGAAAGATTGAGAACGTCAAAATGAATTTCTTCGGAGTTACTTTGCTTATTTATGTAAGTATGAATATATATATATTTCAGACAGAGTTGTAAAATGTGTAGCACTTACCCAGCTATTAATTATAAAGTCATAACACAACTTACGTGAAAATGTACATACATGTATATTATATATATATATATATACATATATACATCCCAGTCTTAAATGGCCATCCCGCGTGTGACTTCTGTCTAGGTGTGTAATTGGTAACAACTAATCAGGCCTACAGGTAGAGGGCTAACTGACCACTGCGGTGGGTGTGCAGGGCCTGTCGTAACTGACCGATGGCTATCTTGACCAGTCGCAGCCCCTTTAAGCCCCACACCGGACGTTGCATCCTTGCAACTGACCCGGGCGACCCGTGCTTGAATGTCTTTTGTACAAGGGCTGTGGACAAACAACTCCACTATTGTTCACACAGCCCCGTGCGGCCGTCAACGAAGACAGCCTGAGGGAGGGATTATGAATGAAGCCCCCAGGGAGCCTGAGTTTGAAGCTGACTCAAGCGGACCGCTTATGTTATATGCTGAGATATATGTTTATTCTACCGTATGCCAGTAATATAGGCTATACATTCTCAATTCACCACGCGTTGAGTTCTGTAGGTCAAACAGAACATGTATCAACACGTACAGGCTCATGCATCAGCTAAAATAATATAATGTGCCTCTATTTGTGTATTGTAACTATTTTCTCCTTTCATTTTAAAATAAAAACCGTTGGATTAAATTAAAGGACATTACAAATTAATAAGAAAATATCTAAAATACGAATATTTATTATTTGAAAGGTATACAGTGTACTCAGGAATATTTCACTTACAGAAAGGCCAGCATTAAATAATTGTGGGAAATAGCAGGACATAGTCCAGAGGACACCCACAGCCATCCGGAGGTTGCAGGCAAATTAACTTCATTGCTTCTGAGTGGAGAGAAAGTAGGCCTACGTTGGCCAGAGTTGGCCACAGCATTCACTCTGATGAGTGTCTCCTGGGTGATTGTGAAATATGAATATTTATCATGATTTAAAACATGATTTTAAAAGTCAATGCTTTTAAAAAAGTCAATGCAAAATGAAGTCTTGCTATAACATTAAGATTTAGCCACTAAAATTTCATATTATCCTTCATTATCATCTATATATGTCTTCTTCTTCTTATTATTATTAGTGAAATACCCGGATGCTGCATCCAGTATTATACTTGTTCATATAACGAAGCCCACGTATGGTCCCCAAATGATCCTCTTTAGTCTCAACTGGCTGAATATTTCTGACAGCTGCCAATCAGCAATTTCCCCCTGTTAAGCCACACACCTTTGTAACGGTTTATTATTCGAAGTGGTGGTTTCGTGAAAATAAATTCACATAATTTGTCAGTGCTTAATTCTTTTAAGTTGTCAGATGTCTACATGATACCGGCGAATATTCGAGCTGTTTCATCCATTTTCAACATTTTTGTCTTGTTTTGAACCTGGGCAGTTTACCTGATTTTGCAGATGCGTATGCATATTTGGTATACTGTAAATTGAAACTTAATACAAAGTCGATAACTTCCATTGGTGAAACCAAGTTTTTTTTTTTCTGTTTTGGCCAATTTTGAAAAAAATATGTCTTTTTTTGTTCTGGTATAGATTTGACCCAGCTATTCTGTCATGTCAAAGAGGCGTTTCTTCCTTTCCCAATTTAATGCTTCTAGCATGCTTGTTTCCAGATGGTTTATGAAAACCTACTGTTGAAGTCAGCTCAAACATTTCCACATGCACAATTCACTTAAAGCATCCGAATTCAAGATATGCCCTCATGAAAGAGAGTTTTAAACAAAACTTCCGTTTTAAGACCACCGTATACTTTATGGTCCTATAATTGCACTATACGCAATAACCAGACCCCTTTTAAACAGACCAGGTTCTGGATTATTTATTTGTTTAATTTTCTTACCTCTGTATTTGCTGTTTAACGCCATACTCACAAATTTTTCTCTCACACTATGGCTGAGTTTTCTGGGCAGAGGGATCTCGAATGCCTGGGATAAACCTCCCGACCTTTGGAAGATTCGTGGACGGTCTTTCCAACGTGTGACGTACAAATGTGGATACCATATTGGCAGAAGACAAGTGGTCATGGACCGATAATTTTTCATATTTTTTAGGGCAAATAAGGAATTTAGTTTTAAGACAGTTAGGCCTACCTTTTCCATACTTTTGATGTTTAACAACAGTTTTCAAACAAACGAAAGGAACAAGCGGGGGATAGATATTTTTAAAATAACGAAACAAAATCGAGACAACAATGTTATAAATGTTGAAATAAAAATAAAATAAATTGCACTAAAAATTGCACATATTAACAGAACTGCCTTATGTCGATTATATCAGCTTAAACATTTCTGAATGAGCCCTTCAACTTTTCTGTTATGTAAAGCCAATTTAACATTAAGAACATTGTTACTGTCTAGTACAGTATTCCTCTACAGCGTTTTGAACGAGAAATATTATGTATATAATGTGCTGACACGAGCGGCACATGGCTTTAAGGCGGTCCTCCGTGGACGACATAACCCAGGAGCTTCTCACCATTGCGTCGCTGTGAGTTCAAGTCCAGTTCATTCTTGCTTCTTCTTCGGTCGTACGTTGGATGGTCTCCCATCAACCTGCGGATAGGTGTGGATTTTACCCACTGACCGCCGGCAGGTTACTAGCAGACCTACTCACGTACAGCCAGAGAGGAAGCTAGCCAGAGTTTGACTTGAATTCACAGCGACCTCTGTTGTTTCTGAACACGCCAAATGTATTAGGTGTTTCCAGTTTTAAACTACACAGTATGTGGAAAAACGAAGCGTTTTAAGGAAGTAAATATTTAAATATGCTCTATAAAACCCTCTTGTATGCCTGTGCGTTTTTGTCAAAACCAGTTTGGCTTACTGTGTAATTTCGTGTAAATTAAAAAGCTTTCTTCTGACCCTACAATTTACAGACAGTTGTTTTAGTTACATAAACAAGGTGTAAATTTACAAACAATTTTAAATTACGTAAAAAAGGTGTAATTAAATTTACAGACAACTGTAGAGGTTAGATGAACGAGGTGCACATTTACACACAAGTGTTTTAGTTATATAAACGAGGTGTACGTTATAGAGAAGTGTTTTAGTTGCATTAAGTGCAGAGTGCTGTAAACGTACGCGCTGTCTCGCCTGTTTGGGTAAAGGTACGGGTACCAATTTAAGATTTACAACTATGATCAAATAAAACTACAACTTAAGTTACAGTGTACGTAATTCCATGGCGATTCAACACTCTAATCAAACCCACAGAAGACACTTGTATTTGGACAGTAATGTTTGGTGATCTACTCCATGTGTATTTGTAAAGTAGATCGATCCGGAGCTTTAGTTTGTCGGACTGAAAACACAAAAGAGTGTGCATATATACATATAAACATCTTGTTTTACAGTAAACGGTGTTTAACGGTGTGAAATTCTTGGCATGTGTGTGAGCGGGTGTCCAGAATGGTAAGCTAGGTACCGTAGCTGTTTCTACTGAGCGTGAGGAAGAATTCTTCGCTTCAGTACCAGGATATCCACGCGCTAAAGCATTGTATATAACTCTTGGAGTCACAGACACTTCGTATGTTCTAATTCGCTATGCTCAAAAGAACAAATAACTAGTCATTTCAACAAACCTTTATTCAGTACGGGCCACCATCGTTCGTCCCCTCGCCAGACGGTAGTGCTGTCAATTGAATTTCGCGTCCTTGTTGGATTCTCGTTTTCCAGTTCAATTTTCGACAAAATCTCGTCTGAATCTGCAACGAATCTCGCCCTTTGCAGTCTCGACTTAATCTCATCAGAATATCAACTGTTTTCATAATCTCGCCTGAATGTTATGGTCTCTCCAAATAAGTAAGATTGTGATCAAATTTAGCTAATCAGAAAGGGAGGCAACCTGATATTTGGACGAGATTGGGACGACAGCTCCTCCTCCCGGCGAGATTCAGACGACCTTCAGTCGAGAACGCGACATTTTAACAGAATCTCATTCTGTTGTCCGATTTGCGCGCCATTCAACATTAAATCTCGTTCTGTCGTTTGAATGGCGAGTGTTTGAATATTAACTAAATCTCGCGTTCACAACTGAATGTCGTTTGAAGGAGACTGAACCTCGACGAAATCTGGACTGAATCTCTACTAAATCTAGCAGTGGCGTTCGAATATCGCTGTTACTGGTCTGAGGAGAGACAGCATAGTCACATCGGGCTTCCATACCTTACAGACAGATTAAATGTCTGCGGAAACCTGACATCATCAATATGTTCGCCAGAAGTCCTTGAAAATACACACTAAAATAACAACAGATACAAACGACAAATACACAGTTATATCGCACAGCATTTAGTGTGATAAAGTCGATCGTCGATACCACTAACCAGTTTTCAAGACTTTATATACCTGTCTAGATAACCAGACATGAACATATCCAAACCCCTGTATGGGCTACAGTTGTGGCAAACCAAGAGTTCGCAAACACTGATAACACTGATAGTCTACAACAAAACTATCGATCCAACCTCCTCAAGGTGAAAAAGAAAAAAAAAACAAGACAATAAACTCTACATCAACAACAAATACATGTATTGTATTACATTTTATTTTATGTGTTTTTATGTATTTTATACATTTTAGACCAGGATTTAAATTAGAACGTAAATAAACACACATACGAAAAAAAAAAGCTGCTAAACATTCTCTGATTGCTATATGTCTATGCTCTCGTTAAATATATATGTAATACAACGCCTGTATCTATATTTAATGTGGCAACATAACAGTTACAGCATGTTTAGCGGCAAAAAAGAATCTGTGAGGTCAATGTGCTTCAGTCCGTTCAATATTGTCTAAAAAGTCCACCGGAGCAACTCAATCTTTATTTCCGTTTTAGTGACTGTAAAAAACTGCCAAAACATAATGAAAAAACTATTTGGAATCAGCACGAAATGGCCTTTCAGATAATGGGCACTTTCTATAAAATGTGGGAAATATAGTATATTGCTCAACGCTCGCAACTTTCGAGCTGCATTTTTTCTGCAGGGTTGAATAAGCCCGGCTTTTGATAAGTTTCTCGTCCGAACGGCGCTTTAGTCCTGGGTTCGTTTTGTATAGGCTAGATATATCTCGTCCGTTCGCATGATGTCGCAGTTCTTTCAGGTCGCCAAGTGTCTGACAGGAGAGTTGTGTCAACTCTCATGGACTGCTTTCTGTTCGTCGCCATGTACTTTCGTCAGTTTCTCCGAAGCGAACCCCTGGCTTTGCTGATACAGCATTGCGGTCTATGCTACAGTGTTTCGGATACGCTGACACCGGGATAGCCAAATCACATCATAAACACTAAAGACAAGGGAGTTATCCAGATTATTCTCTAACACCCATCCTCGAGAGTCAAATAGACTATCTATATACAAAACACGAATGAACTACATCAAGAAACCTCGAATATGCATACTTATCTAGACTACCTACATGTGTAGTATGGAAGAACTGTGTCACTGAATGAAAATCACGCATATGACGTAACAGCCCTGTACCACATCAATTAATGAAATACTGCACTCCCGGACACAATACATGTATTCAAGTTTCGAGTTTTATTCACCTCAAAAGGGCCACAGGGTGACACGAGAGGATTACAGTAACAGTTTGAACATGGCGTTATAATTATGTCATTATATATGTATACATGAAATGATGTGTCTTTTGCGTTTTCAGTGGTATACAAAGTTTAACTTTACAAATAACTTCCATCGAACCAATACTATAGGCCTATTACTACGCTTTATAAGAACTAAGACATACGTATTGAAGAAAACAATAAAACAATAATAATACTGTCGATAGTTACGTAGTGAACATATTCTAGATACTAGTAAGTATTTACAGAAAACGATACATTTATTATTCCTCAAAATATGTAGAGGGTATAATCCTCTCGACTCATGATGCTACTCAGCAGACAGGAAAGACAGATTCTCATTTTGCCTCGAGCCTCAAAGCCGAACTGGAGTTGTCACGACCTATCACCCACGAGGATTTGCAGTACACCCTATGTTAAAAAAAGAATGGAATCTTAATGTATACATATGTCCCACTGCAAAACCCGATGAACGGACAAGGAAAACCCATCTGAGAAATATAAAAAAAAAACAACTCAAAATGCTGAAACCTCTGCTGTCTCGGAAAACTCGATCTAAAATTTAAGCGCTGACCCGTGATGATGGAATTTGCACTGGTAGGAAAATATTAAAAAGACTGAATTCCGAAACACTGTATTGGACCACTAGGTCACGATGAAAAACGTCTGCAGACTGGCAATACGGTCAATACACTCGAGCTTACACTGTGGGCCACCTTCAACATGCAGTGTCGGGTCTGATCGAGTGGGACATTGTATTAAGGATAGTGTTATACCGCCCAAGAATTCTCACCAGATGGCGCTACACACCAAAGATGTGAGCGCCCACGAAGAACACATTTTTGAACGACAGAACTTCATTTGTTTGATAATTAGGGAAATAGTTCGTTATTTCATCTGTGGTTGTGGAACTGTAGTTGAACTGGTTAAGGTTCATCAGTGTCCTGCACAGGCAACTCTCCTCTTCCACAGCTGAAAACACCCCAGTCTGCAGTATGGAAACAACAACAACATAAATCATAACGTCAGTGGAAAGCCAGCATCGTCGTAGTCAAGGCATTCCGTCATGAAGCTGGTGAGTCTCGTTAGTTGTAAAGCAAGATTCGACAGTTATGAAGGCAAGGTTGGATAGCTGTAAATACGCAGTTGGGCAGTTGTAAACAGCAAGTTTGTAGTCCTGCACCAGAGTATTTTTATGTTTTGTTATATGTAGCGAGAGTAAGGCATCCACCATGCAGTTGCCTTGAAATTTTGCCACGGATGCTAAGTGTCAACGACAAGCCGTCTTCATTTGCTGCAGCCGTTCAAAATATCGTCTCTGCCCTATGATATTTGGTATATAAGCCAAATCGGCATTGCAGAAGTCTCTTGAGATCACGCTGGGTTTAGACGAGACAGGGTGGGGCCTCGCGCCCAACAACAACAACCGCCGCATTGTTACCCTCTATGAAATAACGGTCGTCTGCAAGATCCCCCGCCCTGTCTTGTCCAAAACGTGCGTGATCTTGAGAGACTTCTGCAATGCCGATTCCACTTATTCTTGAAGAAGAAAGAATAACGCTTCAAACAACACCAAGGTATGTCAGGTATGTCACATCCTTCTCCTTAACTAACCTCAAGTTTCAAGCATGTGTTGTGTGGTAGTCTACATGCCGTTAAGACATATCCCTGGCCGCGAAAGTTAAGGCTTGGAGTTCATGGATTCCGCCCAATTACGTGCCATATGAGATTTACGTCATTTGTCTACTTTTATAGTATAGTTGTGTTTAACTTGGTCATTTACAAATGAAACATGTTATTTATGTAAGTGAAATCTCGACTCTAAGCATCGTTGTGTACATATGCAGAAGTAGGTCACATGTGAGTACCAAGGGAGGTAACTCACTACCTGAGATTAGAAGTCTGGATTATGGGCAAACCCTGTTGAACACAAACAAAGCTCTGGATATTAACGTTTGCAAGAAAGCGGGATCCACTGTATTTCACTGATACTACTGGTTTCCTTTCTAGGATGTCCACATCACAAAATTCGAAAACCTTGGCACAGGAGGTGCCCTGTCAGACAGGTCTCCTGTTGTAATCGATTGTTTCAGCCTGAGTTACAGCTAGGTTGGCCAGCCAATCAGCACTTGTTGATTTCAGAGTGATAAGCAATAAACTGTTCTTACCCCCCACTCCCCACCCCTTCTTTCTACACCCACCACCACCACCCTTCCCCCTCTGGGGCCTCCCCGTTATCTTACAACCCTAACTTTTATGTTCCAGAACTTCTGCCACCACCGTTGTAGACTTCAATTTTAACCATTCAGGAAATGTGAAATAGAAAGGTTAGCAGTCACATGTGGGAAAGTCACTCAGTAACTTGACAAAGGTCAGAGGTTTATGCCGAGCACTCCTGATTCTGAAGGAATGATTAAGGCTTTATGCCACATCAGTAGTATCTCAGCCATATCCTGGTGACACGGATTCTGAGCCACTCATAAAGTTCATATCATTTAAAATTCCAGAGTATGGCTAAAATAGTGAAATCTGAGATGCTTTTCTTGTTTTGTTTCAGTACTGCCTATCCTCGAACCCCAGCAAGCCCTGTCTGGTGCTTCATTTCAAGTCTATCCAGGTGATGCTTGACTGTAGTCTGGACATCTCCCAGCTCCAGCACTTCATGCCTTCACCTGTGGTTGCCAGGTAAGTCAGTCAGAGTTATCTCCCTTGTGATTGGAGCTCTCCACTGGTTCTCAGTGTCAAGACTAAACTTAGAGGCAAACCTACTCCTACGTCAAGACTTTGATCTCTAATGTAATGTGTCGCCACTTTACTACGTCATTATTCTGGTTTCCGTATGTTGGGAACCAGGCAGACAATGCATACATTTATAAAGTTATGGAGGGGCCTCCATGACTTATTTTGTTAGCACACTAGCGCAGTGTAATGACCCAGAAGCCTCCCACCAATGCAGTCACTGTGAATTCAAGACCAGCTCATGCTGGCTTCCTCTCCGGCCGTATATGGGAGGGTCTACCAGCAACCTGTGGATGGTCGTGGGTTTCCCCCGGGCTCTGCTCAGTTTCCTCCCACCATAATGCTGGCCACCGTCGTATAAGTGAAATATTCTGGAGTATGGCATAAGACATCAATCAAATAAATAAAATATAAAGTTATGACAGCAAACGGAGTCATGGTAAGAGCTGAAATGTCACACTTTGCCCATAGCGTGCTGGCAGAACATTAATTATGTCCGACCTTGATATGCATTGAATAATGTTTTGACCTGCTTTTCACAGGGAGCTGTATTTGTCACCTTTAGAGAACATTTGGCTTACAACAAGATATCTTCGAATGAAGGCTCCATGGGGTTAGCCATCTTGAATATTAATGACCTTATGTCAGAAATTATTTGTCAATTTGAAAATACTCAGTAAGTTCAAAATTAATACTGCTTGCGTGGATTCGCCATTTTTTCTCATTCGCAATGAAAACATTTTACATAGATTTGAAAATAAAACCGAACCCACTGTATTTTTCCAGTTGAGTCATGTACCTGTAGCTAAATCTCCTCCCCCTCCCCCTCTCTTGTTGCCCCTTCCCTTGATGTACCCCCCCTCTATTGTTAAGCCCTGGTCCCTAATGACATTGCTCCTATATCTGCACAGTCTTTTTCTTTATCAAAGACCACTTGTCTTACGCGAATGTAGCCTCTGTCACCTGTGGAAAGTACATTCCTAACTTTGCCAAAGTTTGGTGGTTTACCCTGGGCACAATTTCTTCCAGCCGTCAGATGTAAGTGAAAACCCCTTAATTTGACGAAAAAATATACATAACATAAATTTTTAATTTTTGCACGATTATATGATTGATTGAAATGGAATAGTTTAAGTGATGTATGAATTGTTTTTGTTCACAGCAGCGGAAGAGGACAGAATGTGAGAGACTGGATACCTTCTGGGGACAAGTCATTGCCACAACAACTGGTATCCACAGTCAGCTTCAATACAATACATTAGTATATGGTCTAGTTTTCTGAGAGCCCTATGAAAATACTGACTCAAGCAAGACTCGAATTCACTTAGGTGTCTAGCCCGCGGGACTCGAATTCACATAGGTGTCTAGCCCGCGAGACTTGAATTCACTTAGGTGTCTAGCTGACGAGACTCGAATTCACTTAGTTGTCTAGCCTGCGAGAGTCGAATTCACTTAGGTGTCTAGCCCGTGAGACTCGAGTTCACTTAGGTGTCTAGCCCACGAGACTCGAATTCACTTAGGTGTCTAGCCCGCGAGATTCGAATTCACATAGGTGTCTAGCCCGTGAGACTCGAATTCACTTAGGTGTCTAGCCCACGAGACTTGAATTCACTTAGGTGTGTAGCCCGTGAGAGTCGAATTCACTTAGGTGTCTAGCCCGCGAGAGTCAAATTCACTTAGGTGTCTAGCCCGTGAGACTCGAGTTCACTTAGGTTTCTAGCCCGTGAGACTCGAATTCACTTAGGTGTCTAGCCCGCGAGAGTCGAATTCACTTAGGTGTCTAGCCCCACCGCTCTACTAACTAAGAAAAATGTACCAAGACAGATTGGGAAAGCTCCCCTGTTAGAGCCTGCATACCCACATTGATGTTTTACGCCATACTCAAGGACATTTCATTTATTCAACGGAGGCCAGCATTATGATGGGTGGAAACCGAGCAGGGCCTGGGGAAAACCCACGACCATCTGCAAATTGCTGGCAGACCTTCCCACATAATACTGGAGAAGTGTGGTGAGAGATGCCTGTTCCATTGTATAGTGATTCCAAACTGGAAGGCTTCCCACTCAGAGATGTTCACATCCACAGGTTTTCGTCTGGCATATATACGTTACAAAACTTTTTGTACACATTTATGCTCCTTTCTGAATAAAATTCTTGTGAGGAGTGCTTCTGTACTGTTTGCCTGTGTATGAAAAACCTAACATGGTATTAAATTTCTCCCTTTGGGTCAGAGAAAAGTTGGTGTGACGTCACTCTTGAACCACATAAAAAAAAAAATCCATATGGCCCAAAAGACCCTCCATACAATCAAAACATTTGACTGTGTTTTAATTTGGTGAAAAAAAATCGAAAAAAGTCATTGAAGGTATTTTTAGATACAGTTTTTAATGCTCATTTCATTCACCATAACATCATTTTTTATGTGGTCTTTCTGTCTAAAGTTTTTTTTTGACCTAACAGGGTACAGAACTGAAGGAATGCGGAGGTCGAGTCTTCGTGGACGGAGTGCCAGAACTTTGTGCACCTCTGGTGAGATTGTATATCAGATTTATGTCAAGCAGCTTTGAAAACCTTTTCTAATCAAGCAAACTATGGATGCCTTTTCTGGTGAAAACAACTGTGTAAACCTTTTCTGATCAAGCAAAAGTGTAAAGCTTTTCTTGTGAAGGAACTGTAAAAATCTTTTCTGATTAGCAACTGTGCAAGCCTTTTCTGGTCAAGCAAAAGTGTAAAGCTCTTCTTGTGAAGGAACTGTAAAAACCTTTTCTGGTTAGCAATTGTGCAAGCCTTTTCTGGTCAAGCAGCTTAGCAAACCTTTTCTGGTCTAGCGTCTGTGTGAACCTTTTTTGGGTCAAGCAACTGTGCAAACCTTTTTTGGGTCAAGCAACTAATCAAACCTATTCTGGTTAAAGATCTCCTTTCGTATTCAAGCAAAAGTGAAAATCTTGTCTGGTCAAACAGCTGTAGGAATCTTTTCGTTCAAGCCATTGTTCAAAACCTTTCTAGTGAATTGGCCATGCAAACCTGTCCTAGCCAAGCAACTAAGCAAACCTTTCTCAGTCAAGGAGTTAAACAAAACCTTTGTGTTCAAGCAACTGTGCAAAACATTTCTGTTGAATCTGGGCAAAGAGCTGTACAAGAGTTAACTGGCCAACCAACCACATGTCGACCAATCTCTTCTGATCAGGCAACTCTATGTACATGTATACAAACCCTTTCTGACCTTTTTCTTTTTTGTCCAGTGACTATGCAACTCTTGTGATTTTCCTTTTGTCATTCAACTTTTATGTCTTACATTATTATATTATTATTCGTACAGCTTTTATCATAGTTCTGCAATGACAAGAAATTGTAACATTTTTACACTCCTGAAATTTGTCTAAAATCAAAATAATTTTTATAAATGTAAAAAAATTAATCCAGATTCCATATTACATTTGTATTTTTTGTTTGTCTCTTCAGTCTTTCAATACTGTATCTTCAACCCACTTTCTTCAAGTCTAAACTTCTTCATCAATGTCTTGGCCTATGCCTACTTATGTGAAGGGATCATAGCTACAATCAGTTGACAGTTGACTTTACAATCGATGTTAAAATTAAGTTAGCCGCTTCCACATAGGCATTGTAAGGTGATTGTAACTTTTCGAAGTTACGATTGTGATTCTAGGCAAAATTTGCTGACCCTCATGTTCTACATCATCATGACTCAGCAGCCAACAACAACAACTTGAGAAAAACTTTTCCTAATGCCTTTCTGAGATAATTAATTTACATACTTTTGCATACCGACTCAAAAATTGCTCACGTATTAGTACTCAGTGTAAATATTAGGGCAGTAGGGGAGTTTTGAGTTCAAGCTCTTTTATTGCTAAAGGTAAGAAAATCCTACTGTACCATGTGATTTAACAAAAATGTTAGACAACTATTTCTGATTACATTTACCGTATCACGAGTGTCATAAAAAGTGTGGCCAAAACCTATTTAGACAGGATGTACTACAGTGAAAAGCTG
This sequence comes from Acanthopleura granulata, assembly GCA_016165875.1. Classification (NCBI taxonomy): domain Eukaryota; kingdom Metazoa; phylum Mollusca; class Polyplacophora; order Chitonida; family Chitonidae; genus Acanthopleura; species Acanthopleura granulata. The sequence goes on along the minus strand of JABBOT010000016.1, from coordinate 2,788,750 downwards.
GAGATTTGTGAACTATACATTACACATGCGCAATTTGACAGTTAGGTCTAAGATTTGGCTACGAATTGATGAGAGCTGGAGCACCGATTGGATAATACTGCCACACAGACAGTCTAAGGTGTTGATGTACTGTAAATTTCTATACTGTCATTTTACACCCAGTTAAAATATATCAGGATTTTATCTGCTTTGGATACAATTGAAAAGTCTTTGTCAGGGGGGCCACCCACCCCCCTGGAGGTTACCAAGGTAACAAAATGCTATTATGTCATTTGCAGGAGCCACAGCTCAAAAAAAAAAGATCGTCATGCAATGTTGAGTTTTTGATATGATGTAGAGAAAAGTCCAAGCTGTGTGTGGTGGTATGGCATACCACCATGCAAAAGTTTGGGGATATATAATTTGGGGGTTGACGTTGACAAATTTACCACACAAATAGTAAGGAAAATCAATACGCTTGTGTAACCTGTAGGAAAGAGGCCCAGTTTTGTTGTATCACCTTTATTGTGTTCAGGCTAACTTGTAAGTGTGTGAAAATGATTCTTTTTGTGAATATTTATCTGGGCTGATGCCCAACCATTAGCCCCCTCCTCTCCAGGTCACTCCCCACCCCTTTTCAAGTACAGTTTCCTTCAGGACTTAACTGGCTTGATTTTGTAACTTTCATTGGCTCAGGTAATTCCAAGATTGAATCTGTCTGATCAGAACTGTTTTAGTGTGTTTGTATTATGGCATAACAAGTTATTTTGATCCGATTTTTCTGCAAGGCTTACATGTCAGATTTACTTTCGCAATGCACATTTATCTTATGTCAATCTGCCACATGCAAAATGACTCAAAAACCTTTATTTTTGCTGATAGCATGTATTAAAATATGTCTAAAAGTTGAGCTGCCTGCCCTGTGTGATACAGTTTGGTTGAAGGTGCTGTCTTTGTATAAGAATAAAAAAAATGTCTATTTTTGGAACAATTAGTGAGTGCATGTACAAATGGGGGTAGGGATGGCAGTTCTGACATAACTTCACTACAGTTGGCGAGAGGTGTCTAAATTTTTTATTCTAATAAGCAAAAGTGTTTCATTTTATGGAAAAGCAGGATGAGCGTTCATTTCTGCACTGGTTTTCACAGAAAGGACTTCTTGTAATCCCTTCTCCACAAATCACCATTGCCCACATTATCCTGGGTTGGCACCCAGATACAGCCCTCTAATTTTTACTTTTGCCCTAAGGCATATGCTATTTTCGTTTGAGTGCCAGCATCATCAGCTGTGTGTGGTGGTATGGCATACCACCATGCAAAAGTTTGGGGATATATATTTTGGGTTTGAAGTTGACAAATTTACTACACAAATAGTAAGGAAAATCAGTCACATGTTACAGTAGGAGTATTTCTGCCATTAGGGACAAAAGAGTTAGAACTCAAAACTCCCCTGTTGTAAATATTTACAACCGGGTCGTGCTGATTGTAATTTTTGATTGTAAGTTACATCGATCGTAGAAGAATTATAGAAAACAAAACAATCCCTCAATAAATTTAATTAATTACCTGTATTGATTGTTTGATCCTGTTTCAGGTGTCAATGGTGGATTTTTCCCGTCTTGACGCTATTCTCATCTCGAACTACACCTGCATGCTGGCTCTGCCCTTCATCACAGAGTACACCCAGTTTAAAGGCCTGGTCTACGCCACAGAACCTACTCTACAGCTGGGCAAGTAAGTGGTTGGGAATTTGGAGACGGGAGGTGGATACAGGGGCTTGGATGAGTCAGTGTTGTCTCTGGGTTAGTGAGCTAGCACAGCATAGTGACCCGGGGGCCACCCACTAATTTGTACATGTAACGGTCAAAACTTCCTCAGTTTTTAACCATCATTCAAAATCATAATCGAAATACTTAACGTCGTTAAAGTAACGAGAAATTGTACGTGAAGCTAGAGTGACTGAAAGTATGATGTACTATTAAAGTAGATGTACTGTTTATATCTGTGCAAAACATTCTCACCTATTTGTTTTTCTTTCTTCCTTGTTGAATTTAGTTGCTTCTGAGTATGTTTTGAGTGGTCAGATTCATTGTTGTTTTTTGTTGTTTGATTTTAGACAATACATGGAAGAGCTTGTTTCTTACATGGAAAGAAGTTCAAAGACAATGGTGGCAACAAAGTGGAAACAAGAAAATATTTTAAAGTAAGAATCTTACTAACCATTTTGGACTGCCTCGGCGGCCTGTTGGTTAGAGTGGCCGCCTTAAGGTTGGGAGATCCGGGATCAATCCCGGGTCAGGTCATACCAAAGATTTGGTACTTATTACTGCCTCGATTGGCTCTCAGCTCTGAGAGGTTAGAACAAGCCAGGTGTCCGTATAATGTGACCGGGTGGGATGTCATGTCTGGTGTCATTGGCATGGTGTGCCAGTGGTGGCAGTGCGTTGGCAACATGGAGTCACCCTGCCACAAGAATACATACATCCTAAGGACTCCTCGTGGTCATATGATGGAAAGATTGTTGATTACGGTGCAAAACCCAAGCATACATACATATAATTACCATATTATTGTGCAGGGACAGTTATCTTTCGACTGCTCAGACAAACAAGGGGTGGGTACAACGAGCCTTTATGTCTGAGGCGAGCTATCACACTCCTGAAACCAAAACCCAGTTTGCTCATAACACACACCCGAAACAGTGAAGAGTCCAGCGATTTATGTGCCTAACAATGGGTATATTCCCAAGAGCACTGCTCACGTCCTCTGTTTGTCAGAAGGCCTGAAAAAAAAAAACACAAGAGGTATAACAAAATGAAATTAGAAATTGTGATGTATTTATTTACCGGTATATACAGTCCTGTTGTATTTGAGGCGTGGAATCACACTCCCACACCCGCCACACTCCTGAAACAAAAGCTGGCTGTGCTGATAACACATGCCTGAAATAATGAATAGACTGGGAAGTGTGAATCTACTGTGTGCAAATCACACTTGTGTTCTTGTACATGGGTTGTGATAATCACACTTCTGGTCTTGTACATGGGTTGTGATAATCACACTTCTGGTCTTGTACATGGTGTGTGATAATCACACTTCTGGTCTTGTACATGGGTTGTGATAATCACACTCATGCTCAGAAACAAAAGTGATGGCATAGGTTCAACCCTGGCCTTGGGCAGGGAATTTCTGCATCATTCCGCTCTAATTGTTCTAGGTGACGTTGAATGATAAGCAATCCACATGTAATTGTTAGACCACTTATCTTCTACCAATATGATATGTGTGCTCTAATTGTTCTGGGGTCTAGGCGACAGTACAGTGAGCGATTGACAATCCTGATGGAGCTGGTAGACCACTTGTCTTCCATCAATATGATATGTGTTCTCTAATTGTTCTGGGGTCTAGGTGACGTTGAATGATAAGCAGTCCTCATGTAATTGGTAGACCACTATCTTCTACCAATATGATATGTGTTCTCTAATTGTTCTGGGGTCTAGGCGACAGTACAGTGAGCGATTGACAATCCTGATGGAGCTGGTAGACCACTTGTCTTCATCAATATGATATGTGTGCTGTAATTGTTCTGGGGTCTAGGTGACAGTATAGTGAGCGATTGACAATCCTGATGGAGCTGGTAGACCACTTGTCTTCCGACAATATGATATGTCTGCTCTAATTGTTCTGGGGTCTAGTTGACAGTACAGTGAGCGATTGACTCTCCTGATGGAGCTGGTAGACCACTTGTCTTCATCAATATGATATGTCTGCTTTAATTGTTCTGGGGTCTAGTTGACAGTACAGTGAGCAATTGACAATCCTGATGGAGCTGGTAGACTACTTGTCTTCCGACAATATGATATGTCTGCTGTAATTGTTCTGGGGTCTAGTTGACAGTACAGTGAGCGATTGACTCTCCTGATGTAGCTGGTAGACCACTTGTCTTCCATCAATATGATATGTGTGCTCTAATTGTTCTGGGGTCTAGTTGACAGTACAGTGAGCAATTGACAATCCTGATGGAGCTGGTAGACTACTTGTCTTCATCAATATGATATGTGTTCTCGAATTGTTCTGGGGTCTAGGTGACAGTATAGTGAGCGATTGACAATCCTGATGGAGCTGGTAGACCACTTATCTTCTACCAATATGATATGTCTGCTGTAATTGTTCTGGGGTCTAGGCGACAGTACAGTGAGCGATTGACAATCCTGATGGAGCTGGTAGACCACTTGTCTTCCGACAATATGATATGTCTGCTCTAATTGTTCTGGGGTCTAGTTGACAGAACAGTGAGCGATTGATAATACTTAAGTAGCTGGTAGACCACTTATCTTCCATCAATATGATATGTGTTCTCTAGTTGTTCTGGGGTCTAGGTGACAGTACAGTGAGCGACTGACAATCCTGATGGAGCTGGTAGACCACTTATCTTCCATCAATATGATATGTGTTCTCTAGTTGTTCTGAGGTCTAGGTGACAGTACAGTGAGCGATTGACAATCCTGATGGAGCTGGTAGACCACTTGTCTTCCATCAATATGATATGTGTTCTCTAATTGTTCTGGGGTCTAGGCGACAGTACAGTGAGCGACTGACAATCCTGATGGAGCTGGTAGACCACTTATCTTCTACCAATATGATATGTCTGCTGTAATTGTTCTGGGGTCTAGGCGACAGTACAGTGAGCGACTGACAATCCTGATGGAGCTGGTAGACCACTTATCTTCCATCAATATGATATGTGTTCTCTAATTGTTCTGGGGTCTAGGCGACAGTACAGTGAGCGACTGACAATCCTGATGGAGCTGGTAGACCACTTATCTTCTACCAATATGATATGTCTGCTGTAATTGTTCTGGGGTCTAGGCGACAGTACAGTGAGCGATTGACAATCCTGATGTAGCTGGTAGACCACTTATCTTCCATCAATATGATATGTGTTCTCTAATTGTTCTGAGGTCTAGGTGACAGTACAGTGAGCGACTGACAATCCTGATGGAGCTGGTAGACCACTTATCTTCTACCAATATGATATGTCTGCTGTAATTGTTCTGGGGTCTAGGCGACAGTACAGTGAGCGATTGACAATCCTGATGTAGCTGGTAGACCACTTATCTTCCATCAATATGATATGTGTTCTCTAATTGTTCTGAGGTCTAGGTGACAGTACAGTGAGCGACTGACAATCCTGATGGAGCTGGTAGACCACTTATCTTCGATCAATATGATATGTGTTCTCTAATTGTTCTGAGGTCTAGGTGACAGTACAGTGAGCGACTGACAATCCTGATGGAGCTGGTAGACCACTTATCTTCCATCAATATGATATGTGTTCTCTAATTGTTCTGAGGTCTAGGTGACAGTACAGTGAGCGACTGACAATCCTGATGGAGCTGGTAGACCACTTATCTTCCATCAATATGATATGTGTTCTGTAATTGTTCTGGGGTCTAGGTGACAGTACAGTGAGCGACTGACAATCCTGATGGAGCTGGTAGACCACTTGTCTTCCATCAATATGATATGTGTTCTCTAATTGTTCTGAGGTCTAGGTGACAGTACAGTGAGCGACTGACAATCCTGATGTAGCTGGTAGACCACTTATCTTCCATCAATATGATATGTGTTCTCTAGTTGTTCTGGGGTCTAGGTTACAGTACAGTGAGCGACTGACAATCCTGATGGAGCTGGTAGACCACTTATCTTCTACCAATATGATATGTCTGCTGTAATTGTTCTGGGGTCTAGGCGACAGTACAGTGAGCGATTGACAATCCTGATGTAGCTGGTAGACCACTTATCTTCCATCAATATGATATGTGTTCTCTAATTGTTCTGAGGTCTAGGTGACAGTACAGTGAGCGACTGACAATCCTGATGGAGCTGGTAGACCACTTATCTTCCATCAATATGATATGTCTGCTGTAATTGTTCTGGGATCTAGGTGACAGTACAGTGAGCGATTGACAATCCTGATGGAGCTGGTAGACCACTTATCTTCCATCAATATGATATGTCTGCTGTAATTGTTCTGGGATCTAGGTGACAGTACAGTGAGCGATTGACAATCCTGATGGAGCTGGTAGACCACTTATCTTCCATCAATATGATAGGTGTGCATTTCTGTACATGACACATGAGAACGTTTGTCAGTAACTTGCCAAAGGTGAGTGGTTTACCCCACTCCCACTCTCCACCAAGACAACTGACCCTCCGATGGTATCATATTCAGCAACAATCCAATTAATAACTAAAGACCAAATTCTACATTCCGTCAGCTAAATGTGTGCTGTGGTCAGATTTAATAGCTGTTTGCTACCAAAGCATGTTGTTGTTGTTGCAGATATCTCCCTCCTCCACTTCGAGATGCGGTCAGACCAACTCTGTGGAGGAAATGCTACTCCATGCATGATGTGAATGAATCAGTTTCCAAAGTTCAGCTGGTGGGATTCAATGAGAAAAAGGTATGAGTGTCATGTAAAAATACTTGTCTTATAATTATTTTGACTCCACATCAGTCCATAATTAATTTTTTGAGACTTTTTTTCTCCGCAAAATGGCAAGTTTCATTGAAGTTAAACTTGACATTTGTCCTAGCCATGATGAGTTACAAATGAATTTTGAGTTTTGCCGTGTTTTATTCATGGCAATAAAATTATGTTTTCTTCAGTGATGAACAGTTTTCTGCATTGCTTTTTTTTTCTTTTTTTTTTTTTCCAAAAATTCTTTTTTTGTTCTGAATTGAATCTCGGTGCATTGCTTTACCCAAACAAGTTAGACACCAAGTCTATGGTTTGGGCAGCCTCATCATTTGTTTTGTCTCTGAAGAGTCATTTTGAATGACACAAGTTTTTCACTTGTTTGAGAACGAGTTATTGTTTTTGTTTATTTTGTTAATCTTAGAATACCCTCACTGGCTTTATATTTGGTCAATCGCAGAGTCAAATCCAGCTATTACTGAATGGACTGCAGTCAGGATGTTTCTCTCATAGATTTCCTCCTCTCATTGGTTTCTTCAGCCCATAGACCTGATGATTGTCCTACAGTGTAAGCTAAATGGTATTCAGTACAGCTAACCAAACAAATACAAGTAACTTCCCTGTATTGGTGAATTCTTCATATTAGTAAAGATTTTATCATGTTAGGTTTTTCTTAGGTTATTGTGCGGAAGATTGCACCATACTGCTTAATTTGACCGTATTGGATATTTATGCGGATAATTGCTCAGTCAGATCTGAGATTTTTTGTGCCAGACTGCAACTAATAGTAATGTATGGCTACAGACGTCTTGTTTAAGCTTTCTCCGTGTTTTTTGAACTTGCAAATGGGCATAGATTTCCCTTGGGTTTCTTTCCATCATAATGCTGGCTGGGGTCATATAAGTGAAAAATTCTTGAGTACGGCATAAAACACCAATTCAATAAATAAATGAATAAATAAAACAATGTTTGTTGTTGCAGAGTATCTTTGGCTCCCTGGATGTGTTGGCCTCCAGTTCTGGGTTTTGTCTTGGCAGTTCTAACTGGATCATTCAGTCCGAGTACGAAAAGGTCAGGATTGGAAGACTTTCACTGGACCGGCTGTATAACAGCTTGACCTATAAGGCCTTTCTCACTTGATTCCTTTCTTCTTGTCACCACCCACAGGTCACTTTACTCCCTGCATCGGAAGTCACTGTTTAATGTTTGCCCAGAAATTGTTACAAAAGAGGAGTTATCACAAAATGTAGCTGGAGAAAGATAACGAGTAATGAATATTGTTCCTTCGGCCAGTTTTCTAAAATAATATGATGGAGAGACAAAGGATCAAGCTTTGTAGGCCTTTGTAAGACCATTAGGTGTTGACAAAATGACAGTCACTCAGAACGTGGGTTCACTCTTGTGAAGGTCTAACCACAACACTAGCCTGGTGGTTAGAACATCCGCCTCGAGGTCAGGAGATCCAGGATCAATCCCAAGTCGGGTCATACCAAAGACTTTAAAACTGGTACTTGTTTCTGCCTCACAAAGCAATCAGCACTGAGAGGTTAGAACTAGGAAACATTAGGATAGGTCTGCCTGGTGTTAGTATAATGTGATTGTGTGAGGTGTCATGTCTGGTGTCCTCGACATGATATTGAAGTGAGGGCAGCACTTGTCTCAATTGCTTTCCTAAGTTTTAAAAATATTGTACTCAATTAAAACTGATATTGTACATTTTGTCAGGGAATATCACAACAAAATTTTTCTGTGCTTTCCACTTTGCTTGGTGTTACTTCACACGACGTCGTCAATTGCTGACATGTAACCACAAATGACCCTGGCCTTTCAAATGCTCTTCACAATCAGCATATCCCCGGCGTAAATTTCTCACTCGATGTCACATCTGCCTGATCCGAGGTCATGCGAGGAATATTATCACGTCACATCAGGAAAATTTTACGAACGCTGCGGAAGATTTTTCAGGAATTTTTCAGTTCATTGAAAATCCCTGTGAACCATTGTGTTAGGTTTGTTCCGCAGGATTTCGTTCATAATATTAATAATGTTAATATTTTCTTCACAGTTCGTATTATGAGAAGAGTGGCAATTTAAAGGTGGAGAAACATAAAATTGATATAAGGTTTAAATTGAAGAGTGCGAAAAGTTAGTTGTAAATGTTGTCTTCAATATTTTTTCAAATTTTCCTCAAGGAGAAAAAAACACTTGAAAATAATTTGTGTATGGTGAGTATTTGGGATCCCCTTTTGTTATATATAGTCTTTGTGTAATAATATTAATCATGTTACACATGTTCATAAATATTTTTGCACTAGAATTTGTCCTTTTCACATAACAAATGTGTTTAACCTGGATTTGGATCATATTTCTGTTTTTTGATGTGTTCATAAATATTATCCTAATTCAGGTTAAATGTACATGTTAGGACATAAATAACAAAGTTACATCCAAATAAATCTTTTAGGCATGCATCACATCCTTACTCAAAACATTATTATGCAACTACGATAAATAACAAGGGTTGATCCCAAATGTTTACCATGCAAAAATATTTTCAAATATTCTTTTCTCCTGAAATAAAGAATTCAAAAAAAATATTGAAGGCTGTATATGCAAATATCATTTCTTAAAAGTCAACAAGTTTGTCAGACCCCATGGGGATGGTTTTCTCTGCTTTCCTCCACTCATGAACTGTCAGCTGAATGAGAAATTCTTCAGTATGTTTTTTAAATAACAAAATGAATGATAAATAATCATGAAGCACTGTTACATAGGGGCTCAGTCGGTTAGCGCGCTAATGTAGTGCAATGACCGACGCCTCCCACCAATGCGGTCGCAGTGAGTTCAAGCCCAGCTCATGCTGGCTTCCTCTCCGGCCGTACGTGGGAAGGTCTACCAGCAAACTGGAGACGGTCGTGGGTTTCCCCCCGGCTCTGCCCGGTTTCCTCCCACAATAATGCTGGCGGCCGTCATATGTGAAATATTAAAACAAAAATAAATAAAATAAAAAAAGAAGTAAAAAGTAAATAAACAAAACACTGCTATATTTGGTGATGACAATTTTTGTTATCCATGAAAGGGATCACTTGGAAATTATGAAAAATTAAAAGAGAAAAGAAAAAAACAAACAGCACTAGGTTAACTTGAAAATCTAACAAAATCTGAAGAAGAAATTAAATTGAAGATTTCTAAGATATTGTTTTGTTGTTTCTCTGCAGGTTTGCTATGTGTCAGGTTCTTCCACACTGACAACTCACCCAAAGGTATGCTTGTTTTGATGAATATTTGAGGAAAGTATTCTGGGTTCAGAAGTACAAATCTCTCAGACATTGATATCTATTAGGGTGCTTCTACCTTAATTCTTCTAATTCTTGGGACAGGTATCAGTAGTGCTGAAAGCCAAAAAACTCTCCCAGTTTTTCAGCTAAGTAAAGACATAGATATATTTTTCCTTAAATGGGCTAACCAGAGAAAAACAAACTGTGTATTCCTGTTACAGTGACATGTACGGCTGGAGCAGATCAGGTTTTCCAATAATTAGAAGAATTATGGTATACTGTGTATGTTTTCAAGTTTTTTCACCGATCTGGCAGTTTTTCTTCCACTTTAAAACCTTACTGCCATCATATTATATAAAGGGAAATATTGCTGGGTGTGAAAAAGAAAAGTATTGTTGAGTATGACAAAAAATAAAAATGAAGAAAAGAAAAAAGAACAAAAAACAAAAACAGTCAGGTTTGTACCATCATAGTTCGTATACCTTGCACTGCATATCATATGATTTGTCTTGTCACCTTCATATCTGAGGGGATACCTGGCACGGGATATCAGCATATCATTTGCCTTGTTTTAATTTTAAATCACTGCATGATGAGTCACCTTTATATCTGAAAGAATTGTTTGTCGAAAACAAAGAAGTATACAAACGGTCTCTTCAATCTTCTGGTAGCAATTTTAATTTTGAAAAGCACATTTCTAACTGGTGTAGAACAAAGTTTCACAGTGGTGGGCTGTCATGCTTGGAAAAGTTAGAGTGCAGCATCCAAACGGCACCATCACTGACTGCTTTTTGGTCGTGATATTTGACAAATTAATTCGGCCAGTAACTTGTACAACATGTCTGGTTATGATTTAGACGAGTGCTCATGTCTGTAGCAGTGCATTATTGACGGTTTTCATGTTTTAAAAATGCCAGTGTACACATATTGTTTCTACGCGTTTATGTAATTGGTTTTATGGAGGCCTCTGGGAAGAGCAGATTGTAAATTTGACAGAGTTAACCCTCTGGAAATAAAGGTTTATGTATTTGGTTTTGTTGGGGGCCTCTGGGAAGAACAGATTGTAAATTTGACAGAGTTAACCCTCTGGAAATAAAGGTTTATGTATTTGGTTTTGTTGGGGGCCTCTGGGAAGAGCAGATTGTAAATTTGACAAAGTTAACTCTCTGGACATAAAGGTTTATGACGGTCATACGTTCATTCATCCATTTGTTTACTCATATACTTTCTGTTATTTCAGCCAATGGAACAAGCTCCTCTGCGGAACAGTGACGCCCTCATACTTAGCTGTCTGACCCAGACGCCATTGACCAATCCGGACTCCATGATAGGAGAGTTCTGTCTTAATGTCGGTCAGTGCTGTTGAATTTCGTGGTCAGGATTTACATGACCAACGATATAAATCCTTTATTCGTTGGGGTTTTTTTTGTTTTAATGTGTGGACAAATTTCTTATTCACCTGTTTTTGTTTGTGTGGGTCAGGCAACAATCAGTGTAATTCAAATTTAACTCAAAATATAATCTGACAGATCATTGAAAATTCTTGATAGAAAAACAGGTGTGTTTTTTTGTTTCTCAGATGTGTTTTTTTTTAGTGCTTAAGGAGCATTGTTTGTTCAATCAACTTAAATGTTGGTCTCATCTTAGCTGATCTCTCCATTATCAGTGAGCACAGTAGTTCAAAGCTATCTCTTGTTTTTCGCCACTTTACATTTTTTTTTTTGGCAATGAATATTTGTTTGAACACTGTTCAGCACATAACCATATTACATTCTCTATTGTTACCACCCAAAAACTCCACAGGACAAAGTTATCTCCCATTAGTGCGCATTTGTATCAAATAGCCTCCCCTTGGTTATGTCTGTATGGTGAATTTCATGTATAAAGTACTAGTAGTAGTTTTGTGCATCAAAAAGCAATTTAGCACCCATTTTATAAAGTAAGGCTCGTCTGTGGTGGACAAGAGCTTTTCAAGCCTGCAGATAAGTGCCTGACATTGTTGAAAACACCCCTTAGTTGCAAGTGGTATGACCCAAAGTCAACTTTGTCCAGTGCTATATAACAGGTAAAACATGGTCTTGCCACATTGTCCAAAGGGGTGCCTTCAGAAATGTCAGATACCTGTTTGCAGGCTTGGCTTTTGGTGGCTGCACATCTTCAGCATTATAAAAAAATAAAAAACGCATAAATATAAAATGCTGACGACCTTGAAAGAATGAATGATTATGCCTTGTTGGCAGTATTTTCATTGCACACAGCTTTAAAGGAGAAGACCTCATGAAAATGAATTTATGGTGAGTAAAAAGACCAGTAAAAACTGTATCTGAAAATACCTTCACTGAATTATTTAGATTTTCAACAAAATAAATGCAGTCAAATGTTTTGATTGCATGGTGGTCTTCATGGTGTGGGTTCACCAGTGACATCATGCCCACTTTTCTATGGCCCTAAAGCAGAAATTTATTATCATGTTAGCGTTTTCATACACAGCAAACATTACAGGAGTACTTGTCACAAGACCCTTATTCTGAACTGAATATGCAGGCGTACACGAAGATATGTGACGTCACTGGTGAACCACGTTATCAATGTGGCTCATAAAACCCACCATACAATCAAAATATTTGACTGCATTTATTTTCATGTAAAAAAATCTAAAAAATTCAGTGAAGGTATTTCCAGATAAAGTTTTTAATGATCTTTTCACTGACCATAAGTTCACTTTTACAAGGGCGTTCCCTTTATATTCAGGAGGTTGGGTAAACATCACATACAAAGGTTGGAGTTCAGTCCAGGCATTTGCTGAGGTATCCTCCATATGTAATCATGTTAGCGGAAAATTTTCGTGTGAGACATCAAATCGAAACTTTGGGCCTCCATGATCAAGGGAGTTAGCAAACACCATGGTCACGCAGGTGCCTCTCACCAGTGCATTTGCCGTTAGTCCAAGTCCAGCTCATGCTGGCTTCCTCTCAAGCCTACGTGGAACAGTCTGCCAGCAACCTGTGGATGGTTGTGGATTTTCGTATGCCCGGCTTCTGCCCATCATAATGCTGGCCGCTGTCGTATAAGTGACAAACTATAAATCTTCAAACTTTTCAACCATTGAAGCACTTTCATTAGTGGAATTTATGCATGCAATGATAATGATGCTAAATATGATTTGTATGTGTGATTAAAGATGTGAGCTTCGTAAAACTATGCAGATTATTTCTCTACACCCCCATAGTTCTGTCAGAACGTTTCAAAATATTGATTCCAGAGGTGGTTGAAAAGGTTGAAGAATTAGGGTATTTCTGAGTACGGTGTGAAACACCAATCAAATAAATAAATAAATCAAAGCAATTAAAAGAAAAAAATGCCTGATTCTTTCACCGGAAGTTCATGCTGTTGTTCATCCTTACATTTCCTGGCCATTTTTTTACGTTTTTATACATTTTTATTACATTTTTACATTTTCCCAGCCCTGACAATAAAGAACGGTGGAAACGTACTGGTGCCCTGCTACCCCTCGGGAGTGACTTTTGACCTCTTTGAGTGCGTGTCCGGGCACATGGAGAGCTGCGGACTGGGGCAGGTGCCTATGTACTTCCTATCCCCCGTATCTGAGAACACGCTTGCCTACTCCAACATCTTTGCTGAGTGGTGAGTGATGTGTCGTGCCTATAACTCCATCTGTCACTGAGGCATCCTTAATAAATGGTTTGTTTTTTGCGTAACCCGACCCTATGTGAGCTGTATTTGTCTGTAAAAATGTAATACATGAGTAATACTGTGACTCTGTGCCCCTAATACATGAGTAATACTGTGACTCTATGCCCTTAATACATGAGTGATACTGTGACTCTATGCCCCTAATACATGAGTAATACTGTGACTCTATGCCCTTAATACATGAGTGATACTGTGACTCTATGCCCTAATACATGAGTGATACTGTGACTCTATGCCCTAATACATGAGTGATACTGTGACTCTATGGCCTAATATGTGAGTGATACTGTGACTCTATGCCCTAATACATGAGTGATACTGTGACTCTATGCCCCTAATACATGAGTAATACTGTGACTCTATGCCCTTAATACATGAGTGATACTGTGACTCTATGCCCTAATACATGAGTGATACTGTGACTCTATGCCCTAATACATGAGTGATACTGTGACTCTATGGCCTAATATGTGAGTGATACTGTGACTCTATGCCCTAATACATGAGTGATACTGTGACTCTATGCCCTAATACATGAGTGATACTGTGACTCTATGCCCCCAATACATGAGTAATACTGTGACTCTATGCCCTTAATACATGAGTGATACTGTGACTCTATGCCCTAATACATGAGTAATACTGTGACTCTATGCCCTTAATACATGAGTGATACTGTGACTCTATGCCCGTAATACATGAGTGATACTGTGACTCTATGCCCCTAATACATGAGTAATACTGTGACTCTATGCCCTTAATACATGAGTGATACTGTGACTCTATGCCCCTAATACATGAGTGATACTGTGACTCTATGCCCTAATACATGAGTGATACTGTGACTCTATGGCCTAATATGTGAGTGATACTGTGACTCTATGCCCTAATACATGAGTGATACTGTGACTCTATGCCCCTAATACATGAGTAATACTGTGACTCTATGCCCTTAATACATGAGTAATACTGTGACTCTATGCCCCTAATACATGAGTGATACTGTGACTCTATGCCCTAATACATGAGTGATACTGTGACTCTATGGCCTAATATGTGAGTGATACTGTGACTCTATGCCCTAATACATGAGTGATACTGTGACTCTATGCCCTAATACATGAGTGATACTGTGACTCTATGGCCTAATATGTGAGTGATACTGTGACTCTATGCCCTAATACATGAGTGATACTGTGACTCTATGCCCCTAATACATGAGTAATACTGTGACTCTATGCCCTTAATACATGAGTGATACTGTGACTCTATGCCCCTAATACATGAGTGATACTGTGACTCTATGCCCCTAATACATGAGTGATACTGTGACTCTATGCCCTTAATACATGAGTGATACTGTGACTCTATGCCCTTAATACATGAGTGATACTGTGACTCTATGCCCTAATACATGAGTGATACTGTGACTCTATGGCCTAATATGTGAGTGATACTGTGACTCTATGCCCTAATACATGAGTGATACTGTGACTCTATGCCCCTAATACATGAGTAATACTGTGACTCTATGCCCTTAATACATGAGTGATACTGTGACTCTATGCCCCTAATACATGAGTGATACTGTGACTCTATGCCCCTAATACATGAGTGATACTGTGACTCTATGCCCTTAATACATGAGTGATACTGTGACTCTATGCCCTTAATACATGAGTGATACTGTGACTCTATGCCCTAATACATGAGTGATACTGTGACTCTATGGCCTAATATGTGAGTGATACTGTGACTCTATGCCCTAATACATGAGTGATACTGTGACTCTATGCCCCTAATACATGAGTAATACTGTGACTCTATGCCCTTAATACATGAGTAATACTGTGACTCTATGCCCTTAATACATGAGTGATACTGTGACTCTATGCCCTAATACATGAGTGATACTGTGACTCTATGGCCTAATATGTGAGTGATACTGTGACTCTATGCCCTAATACATGAGTGATACTGTGACTCTATGCCCCTAATACATATGTAATACTGTGACTCTATGCCCTTAATACATGAGTGATACTGTGACTCTATGCCCCTAATACATGAGTGATACTGTGACTCTATGCCCCTAATACATGAGTAATACTGTGACTCTATGCCCTTAATACATGAGTGATACTGTGACTCTATGCCCCTAATACATGAGTAATACTGTGACTCTATGCCCCTAAATCATTGACTGCCTTGTTGGTTGAAGCATCTGCCTCAAGGTCGGGAGATTCAGGGTTGATCCCGAGTCAGGTCATACCAGAGACTGTAGAAATGGTACTATTTGCTGCCTCGCCTCTGCACTGAGAGCTTAGAGCAAGGAAACATGACTGGCGGGCCCGGTGTAAGTGTAATGTGACTGGGTGGGACGTCATGTCTGGTGTCTTCGGCATGATGTTCTAGTGGCAGCAGCACTTTGGTGGCATGGACCCAGCCTGCCACAAGAAGAAACAACATTCATACATTCATAGGACTCCTCCTCATCATATCACTGAAAAATTGTTAAGCACCGCTTAAAACCCAGTGCCCACATACATACAGAAATCCTCACTGGGATTGAACCACAGATTACATAGCTTGGACTGGAGTTATCCCAGGTGGGGAAGATTCCCCGTTTAATAAATACAGTATTGATTGTGGGAAGTACAACAGGGTGTTCTACACTGTCCTACAAGCCCGATGCAAATGAAAGTTAGCCTGTTTTTCTTTTCACAGAAGAATTGACTGAGGTTGCATTTTAATACCTGAGTTTAGTACCTGTATGCTCCATGTTGTCCTGTGTTCCAGGTGTTCACAGGGTAAACAGTCCAAAGTGTACTTACCTGAACCCCCATTCCCACATGCTGATGTAAGTATCAGGTGCTTACACATTTTGTACCATTGGTGTACACATGTAAATTGTGTTCCTGAAGTGTACACATGTGGATTGTCTACCAACAGTGTGCACAAGTGGAATTTGTATCCGCGGTGTGCATGAGTGGAATTCGTATCAGCCGTGTGCATGAGTGGATTGTGCCCCTACACGTGAAACATGTAGCACTGGTGTACATGTGTACATTGAATGCGGTACCAGAAAACCAGTAAATGTACACAACAGGCGAAAATTTCTCAGTGACATGTCACAAGTTCACAATATCTTGCAGTGTTACTTGAGTAGACATGGCAATGTTCCCTGAGGTGGCCAAGCAAGCAATAATAAACTTTGATGTCTTTGTACAGGTAATGTCAATTTGGTTAAATATTTGGATACAGCAGTCATTTTAATCATTCTTGCTGTTTTTTTCTGCAAACAATTTATCTACAAAATGGCACAGCCACATTCTTGGGTGAGACGTGGTGCAAACTTGCTTCATATAGCAATTGTGCAAGGCAAACTTTTAAGTAATGTGTTTTATTTCAGTTTCTTTTTCATCTGATTTCAGTTGGTGTCAAATGGAAGGCTTAGACCATACACAAACATCCATGGTAGGTTGTATTTTCTGTTTTTTTTTTTTTCTCTAGGTTAAACTATAACATCAAATCCAAAATTAAAGCTGTTATCCAACAACGTTGACGGGGTCCACAGTATTATCTATCTACCACATCTGGTAGTCCCCTGATAACTTCGTGGTAATAAAAAAAAGAGAAAAAAACTGAAAAGATTGAAAAAGAACGAACTGGATTTGAACCCATGACTGCCAGATATCCTACATACAGTGGGCCTACTATTAAAAAGCAGCATGGAAGCAAGGTAGCTTTGATCCTTTGCTCAAAGCCCATAACGAAAGAGAAAGAATACAGTGTAGCTAAAATGAATTCCATTCTCAAGTTAAACTTCACTCATCGAGGTTCACCTTTACAGCTTAACGGTTTCCTGTCACGTAACCTCTAAGTATGGGGGAATTTTGCTTTTTCACACTTTGTATAGTACATATCTGGCCCTTTACACAGTGATTTTCAGCATTATAATCGTAATGATTTTCTGTCACGTAACCTCCAAATATGGGGAAAATTGCACTTTTTCGAACTTTTGATTGTTATTTGCATCAAAAGTGTACATCGCAGTTAAGAAACAAGGTCAGATTCGTGGTCAGAACGCCAAACTACATCAGGTAGCATACTAATATTTAAATTCAAAAACTTTTGGTCACATGACAACTTCGGTAATCTGTGCATTTTGAAGATATGAAAATGATTTTTGTACAGTTAATTTGCCCCAAGGTGTTCTATCTGTGTTATAAATTTCAGCATAAAGCCTCCTCAAGAAAATGACATGTCAGCGCATCCTGTTCATGGCAATATGGCGTCCAAAGTATGTCAGGTTGAAAAAATAAAAATCGTGGGGAAAACATTTCCAGTGATGAGAAATGAACTGGATTTGAACCTCAAAGTGCAAGGACTAGTCTGTGGTGCCTAATAATTTTATTGTGCCTTTGATCTGCTTCTCCCGGCACCAGACAGAATCAGATTACCTTGCTGATGCCAGCCAAACCACAGTAAATGCTTTGATGAAGTCTTGCACAAAGCTCCCATGTTATTCTAATGGGAAGATTTTTACAAGTTTTTTCTTGGTTTTTGTTGAAAGCTTGAAAACTACACAGTGTATGAAAAAAATTCTTGCAGATTTGCTGTCCTTGTGTCAAGGAGCATGGGATAGTATGTTTATTTATTCATTTTAAGTAGTATCCATTGTTGAGGTGATGTAATATTTATGTAAATTTAAAGGTAAGTTATACCATAATTTGCATATCAAACTCAACATGTGAGGGAGGCTGAGTAGGGCCATCCACCTAGAAACAGCAAATGGAATTTCATCCCGACAGCTTTACCTGTTGTTGAGGAGAAGATTTTTCAAGCTTAACAATGAAATTCAAAATGGCTGCTAAATCACATGACTGGCCAATGGACACTAATGTCAAAAGTCATTTCATTCATTCATTATCAAGACTGCAAAGTTTGGATTCTCTTCCGTATGTAGTTTGGGAGATATTGCAATTTTATGTGAGGACTAAAAATAATTATAATAATAATAATAATCCAAACGATTTCAAGAGGTGTCCCACAGAGAACCTGTGTGGACCCCAAATAAAGAAACGAATTCAACTGGCAATTAATATCCATCTGTGTGCACAGGAATGGCATATAAAATGAACTTAAAGTCAACCATGAAACTTGAAAAAATTCCCAAGAAGGTGTTCTGAAAACATTTTTAAAAATTCTACAATGCTTATCAACATAATAAATCACAAACTGATTATGACTACCCATCCACTGATTTGAGGATGCCAGATTTCCGTGTTAGCCATCAAGAGTGATGTCAGATTAGCTCGGAGCGCTCCTTCTCCATCGGTAATGAAGGGCATTCGACGGTTTCAAACTTTTATGGAAGTATACCAGATTCGGCAGAAGAATTTTATAGCGAAAAATAGAAACAAAAACTCAGATACCCAGCTCAAGAGTTTTAGCTCTGTTCTCTTTTCAAATGACCGTTGAGTTCGTCAAGGCAAACTTCGTGGGAACAGCGCTGTCTCTCAGCGACACTATTTAAGGATTGGCCTCTGACTGCATATGCGTCAGCATTAGCAGGCTGTAGACATCAGGGAATTCGGAACACAGTAGGGCACTAAACAGCTGAGATGAGATGTTACAACAACAGAGTCATGTCCCTTTGTGACGTTGACTTCGCTGCTTTACTGCATCTGCACAATTTAATTTAACCTGGGCTGGTGTATACAGCGTTGAAACTTGAAAACAATGAAATTAAGCTTCCAAAATGTGTTCTCCAGTGAAGCTGGATATCATTTTGGGCAACTAAAGGGAAATTCTGACTGTAGATTCTCCTGATCACACAAACTGCCATATTAAAGGATTGGGAATTGACCCGACCATGCCGTAAAACGGTGACATCATTTGACCCGACCATGCTGTAAAACGGTGACATCATTTGACCCGACCATGCTGTAAAACGGTGACATCATTTGACCCGACCATGCTGTAAAACGGTGACATCATTTGACCTGACCATGCTGTAAAATGGTGACGTCATTTGACCCTACCATGCTGTAAAACGGTGATGTCATTTGAGGCTTCCATGCTGTAAAACGGTGACATCATTTGACCCGACCATGCAGTAAAATGGTGACGTCATTTGACCCCACCATGCTGTGAAACGGTGACGTCATTTGACCCTACCATGCTGTAAAACGGTGAGGTCATTTGAGGCTTCCATGCTGTAAAACGGTGAGGTCATTTGAGGCTTCCATGCTGTAAAACGGTGACGTCATTTGACCCGACCATGCTGTAAAACGGTGACGTCATTTGAGGCTTCCATGCTGTAAAACGGTGACATCATTTGACCCCACCATGCTGTAAAACGGTGACGGCATTTGACCCTACCATGCTGTAAAATGGTGACGTCATTTGACCCGACCATGCTGTAAAATGGTGACGTCATTTGACCCCACCATGCTGTAAAACGGTGACATCATTTGACCCTACCATGCTGTAAGACGGTGACATCATTTGAGGCTACCATGCTGTAAAATGGTGACGTCATTTGACCCCACCATGCTGTAAAACGGTGACATCATTTGACCCGACCATGCTGTAAAACGGTGACATCATTTGAGGCTACCATGCTGTAAAACGGTGACGTCATTTGACCCTACCATGCTGTAAAACGGTGACGTCATTTCGCAAAGTGACGTTGCTGTGTCTTAACAACGTACCTGGAAAACTACATTTTCTTTTCTGTCGATGTTGGGAAGACATTTTCTTTATAAAATCTGGCTTCAGTGTCAGGTAAGAAAAAATTGTGCAACTAAATGTTCTCATTCTCTAGGCAGTGGCTGCCCTGAGCATGTAACTAGCACTTGCGCAGAGAAATCACTGTAGCGTGTTGCTGGACATTTAACCATTGTGACACAGTTAGCCGCTCTCAATTCCACGCAAATCGATGACCGTACAGTGGGACCAATGTTTCTTAGTCTAACACATAAAATAACCTTAAATTCGAATTTATTGCTCAAATGCCTTTTCACCATAAGAAACCCCATTGTCAGTTGAGAGCTGAAGTGATGTGAAATCGCAGCCAAAGTATCACGTGACGTTTTCAATGCTAGTGTATTGGCCAAGTCCTTTAAGGCTTCCACAAAATGGCTACCCAGAAGGAATTAATGTCATATTCCCCATGTTAAATTCAGTGTTACCAGCCTTTAAGACTGGTCTGAATTTTAAAAATTTTTTTCCTCTTTTTATTTTTTGGATGTATATATAGTGGTAGACTTTATGTGCACTTTAAGCGGGGTGCTTTCATTATTATATTTTGAAAAATATGTTCTCATAAATAGTATGAGTGTTTTTGTTTGTCAGTATAGCCAAAAATAACTGTGTATGAATCCTTTGAAGTTCCAATGGTAAAGTTTATTACAACACTAAGAGAACATTTAAAGGTGAACTGTCCAGGTTCTAATTTTCACTTTACTCTACTGAATAATATATCTGTGATATAACAAAAATAGTGTACACAGAAAAGGCATCTGCTGAGTATTTTTATTTGTAGTAAATGGAAATATGTTTAACTCCAAAAATTCCGAGAAATAAATTACACATCGCTAATCTTCCCTTCAATGGCCATAGTGTGTCAAATATACGTGACATAATTGTAGAATTTCACCCTCCAAACACGAGTTTAAGTCTGATAAAACACTCCTCCCCAAACTGGTTAGTGTATAATTTAGAGTGCTTATTCAGTTTGAAATGGTTGCGTGATGTCTCAGTTATCCATTTTCGTCACATGGAGGGTTTGATGGGAAGACATCAAAACTAATCCCATTGTAATTTAATGAGTCATTACCACAGTGGAATGCTGTACAAAACAGCATATTGCCAGTGTGATGCCATACACAACTTAGATATCAAGGTCAGATAAGCCTGTAGAGAATAATAAGCTAACCAGAACTTAACCTGTACATCTTGAAAAAATATTTATTTAAAACGTCTGGTGATTATTATTCATTTAATGGCTTTGCAGCCATGTTTCAGATACCCTTAGGATATACTGTGCTAATTTTTGCGAAAAAATTAATCAACTAGGACAGTTCGCATTTAATAACTTGTGGTAAATAGAACTAGCAGGTTGCATGTATTGTGTTTGCTTTAAAGGTTTATTTCAGCCATTCCCTGCGTGAACAGGTGTCATATTTTTGCTAAAGGCTGAGGTCTATACCACTTTTTACATCACTAGCTGTATGGTCAGATTAAATACATTAAATGACTTTGATGTAAGGACTACGATTTGACTATTAAGTTAGGGCATTCTTTTGCCATGCCATTTTAATTGGAGAAATACAATTATAAACGTAGTCTGTGTTGTGTCACAGCAACTTATATTACATGTATTTGCAAATTTCAGAGGGTTTAACTGGGAACTTCAAGCAGCCTTGTATTGTGTTTGCGGGCCATCCCTCTCTCCGGGTGGGGGATGCTGTACACTTCCTAGAATTGTGGGGAAAGTCCAGCGGAAACACCATCATATTTACAGGTGAGTTTAAAAACAAGAATTGGGAACAAAACATGGAACGAAAAAGCCATTATATTTACAGGTGAGTTTGAAAACAAAAAACCGAAACACAACATCCAGCAAAAACACCAGTATATTTTACAGGTGAGTTTGAAAACAGGTGGCGGGAACACAACATTGAGCAAAAACACCATCATATATGCAGGTGAAATCCAGCAGAAATAATATTATGATTACAGGGGAGTGTATAAACAGGTGACTAAAAGTACGATCCAGCAGAAACATCTTTTTTATACAGGTAAGGTTAGAAACAGGTGACTTAATGTGACATCTAGCAGAAAAGGCATTACGTTTACAGGTGATTTGAGAAAAAGGGGACAGAAATGTGACGTATAGAAGAAAAATTGTTTTATGTACAGGTAAGGTTAAAACGGGACAAAAATGTGACATCTAGCAGAATAAACATTATAATTACAGGTGAGTTCAGAAACAGGAGACAGAAATGTGACAGCCAGGAGAAAGAACATTATATTTACAGGTGAGTTTAGAAACAGGGCACAGAAATGTGACATCAGGAAGAAAAAAATATTAAGTTTACAGATGAATTTAGAAAGAGGGACAGAAAGGTGACATTGAGCAGAAACACCGTCAGATCCAATGAAAACACTTACAAATTTACAGCAATGTGAGACCTGGTGAAAACACTATTTGGTTCACAGGTGGACACAAAATATACGACAGAAATTTAACATGGAAGTTATCACAAACTAATGCTACAAGTGTCAGTGTTTCCAGTTGTCCACCACCTTGTGGGGCAGGAGATCTGGGATCAAACCCAGGTCGGGTCACACCTGAGACCATAAAAATGGAACTTGTTGCTGCCTCTTGTGGCGTTCAGCAATTAAAGTTTAGAACAAGGAAACAGGACTGGTCGGACTGGTGTCAGTGTAATGTGACTGGGTGGGGCGTCAGGTCTGGTGTCTTCGGCATGATGTTCCAGTGGCAGCAGAACTTTGGTGGCATGGACTCATCTGCCACAAGAAGACACAGTATGTTTACATCGTAAGGACTCATCGTTGTCATATAACTATAACTGAGTAATCCTTGTGTATGATATAAAACCCAAAGCATACATACTGTCAGACATTATAAAATGGTCAAACTATCACAATTATTATTTTGTTGGTGACTGCTTCAGATGGTACGAGACTGTTGATGAGGTGGAAACAAAAGGTAGAAGAATAATATCCATTTGCTTCATGTCTAACAATTATGAAGCATTAGTTAAAAAAATTGCATAATCACAACCAAAAGATGTTGAATTAGTGCCTTGCCCATATTTTATACAAACTTTCATTCCGATGTGTAGTGAGAAACAGAACTTCCTTGGCGGAGGTTATAATACAGTTAATAAATGCTGGTATTAGTGTTTCTTATTTTTCTTTACAGAGCCAGATTTTCCATATATGTCTGCCCTAGCGCCATTCCAGCCTCTGGCTATGAGGGTGAGTTGTTCTCTGTCCTGAGTTCTAATCCACATGCTGTCATTTTTGTTTCTACCCTTTTGCATTTATTTATTTATTTGGTTGGTGTTTTACGCCATGCTCAAGAATGTTGCACTTATACAATGGCGCCCAGCATTGTGGTAGGAGGAAACCGGGCAGAGCCCAGAGGAAACCCACGACCGTCCGCAGGTTGCTGGCAGACCTTCCCACTTACGGCCGGAGAGGAAGCCAGCCAGAGGACTTTAACTCACAGCGACCACACTGGTGGGAGGTATCGGGTCATTGTGCTGCGATAGTGCTCTAACCGACTGATGGCGCCCAGCATTATGGTGGGAGGTTTCGGGTCATTGTGCTGCGATTGCGCTCTAACCGACTGATGGCGCCCAGCATTATGGTGGGAGGTTTCGGGTCATTGTGCTGCGATAGCGCTCTAACCGACTGATGGCGCCCAGCATTATGGTGGGAGGTTTCGGGTCATTGTGCTGCGATAGCGCTCTAACCGTCTGATGGCGCCCAGCATTATGGTGGGAGGTTTCGGGTCATTGTGCTGCGATTGCGCTCTAACCGACTGATGGCGCCCAGCATTATGGTGGGAGGTTTCGGGTCATTGTGCTGCGATAGCGCTCTAACCGACTGATGGCGCCCAGCATTATGGTGGGAGGTTTCGGGTCATTGTGCTGCGATTGCGCTCTAACCGTCTGATGGCGCCCAGCATTATGGTGGGAGGAAACCGGGCAGAGATCAGGAGAAAGCTGTGACCATCCGCAGGTTGCTGG
Source organism: Acanthopleura granulata (assembly GCA_016165875.1). Taxonomy (NCBI): domain Eukaryota; kingdom Metazoa; phylum Mollusca; class Polyplacophora; order Chitonida; family Chitonidae; genus Acanthopleura; species Acanthopleura granulata. Next base: position 2,764,504 of record JABBOT010000016.1, on the reverse strand, counting down.
CGGACCTTCCCATGTAGGACCAGAGAGGAGTCCGTCCTCTGCAGATGTGAACTCACAGTGACCACATTGTGGAGAAGCACCTGAGCCATTATGCAGTGTTAGCACGCTAACCTACCCATGTACACATAATGCCCACAATTGTGTCATCATGACTGTGCATAATATAACCAGTCAGAACTTTACTGTTTCTGTTTTAATTGGGAAGCCAGGGGCCTCCGTGGCTCAGTCGGTTAGTGCACTAGCGCAGCACAGTGACCCAGAAGCCTCCCACCAATGCAGTCCCTGTGAGGTCAAGTCCAGCTAATGCTGGCTTCCTCTCCGGCCATACGTGAGGAAGGTCTGCTAGCAACCTGCGGATGGTCATGGGTTTCCGCCGGGCTCTGCCCGGTTTCCTCCAACCATAATGCTGGCTGCCATCGTATAAGTGAAATATTCTCGCGTACGGAGTAAAACACCAATCAAATATATAATCAATCGGGAAGCCAGCACTGTTGAGGAATTGTTATTAATTCGTATTTAATATCCCAGCTTGCGTAGTGCCTTGATGACAATCAGCCATTGACAACAGTCGTGAGGCCGTTTGCCATGTGAATCTTACCATACTTGAAGGCCACTTGTCTTCACAGGTGGTTTACCTGTGGCATCCTGTTTGCTTCACCCATACAACTGACTGCCGTGAATGGAAAATATTTGATCCTGACATTAAATGACAATCAAATAATTAATACATTTTTTTTTTTTTTTTTTTTAATTTTGAATTTTTTTTTCGATTTTTTATTTTTATTTTTCAATTTTTTCTCAGGTGTGTTGCTGCCCCATTGACACTAGCCTCAACTTCAGCCAGGCAAACAAGTTGATCAAAGAGTTACGTCCCTTGAACCTGGTGGTGGCTGAGAGTTATCTGTCCCCACCGGCGCTACAGCCTCACCGTACGGACCTCACCATCGAATGGGTAAGCCCGACTATTTACCAGTTTGCCCTTTGTGTGGGTCTACGGCATTTCACCTCAAGCTTGGCCTGTATAAATGTACTTTATGAAGCACATAAAGGCCTCAATAATATATATGTATGATTTCTACCTTCAAGTTCTTCCTATGTGAAATTTAATAATCCAAATTCCCCAAAAAAGTCTCTTGAGTGTTTTCCTTTAAGGTGGATGAATCAGGTAGAATGAAGAAAATGTGTTGGTCAAGAAAATCTAAACTTTAGATCGGTGAAGAATGATCCTTTAAGGTGGATGAATGACGTAATACGTAGAAAAACGTGTCATTTTGAAAAGCTAAACTTTAGGCGAAGAACATTTGCCTTGTAGCACTAGAAATGTATATATATGAGTTTTGTGAATGTAGCACCAGGTGGATCCAGTTCCAATATGCTGTGACCGGATGGAGCATCATGTCCAGTGTCTGACTAAGCTTGTTATATTTCTCGCAGGAGCCCTCTCCACTGACGTACAAAATGGGAGAGGTGGTGTCATTGCCCATCAGGAGGAAGTTTGAACGAATTGAAATCGCCCCTGAGGTATAAACACATTTGTTTGACGAATGGAATCCAGTTTTGGCTGATTGTCTTTGTGGTCGACTTTGTGACGTTGGAGTATAGGTGTGTTGTTGTTGCTGTCCATACGTCTGGCTATCCATCTGTCTGCTTCCTTGGTTTCTCTTGAGCTATGGCAGCCAGATTTACAACACTTACACCAGCCATGCACTCAGGAGTGAAGGCGAAGAAAGCTGTTAAATTTCAGCACCTTTTATTTTTAGGAGACCTTATTTGTTAATCTTGAAGTATATATACATGTACATGGGGGGTGGGGTGGGGGGCAAATTAAGATTTAATGGAGAATTGTCAATATCGATTAATATTTACCGATATAAATATTTATCAATATCAATAAATCATCTATTGATATCAATGAATCAGTTATTGCTATTGATAATTGATTCATCAATAGCAATAAATGATTGATATCGTTAATTCTCTACTAAATGTTAATTTGACCCCTCAGATGTACAAGGTACATGGTGCATGACGGACAATCGCTCACATGACCACATTGCACTGTTCACGTGTTTTTTTTTTCTAACAGTGTTTATGCACAGGTAATATTATTGGACAGTAATTTTCAAGTTTGTTTGAAACTGTGAAAATTTTAGTATGATAAATTCTTCACTTCTGCTTTGTGATTTTCCAAGAAAACATGTGTCAGACCTTCAGACACCTGAGTGATGTTGAAAATGAGGATTTAAAAAGTCCTTCAAAAGAAGCTCAATTTTTTAACCAGCCTGTAGGAAAAGCTTTTGCAAAATCCTTGGCAATTTTCTTGTGGTTGGGAGATCTGGAATCAATCCGGGCTAGGATCATACCAAATACTTCAAAAATGGTATTGGTTGCTGCCTCGCTTGGCGCACCACTGAGGCGTTAGAGCAAGGAAACAGAACAGGTTGTCCCGGTGTCAGTATAATGTGACTGGGTGGGGTGTCGTGTGTTGTCTTTGGCATGATGTTCCAGTGGTGGCAGCATTTTGGTGACATGGACTCGCCCTGTCCCATGAAGGCACACTATAAATACATGTTGAGTATGACGTAAAACCCAAGCAAACACACCTACGTACAAAACATACTTGCGAGGATTTCACCTTGTTATTCTGTACAGGTTTATTTCAGTTAGGGGACTTTCACTCCTTCATTCAGGTAAAGTGTTCTTCAGACCACAGTGGATTGGTCCTTAATGAATATTAAAAAGATGAGTACACAAAGTTCGTACTGGCCATATGTTAGTCAGGAGGCATGCCAGAAGCCTCACGGGTATGAGGTTTGACAATATGGACCCTGCTGTCAAGGAAGAGGAGAAATCCGTGAGGTTCGGGGTTCAGAGCAAGTGACACTTTTAAAGACGTATTTCTTGTCATGCAAGTCCCGGTCCATCCTTACGTTATATGGTGTCTAGTGGACCGCCCTGAAACGGAAGAGACAGAAAATACTGGATACAACAACTTGAACAGAACTCTGATTTAGTCTTTGTGGCTTGACTTTTGCTAGGATGTCTTCCTGTTCCATATGTGAACGATGATGATGGTAGAAGAATAATTGGGATTTGTTTACCCGAGGTTGCTGTCACATGGTCAGTTAATTCATGAAAGTATCATCTGCGTTTCACAATGAACACCTGAGAAGTGGGTCAGCAATCAGCTCATGCGTCAACCTTGTCTTTACAACTGCCCAGTAGTTTTGTGTGTAAGTCATACTGAGGTTTTCACTGACGTGATGTCTGTGTTGTTGATGTATCATGTTTGAGAGTTTTCAACAGTTAATCAGTACAGGGGCCTCCCTGGCTCAATTGAGTTGCGTGCTAGTGCAGTGTGATGACCTAGGATCCTCTCACGAATGCAGTCGCTGTGAGTTCAAGTCCGGCTCATGCTGACTTCCTCTCCGACTGTACTTGGGAAGGTCTGCCAGCAGCCTGGGGATGATCGTGGGTTTTCCCCAGTTAATCTACAAAATTGTCAACTGGGTGCCAGGCCTGTAAAGTAAGACAGACCCCAAATCTACAAGACCAGCATAATTCCTGTCAAGAGTCTTACAACATCTGTTCTGTAGCTAAGTATCAAACCTTGTAAACTCCAGTCATTTTGGTTGACAGTTGGCAGCCATGTTGGAACCAGTGGAGGTCAGGCCAGGGTCAGCGGTTTCCATGGTAACAGGGGCCCTTATCACCAGGGACAACAAGTATGTGCTTGAGGTGAGTTCATGGACACTGCAGTATGCCAACATTTCTATGTAATATAATATGCTGTCCTGGCTCTGGGCAGGAAATTTGCATATTCCTTCGCTTTCGTTTTGGATGGATGAAGTCTTGGTTACAGTAGTGGTCTTGCTGCAGTCAAAGACTCTGTGAATACCTCTTGTCTTCCAGCTACTATGGTGTGCATGTCTATATATCGTGTGGGCAAATTTCCTGGGCATCCCATTGTATGCTCCCACTAAATGGCAAAAGGATCTAAGTCACAGTAAAATTTTTTGCCAGCAAACATTTTCATTAGACTGTATATCGGTATCAATGGTATTTCACTAAAGCCTCTATTTGTAAGTGGATAATTGGAAGAGAGTCTTATAAAATAGAGACACACTCAACATCCAAATTTGTGAAATTTTCCTGTTGTCCCTGTTGGGCAGTCTGTGGAAAGTATTCAGTTTCATGTTAAACAACAATCAAATCAGTAATTAAATAACCAGATTAGAAGTCAATATTTGATGTTGGGAGTAGAAAAATTACTTGTAGTAATTGCTCTGAGAAAGTCACTTGAAAATGTGAATTTTTAGAGGCAAATAAAGGATAGGAAAATGTATGTATTACTTTTGGTACTTAAACTGACATTTCTCCAGTACGATATCATTTTATCCTCCTAACAAATCTCGAAGCATTGTTCTGTGATCAGTAGAACTCTCAGAATCAGGCAAAAACGAGTAACGATGTCAAGTGACAGTAAGTTTGGAGTAAATTTCTATTGAGAGTACTATAAACGACCAGAAATTTCGTCCCTGACAAAGTTGCTTATTTTTCCCGATTCTGAGATTTCTGTTGATTATAGAGAGTTATTTTTTTTTTGAAGGTTTAGAAATATAAAAAAAAAATGAAAAAAAAAAAAGTATAAGAGCTACAACAAATATAGGAGTGGTTTCAAGGCCTATTATCATTTCGGATTCCTACGTGGATGGCTCCATGTGGAATATCAGTAATTGTGGGTTTTTTTTTTTTTCATTTCATTTTACAGCCTGTTCCAAAGGAAATGTCAAGCCGGAAACGACAAGCAGACGGGTCATTAATGAAGCCTAAACCGTTTGTGTTCGGGACGCTGAACATCCGACAGTTCGTGACAAGTTTAGCTGAGGTAAGGATCTATTCAGGTAGCGGTTTCAATCCCGGCCTTGGGCAGAGAAGTCACGGTTGAAGCTTGAATGGAACATAACTAGACACAAAATATGTCAATACATTCCAGTCTCAACCAAATTTTTGTTCGTTCATTTATTTCGTTTAGTCGGAGAAATCCGGTAGAAGGGAAAAGGAGCATCTAGCGACAGTTTTTGTCCAATTTTACAAAGTTAAGGCTTTTGTGTGAGGCATTGAAGTTGTGTACCTTGGTAGATATATATTGGGTATAAATCGCATTCAGACGATTCTGTCACCTGTGCTCCCCTCCTAATCCTGGCTGCTGTTGTACAGGTGAATAAATGTTGATCTGACAAGGATATACAGTATCAAATATCTCTTACGGAAAACTTATTTCACATCCCTGTTGTCTAAAACAAAATGTGAGTAAGACCCAAATAATCAAATACATAAATAAAAGTTCATTTCTAGCACCACTTCTTGGAATATCCTTTAAAGTGCAAGCTAATACATAAACAAACACCTGTAGGAGAAAAAAATTCCTTGTTAATTTAATCAGTGATCTCTTCAATGGCTCTCACTATCTCCGGATATGGCCTATATAACAGATTAGAGAAAACTGCATAAAAAAATAAGACATGCATATCTAATTAAAAGCCCTCAGAATACAGATTGTATCTGACTTAATACCTGAGTTGACATCATAAGTATGAGTTAACCTTTATCGTGGTTGTCTGTGCTGATTGACTGATGTGTATGTGAACTGTATGTGAGGAATGTTGATATGTGTGCCGCAGATGGGAAAGATGGCTCATCAAAGGATCACTTTATTCTGGCCACATTTGCGGGCACATTTCAGTGTGGTTTGTGTGTTTTTCACGTGATGTTAATTGATGTTATAGGGTAGACCTGATGATATGGGATCCTTGATGTTAAAGTAGTGCTTCCTTGTCACCTGTGGGAAGGGATCACTGATGTCAGAGTGGTGCAGGTTTTTCACTTGTAGGAGGGGGATTATTGATAAAGTAATGTCCATTTGTCACTTATGGGAAAAGATCACTGATTTGTGACTTGAAGGAGGAGATCTTTGATGTCAAAGCGGTCTGTGTTTTGCACTTGCTGCGAAGGTTTACTGGTGATATACATGTAGTGTATGTATGTGTACTTATATGTATACATATAAGTGTGTAGTTTTCACTTGGAGGGAAGGGAGTATCACTGATGTTAAAGTCATGCAGATTTTCACTTGTACATGTAGTATGGGATCACTAGTGTTAAAAGACTGCATGTTTTCACTTGAGGTTACAAATGATAAAAAGACTACATCATGTAGGCATTGTGTGGTTCTCAGTGGTAAGAGGTATCAATAAGGTAATGGCGTTGCATATTTTTCACTTGTCGAATTGGATGACTTATGTGAATGCATTGCATGTTTTCACTTGTAGGATGGAATCAATGGTGTTAAAGCATTATGTGTTTTTCACTTGTAGGAGGGAATCACTGATGTTAAATAATTCATGTTTTTCACTTGCAGGATGGAATAAATGGTGTTAAAGCATTATGTGTTTTTCACTTGTAGGAGGGAATCACTGATGTTAAAGTAGAAGACTTGGGGGAAGGACACATCATACATCTGGTAAGTAATCCCAGGTGGGAGTTCAAATCACGCTCAAGTCTGCGAACAGTTTTTGATAATTAATTTTTTTTAATAATTTCTTTTCAGAGGAGCAACTCTCTAAATGCTGTATGTTTAATAAATTTTTACATCCATACTCTGGTCCCCGCTGTTTTTCAGGCAATATGTTCCGTTATGTTTGTAATCATCAAAATGAATCTGAATTACAATATCATAGCCTTGTGGTGGAGAGAACGTGTTTGGAACAGGAGACATCAAATGATCTCGATGTGATAACGAAAACATCAGAAATCAAATAAAATACACTGACACATTGTAAAACCAGTTGATCTCTCATTTAAAACTTCAAATCAACATTAATGTGTATAATTTCTTTTTTATCTATATATAATTGTCAAAAAAAAAAACAAAAAAAACGTTGTATATTGTAAATTGTAGAAAATAGCACATGTATATAGAACTGTATAAGAGCCGTATTTTATGAGATTGGAATTTGTATTAAGATTCTGAGAATGTTCCTGATGGAATAGAGTGACCTCCCCTGCCAGTCATTGGTGACAGTAGTAAACAAATCCCCGACCCACCCTCATCCCTGGCCACTCTTTATCACTTTTAATGACAGACTTCTCATTTCATGTCATGGTATTTGATGGATGAGTAAAATACGAGCTTAGTATACATGCTGACCTTGAGGAAGATTAATTCACGACCCCTGTCATTTTTCCTGATGTTTTTAGAAGATGGATATATGGATTCAATATTAGTATTTCTGCTCAAATATGTGCTTTGGTATTATTGCGAAGTTTTCAAGAGCTCGAATTGGACGATATCGTCTTGCTATATTGGTATCCAAAATGTGATATTAGAGCCATCAACTGCTGTAAATGACATGAAACTGGACCGTAAAAATGTTCATTTGTTGAGGAAATTAAATGTCTTGAAATATTACGTTTGGTGGTGAAACTTACATATTATCCTATCCCTTCGAAACACCTTTGTAAGATCAAAAGAACTCTCAGGAACAGGAAAAAATGTGGATAACATGGACAAAAATGGGTTATTTACATTGTAGAGTAGTAATTACAATCCTACAGTTAATTTTTTTTTTCGAAGAAAACAGTTTTTCACTTGTGAGAGGGAAGTGGAACTGTACTGCAACAAAATGATATAGCCTAATTTTAATCGGTCTTGCTTCATTTTTTAAATTTGTCATCCACAGACAGACTGGCATGTATTTGTGCTTTTCTAATAAAAAAAATACCCTGCATTGAAAATTCTCTTCCCAACATGTGTGCTCTTACTTCGTGGAAAAGGTGTAAAGGCATGTTCGATGAGCCCAAACTGGTGTCGTACTGATACGAAAGTTAACCGACACATACCATTGCTGTGCATGAAGAGGTTAATGCACTAGCATGAGAAGGGTGGGTATGTTTGGGTGCTGCCCTGGAGTAACTATCATAGTCAGAGTCATGCCTCGGGGGGAGCTGAAAGGTATTACATGTATCTACTCACAGATGTACAAACATGGAGGGCAATCTCTGGACTTTGACAGCTGACTAGTTATTTATGACCCCTTCCTTGATCTACAAGACCTAAATCATTTTAAGGCCACCCGGTAAAGAATATTTGTGTGACCCAATAAAGGTGAAAAGTACAGGGTGGGCCAATAACCCGATAAAAGGTAAAATAGACCCATTTTAGCTCTGAGTGGTTTGTATGTGTCTGTGGAATACAGGACCAATGGGCCTTGACTGGATTTCAGTTGTTTTGATGTTCATCTTGTTACATAAATATAAGACTCAAGTCCCTTAAAAGCAGTTGTTGTATGAAAGATTAATTAATAGCTAATTTTTTCGAGTGGGAAGTGATGTGTTCGGTGCACGAAGGCAGCGCAAAATAATTCTAAGCTGACCATACAACATCTTGCTGTGTGGCTGGTGTAGCTGTTCGTATACGTGGTTTCCTCCTACCATAATGTTGGCAGCTGGGTGGTTTACTCCTACCATAATGCTGGCAGCTGGGTGGTTTACTCCTACCATAATGCTGGCAGCTGGGTGGTTACTTCCTACCATAACGCTGGCCGCTGGGTGGTTTACTCCTACTATAATGCTGGCAGCTGGGTGGTTTCCTCCTACCATAATGTTGGCAGCTGGGTGGTTTACTCCTACCATAATGCTGGCAGCTGGGTGGTTTACTCCTACCATAATGCTGGCAGCTGGGTGGTTACTTCCTACCATAACGCTGGCCGCTGGGTGGTTTACTCCTACTATAATGATGGCTGCTGGGTGGTTTACTCCTATCATAACGCTGGCCGTTGGGTGGTATACTCCTACCATAATGCTGCTTGCTGGGTGGTTTACTCCTACCATAATGCTGGCCACTGTCGTGTAATGAAATATTCTCAAGTATGGCGTAAAACACCAATCACATGAATAAATAAACAAACAAATATATTGAGTTCTGCGTAGACAGTGGTAGATAAAACTTGGAGATAACCTTAAAATTTTAGGGCTGTATATAGCATGTGGTGATCGAATATCCTTAAGCGGAAGATTAACTACTGTTTCCTACTTCGGACACGCTTTTGATATATTTACTATAACTGTCCTAGCAGTACTCCCTGGTCATGCACCTCCATTGGGAAATCACCTGAGAAAACCCTGAGAGCTCCTGGAGTACAGTAAGAACCTGTCGAGGGGAACCCAAGTGGTCACCTCTTCAAACGTTCCCTTTGTGACAAATTTACAAGTAGCGCATTCAAGGTACAACTCTGTGGACATCCCCCTTTGTGACAAATTTACAAGCATCCTATTCAAGGTACAAAGTCAACTCTTGAAAGCGTCGCCCCAGAAGATAGAATTAATTGGTCTCCAGGATTATATGGCTTCATTTTAAGTTGTTTATGGAGAAGAATGTAGTAAATCAATTCTGCTGTAAAAGTATAATGTCGAGCATGGGGGGGAGGGAGGGGGGGGAGACTGCTTGGGTCTGTCATGTGCTGGGTATATCGAGTGCAGCGTTTATGTTTACCAGTGGCCAATAGGTCATAGAAGTGCAGTTTATTTATGTGAGGTCGCTGGTGGCGTGGATTTGGAGACACGTTCAGTAGCTTTATGCAAATTTGTGTTGGATCTTTCAAAGCTAAATTTTCTTCATTAGCCAGAGGGGCAAACAATAGTGTAAGTGAAAATCTCCTGAGTATGGCATTATGAAAATGACAATCAGATAAATAAGTAAGTAAATGTTAACTGAAAAATGTTCCCGTTTTTGATGGTAGCTGATAATATTCTCTTGGTGCAGTCGCTCCATTCACTTTCTGCACGGCAGACAGCAATATATAATTGGCCTTTTTGACATCTTGGAGTTCTTTATAATTGGTATTAATGCTGTTCTCAAGAATTTTATAGGATAATGTATGACTTGAACTTCAGTCAACTTTGACTTATCATCAACCGGAAATGAAACCCAAACCCAGTGATCTACCTAATATATATTCAGGTTTTGACTGAGAATAGTTCCTTGGTTTGTCCAATCAGGTAAAGCGTAATTAGGAAAAGGGCCTTCGTTGGCCCAGTCAGCTAAGGCGTTGTTGGGGATAAGGCCTTCGTTGGTTCAGTCAGCTAAGATGTTGTTGGGAATACGGCCTTCGTTGGTCCAGTGAGCTAAGGCATTGTGCGGAAGAGAACCTTCGTTAGTCCAATGAGCTAAGGCTAATCAATTAAGGTGTTCTTGGGATTAGGGCCTTTGTTGGTCCAATCAGCTAAGATGTTGTTGGGAATAGAGCCTTCATTGGTCCAATCAACTAAGGCATTGTTCTTACTGCAGACTGTCTAGGGGCGTACATTGACAAGACTGTAGTCAATATTTCGTTACTTTTTTCTCATAAATCACCTGGCTTTGCGGCATTACAACCCTGGCAACGTCTCTTGCAGAAAAGAAAAAGAAAATATACGAGATATATGATAGGTTTTGTGAAAGTGGTCTCAGCCCTTGATTAATGCATGAGGTCGGGGATTTGAGTTCATCTCCCATGGAATTGACCGTGGCTTTAAACTTTGGCTGGCTTCCACGAAAGTGGCCTCAGCCCCCGATTAATGCATGAGGTCGGGGCCTTGAGTTCATCTCCCATGGGATTGACCTTGGCTCTAAACCTTGGCCGGCTTCCATGAAAGTGGCCTCAGCCCCTGATTAATGCATGAGGTCGGGGCCTTGAGTTCATCTCCCATGGGATTGACCATGGCTCTAAACCTTGGCCAGCTTCCATGATTAATGGATGGGGTCGGGGCCTTGAGTTTATTTCCCATGGGATTGACCGTGGCTCTAAACCTTGGCTGGCTTCCATGAAGGTGGCCTCAGCCCCTGATTAATGGATGAGGTCGGGGCCTTGAGTTCATCTCCCATGGGATTGACCGTGGCTCTAAACCTTGGCCAGCTTCCATGAAAGTGGCCTCAGCCCCTGATAATGCATGGGGTCGGGGCCTTGAGTTCATCTCCCATAGGATTGACCATGGCTCTAAACCTTGGCCGGATCCCATGAAAGAGACGTATATATTTAAGACATAATACATAAGAATTTGAAATTTTCAGTCTGGCATGTTCCAGTCAATGAATTATATTGGTGCAGTTTAAATGCAATCTATCGACAATTAGTATTAATCTTCTTGAAATATTTATTTATTTATTTGATTGGTCTTTTACTCCATTACTACAGAATATTTCGCGGCGTCAGCATTATGGTGTGAGGAAACCAGGGAAACCCATGTTGCTGGTGAACCTTCCCACGTACAACCTGAGAGGAAGCCAGTGTGTGCTGGGCTTGAACTCACAGCGACTGCATTGAGTCATTGCGCTGCACTAGTAGCATAAGGAGGCCACGGAGGCCCCCCTCAGAATAATTCCTTGGTTGCAGAATTATGGGTGTACTAAGGTCGATTTATGAAAGAGGCCTCAGGATGTTTGTTAGTCACCTGGCGAAGCTTGTCTTGGGGGTAGGACAAGGCCCTATGATTACCCCCACTTATAAACATGTGAGTTCAAGTCCAGCTCTGGCTGGATTCTTCTGCGTTTGTACGTGGGAAGGTCTGCCAGCAATTTGCGGATGTTCCCTCAACTCTCTCCTGCCCCATCCCTGCCGTCTCTGCTGGCTGCCTGGGATATTGTAACATATTCCGGAGTACGGTGTAAAACACCAATCAAATAAATAGATAAATACACACATGACAGGTGTCCTACAATTGAAAAACCTAGGATAGGGCATCGAGAACCAATCACATATATAGAAAATATATGCGCCAATATTTGGAGGGTGCCTCTAATCACCAATCCCCCACCCCACCCCACCCCACCCCACCCCAATCACAGGCTCCCCAATCACCATGCCTCCCTGCCAAGTCATGCGTGCCCCAATCCACCCTCCAAATCACTGGTGTCACCAATCACTGCCCCACCTCCCCCCAGAGTCACCGGCAATCCCAATCACTGCCCTTCGCATCCCTGTTGTCCCCAATCCCTTCTGCCCCAAGTCACCAGTTTATTAGCTACACCAACAGGCCGAAGTGTGTCCAAAAATCCCAGAGCAGGTCAGTCACCTGTATAAATTCTGTTGAAGTGATTCCGAAAGTAGCCGTTAGCTTCATATCTCTAAAAAAGAAATACTTAGTTAAGTGTACGTTGTCAAATGGAAGCCTAAGCATATATGGTTGTTATAAAGTGAAGTTGTAAGTTTCCTGTGACAGAAAGTGGAAAAAAAAGAAGAAAAAAAAACAGTAAGAGAGAGGAAAGATAAATGCCAATGCACAATAAATTCTTTTAATACCGTGTCTAGGTTTCTTTGCATTGTTTTTATGTGATTGTATAATAAATGGAATGATAGCGTAGCATTTTCAGTAATTCCAGACCGGTGGCTTATATAATAAATTCCAATTAGCAACACCTAATTATTCTGATTAATTACATATAATCAACAAATTGTTCTACCTAATTTAATGTGTATAAGTTGCTTCTACTTTACCATTTTTATGAACACGTTGAATAAAAACTGTAAAATGACAAGTGGTTGATTTTAGAGGTGGAGAAAACATAAAAGTGACATACGGTAAGTGGGTAAAGTTTAGATAAAAGAGTGCGAAAAGTTAGTTGTAAATGTGGTTTTCAGTATTTTTTTTCGATCTTTCTTTTAGGAGAAAATGATGTGTGAAAATAATTTTTGTGTGGTGGGTATTTGGGACCAACTTTTGGGATGTATAGTCTTTTTGTAACAATGTTATAAATGAAGATGTAACATGTTTACGAAGTAATTTCGCGCTAGAATTTGTCCTGTTCAGCTGACAAATGTGTTCAACGTGGGTTTGTATCATATTTGTATTTTTAATATGTTTGCAAATATTATCATAATTCGATTTAAATGCATTAGATATTAAACATCAAATTTACATTCAAATAAATTTATTGGACATTCGTCGCATCCTTATTTAGAACATTATTATGTAACAATGATAAAAACCAAAAGTTGGTCCCAAATAGCCACCATACAAAATATTTTCTTTTGAAAAACACCTTTTTCTCCTAAAAAAAAAAAAATCCCCCCCAAATATTACAAACCATATTTGGAAATAAGTTTTGGTGCTCTTTCGTTTGATTATGGCATCTTTTTTATGTTTTCTTCTCCCTTAACAGGTTAGGCCTGTGGGTGATAATTTGCCAAGTATAACACTGTCATCGCTGTAGTCTTTAGTATTGGATGTAATTAAGAGTTACTGCAGCAGCATTCTATTCCGTTCTTTATTTTTATAGCGAATTGGAATACATTTCCCCCACTGTTTCACGTACACTGGGACTCTGCCCTGCTTGCTGTCACAATTACAGTTGTTTTAAGGATTGTAGGGCTTACCTTGTTGCCTGTTTGTACAGCCTGGGATATTTGTTCTGTAGTAGAGTGTTTTCAGTGACCGAGATTTCTTAGTGAATGCAGCTAATAGAACCAGAGTTCAACCAGAGTTAAGCCTTCGTTGTCAAACTGAAAATTCTCAACAAAGTCACAACAACGACTGGCGGTTAGACCGTTTGTCTTTCATCTTAGAAACAAATCCTTCAAGATACCGTCACATTGTTTCACAATTTGGCGAGGGGACAAGAAAATATTTGGATTTAAATACACTCGGTTTGGAACTGGAAGGATTTCAGTGCAAGGTCGTTTGGGACAGTGTAATTTTCGCTCCTAGTTCTTTATGTTACAGTACAAGTTTTAGTGGCATATATATTTTATTTGATTGATGTTTTGATGCAGTTTAGTGGCTAGGTTATTTCTTGCTTTTCTGTGGTGAAAAAAAACCAAAAAGTTTATGTTATGTGAATGAAATATTTGCAATATGGCACAAAACAACTGCCCATATGAAATAAAATTGTCTGAAAATTTTTCCAGTTTTTGCATCTTTAAACTTTCAGCCCAGTGACGATACATTAATTCAGATTGAGCCAGAATCTACGCATATCATTTGTGAGGGAAACCCCGGGATCAGAACAAAACTACGGGATACACTTTTACAGTGTCTGTCAAAATTATGATTGAAACCCAGGGATCAGGACAAATGTGTCAGATACACTTCTACAACGTCTGTCAACATTGTGAGGGAAAACCCGGAATCAGAACAGAACTACGGTATACACTTTTACAGTGTCTGTCAAAGCTGTGATTGAAACCCAGGGATCAGGACAAATGTGTTAGATACACTTCTACAGTGTCTCTCAAAATTGTGAGGGAAACCCAGTGATCAGGACAAACATGTGAAATACACTTTTACAGTGTCTGTCACAGTTGTGAGGCAAACCCATTGATGTGGACAAAACTGTGAGATACACGTCTGTGGTGTCTGTCGCAGTTGTGAGGGAAACTTAGGGACGAGGACAAAACTGTGAGATACACTTTTACAGTGTCCGTCACAGTTGTGAGGGAAACCCAATGATGTGGACAACACTGTGAGATACACTTCTGCAGTGTCTGTCACATTTGTGAGGGAAACTTAGGAATGAAGACAAAGTGTGAGATACACTTCTACCGTGTCTGTCACAGTTGTGAGGGAAGCCCAGGAATGTGGACAAATCTGTGAGATACACTTCTACAGTGCCTGTCAAAGTTGTGAGGGAAACCCAGGAAACTGTGAGATACACTTCTACAGTGTCTGTCGCAGTTGTGAGGGAAACGCAGGGATCAGGACAAACATGTAAGATACACTTGTACAGTGTGTCAGGGAAACCGAGGATGTGGCTAAAACTATGAGATGGACTAGAACCAGTCTGAGCAACATTCCTCTGAAATACCTTGTAGCAACTAAACTCAGAGACGTGTTACAGTGTCTGTACAAGTAACAAAGTGAAGCCAAATAGTCGTCCGAATTGATGTGCAGTGTTGTCCAAATTGAGAAACAGTGTTCTTCATGATAAGGCTGAAATGCTGCTTATGTGGCATGAAACCCCAGTCATATATTCTGTGCCGTTAAACAAATGTTCCCTCTGCAGTCACAATCAGCTTTTTAAATTTTACCTCCACTTGGATTGAACATGGATGTTCTTGCCACGATAATCAGTTATCCGTTCACACAACTTTCAGGATGACTGTTCTTTGTTGTGACAGTGACATCATCTTTAGCATTTCATGTTTTTCGCATTTCATTCGTTGTAAAAGGAATGCAAAAAAAAACCTAATAATAATAATTTCAGAAACAGCTTTGAGGTCTGCATAAAATGGTATTTCTGGTGATGTATACTTTGTTTAAAAGTTGGTTTCTTCGAGATCAAAGTGCTGTTGAGATCAACACAAAACATCAATGCAGTAATTTGGATTTAAAGAATCCGGCGTTGGGTCAGTGGGTCCACTGTTTCCTGAGCCTTGGTAATAATAAGCAGTCAACAGTCCTCTTAAAGACGACATTGGTTATTAAAAAGGCGCTTGCCTTTCAATCCCTACATACGACACACATGGTGAGGGTTCCAACCTGATTTTGCGTGGGGAATTTGTAGATTCCCCCGCGGGGCCTCCCTGGCTCAGTTGGTTAGCGCGCTAGGGTAGGCTAATGACCCAGAAACCTCACACCAATGCTGTCGGTATGAGTTCAAGTCCAGCTCATGCTGGCTTCCTCTCCGGCCCTACGTGGGAAGTTCGGCCAGCAACCTGCGGATGGTTATGGGTTTCCCCTGGGCTCTGCCCGGTTTCCACTCACCATAATGCTGGCCGACGTGGTATAAGTGAAATGTTCTTAAGTACAGGGTAAAACACCAACCAAATAAATAAATAAGTTTCCTCACGCTTCCACAACATTATCTGTTATTGTAAGAATAATAATAATATTACAATCATAGCTTTTTAACAATGAGCTGCCGACGACAATCATTTGACCATTTGCACAGCCTTGCATTTGTTGAAGACTGCTGGTTTTCTATACCATTATGATATGTAAATCATCAGTATGTGACACTATGTGGGGAAAGTTAGTCGGTAACTTGTCCGTGGTCGGGGGTTTACCCCAGGCATGCCGGTTTCTTCCAACCGTAAAACTGACAGCCATTGTTGAAGTGAAAAACTTTTGGACGTGGCGTTAAGCGACTGTTAACACATAACATAACAACATGAGACATGTTTCCCTACGGCAATCAACCTGTGGTAGGATGAACGCATTTGTTGATATGACACATCTTGACGGATGCTGAAATCGGTAACTGGGAACTTGTGAGCTAAGAGTGGTAAAGTTCGTCAGTTACTTATTACAGGCGCCGCGGTTTCCTCCAAGTATACAACTATTTGCTGTCGAATAAGGAGCACTTCTATTAATTATAGATCAAATTCGGGCTGGGACTGTGACTGTTGTGTACCGCCATGGAGTCTGATGTAAAATTTGTCATTGTCCAGCCACATAGCCCACCTAGTTTTATTTCAATACAAGAAATGGTTTGAAAAAGAAGAATAATCTCGAAAAATGTTACACACAGTAAGTTTCCGGCAAAAAATAAACGTCACGTCCGAAAATCCATCTTGATCTGTCGTCATATTGAAGCCATGCATACATCTCGTTTCAGATGAAATCGATGAACCATATTGAAAAAAAAGTCCGAAAACTGATCCATGATGTAGCACTGACCAACAGCCGAAGAGAAGGGCTAACAGACGATTTGTAAACCTAAAAAGCCTTAATAAAAAGTGTATCTAGCTATTATTTTGACGGCTCATTCCGCAGGGGACATGTATTGCTGTCACAATATTTGTTCATTACAGTCCAATACAAATCAGAATTAAGCATGCATTCGGATTTTTAAAAATGCACCTCACAACCATAAATAAAAAGAAAACCAGCTCTATATCAAGAAGAACAGCGTCCTTTCACAGTTTTGGAACTTCTGCTCTCCTCCAGCTGTGGATAAATTCTGACTTTTACCTATCCACCCCCACCCCCTCCTTCGCCCCACCTCACTACCTCCTCCTTCGCCCCACCTTTCTACCTCCTCCTCCCAACTCGCACACCCAACTCATTCGGCCGCTCAGCCTGAGGCCATGACAACATGTAGCCACTCTTGTGATCCTAAAGACTTAACATTCTTTACTTGAAACAAAGTATTTCACAAGTTCCGGGCATATATTCAACCTGACACTTATTTTAGCTTGGATTTTCTTGTGTGGTATGTGCCGAACTGGTCAACCAGTCGGTATAATAGCATCGCCAAACTCAACCCGGAGTGGAATACATTTTTCATTGATCCTTAGTTCTGTACTCTCATACATCTGGCCACAGGATCATGTAGCTGTCTGAAGTCAGACTGGGAGTCTCCGTAGCCGAGGGAGTTAGCGCTTTACTGTAGCGTAATGATCCAGGTGCCTCTCACCAATGCGATCGACATGAGTTCAAGCTCAGCTCACTCTGACTTCCTATTCGGCCGCACGTGGACAGGTCTGCCAGCAACCTGGGGATATTCGCGGCTTTGCTCCGAGTGCTGCCTGGTTTCCTCCCACCATGAATGATGCTGGTCGCCGTCGGATAAGTGAAACATTCTTGAGTACGGCGTAAACCGCCAATCAAATAAATAAAAAAAATAAATAGAACATCAGTCAGGTAAATAAACAAATAAGTCAGACTTAATCCTAACTTCAAAGCAGTTCCCTGCGTTAAAATTTGACTTTAGAATTTTTTATGTAAATACTATGAGTTACGTTAAGCGATCATGACAAAACTGAAGAAAGAACGTTTGCTCTGAAATCTGCTTTCAGAAACAGCACCGAAAGTTAAAATTAGGTCCAACTTAAGTCTACACGTGAACCTGGTTCAAGGGATTCTCGCTGGCTCAACTACGTAAAGCCCCTGGTCCCGGTTTCATGAAGCATACTTAGTGCTAAGTAGCACTTAGCTAAATGCACTTTCTATCTCTACATCATGCGTTGTCATGACAGTTAAGCGAAGACTCAGCTAATTGCGCTTCGTGAAACTGGCTCCTGCTTTGAACGCCAACTGGGCCCGGTTTCATGAAGCTCAGTTAACTACGCACTCCCTTTAATAACTGGCATAACATCGTGTGTTGTAGAGATAGGAAGTATGCTTAGCGAGGGGCCAGATCACACATAAAGTGCGTTTTCTGATCGCTGTTTCAACTTTGACCTTAAAGGTGGAGTAAACATAAATATTTCACGAAGTTCAGATGAAAGTTTGCGAAAAGTTAGTTGTAAATAGTTTGTTCCCTTTTTCTTTAAGGAGAAAAAGACACCAGAAAATAATTTTTGTATGGTGGGTATTTGGGACTTATACATTATGGTATACATAGTCTTCGTGTAATAATGTCATAAATGAGGATGTTACACATTTTTAATTAACATTTTTGCAGAAGGATTTGCCCTTTCCAGCTAACAAATGTGTTCAACCCGGATTTTGATCGTATTTATATTATTATTATTATGTTCATAACTGCTGGGTTATAATTTGGGTTTAATGCGTATTTACATTGAAACAAATTTGACATGCATCACATCATTTTTAAGAACATTATTCTGCAACAACGTTAAATACCAAATGTTGGTCCCAAATACCCACCATACAAAATATTTTAAAATGCTCTTTTCTCTGCCTCCCTCCCAAAAAAGACCTCCCCTCCCAAAAAAATGAAAAACGTAAAAACACAATATTTGCAAATAAGCTTTGACACTCATTCATCTGATTTTGGCATTGTTTTTATGTTTCTTCTTCTTTAAGTCCGGAGGTTTATCCACTAAATATTCCGGGTTTTCCGGTTTTCGCCCCTCACAAACATGACCGCTGTCCTACATGTATATTAAAGTGGGAAATAATTAGCACAGTATTATGCACCAATCAATCGATCAATAAGCCAATCCTATTCCACTTCAAGGAATAGGAATGCCAAGAGTAACAGCACCCGACATGGACAAGAAACTGAAGTATTTTCCTACTTGTGACTGTACGTGCCGAGATTCACAGGCAGAGCGAATTTCCTTCACGAAGACCATATAAGAAGCTCATTCGACTGCTTATTGAATTTGTTGTCGGGGTACGTGGGAAGATCCGCCAGCAACCTCCAGATGGCCGTGGGTTTCCCTCGGACTCTGCCCGGCTTCCTCCCACCAAAATGCTGACTGCTGTTGTATAAATGAAATATTCTTGAGTGCGGCGTAAAACACCAATCAAATAAATAAATTAATAAATAACTTATTGTCGGGACAACACAATCGCGATTATTCTCTGCCCATGACTGAAACTGGACCAGTACTTCGTTTGTTAGATTGACTGAATGATAAGCGTCTCAGCCGTGAGGTCAAGCGCTGGCCATGTGAATTATTCTGGACAAGGAAATATGTTTTTCTTTTCAAATGTCATCAAGCTATACACAAAGAACTTAATCAAGCGATCTCCCTGGGTTTCACTGTGGCGATTTTGTACACATGCGATTAATGTTCTCCTGTATCAAAAGAGTGTAAAATGTGATTGGTTTTGAACCGTGTGACTCTTGCTAATGAAAAATGATAGATTGATTGGAATCCATGGTTTTTAATGATATAACACACATGCATTTCTATCACCACAGGTTTTGATGTGAAACAATGGTTTACACTGGAACATGTCTTTCTTATGGATATACAACTTCTTGGTTTATTATCACGACGTTTCGATGCAGATACTAACATCGTTATCAAGTGAGTGAAATCAAGACATCAACACTCTTAAATATAGACATCAACACTCTTAAATATTGTAAGAGTATTGTATATCCATAAGAAAGACATGTTCCAGTGTACTTCCATCCCAACTTCTAAATGCCACTTAAACAAGTTAATGGCTTTACAAGTAAGGTTCTGGAGTGAGCAGTGTTGAAGCACTGGTTGACATTACTTAATCAAAACGTAATTTGGTATCTCGTAGAGCGTCTTACGTCAGTATCGTGTGTATCCGCCGTGTACCTGGATGACAGCCTGAAGCCTTCTCCTCATACCACCTGTCAACCTTCTGATGCAGAAGAACATTAATCGCATGTGTACAAAATTGCCACAGTGAAAATCAGCGGGAGCTTCATTAACTTAATTGTGTATAGTTCACTTCCGGAATTAGCCCATCATTGTACGTTACATGTAATCTGCTTGAATTTCTTAGTTACTCGCTTTACTGAATGTGGGGAGAGGGTATGCAATGAGCCATAGTCGTATAAGTAAAATAAAGAAACAAGTTAATATTCGATGTGGGTTGACCGGGCCTTTAATAAAGACTATTTTACTTTGCTTTCTATGAGAAATCGCCTGGGAATCGCGGGAAGTATCGCATCAAAAACTTAACCACGCAAATGCATAGCTGAGCCAGCGAGCTCTGTATGTGAGCTCTCGGCCTCCCTGGTCAATGTGAGAATTCGCGCATTGGTGACAACGTATATTCCAGGTGCACTGTCATTGGCTAGCGAAAGTTACATGATGAAACCATTTCACTAAAGCAATCACAACACAAGACATAAGTATATAAAGTTCGAAAATAAAGTTTTATTTCCCTGAATATATGCACAATGAATGTATCAGTTTAAGGCTTTCTAAAACGGTATATAGCACGTGTATTGTCACGTGACTACAAAAATACTCTGCTGTGAAAGATCACCGTACACTAATCACAGGATAAATAAAAGTTAATTTTTGGCATTGTCATTTTTTTTGTAACTAACACTATTTTTTTTTATTCACTAAATTAGTTTTATGTTAAACTTTGTTGAGTTTTAATCCTTGTTCTTACCGATGAGTAAATTTTCTAACAAAATTCATGACAATGATGTCCTAGGCCTATTCAATTTTGTAGGATTTTCATTTCGTCTTTACTCATGGGTATATTTTGTGGCATTCTCGAAAACAGATTCAAAAAGTTAAAATTAAAAGTTAAAACAGTTGGTCAACATTTTTAGAAATGGTTTTTAAAGGCGATTTGCGCAATAGAGCAACCATACATACAATACGTTACTAATTATATAACCCTCACACTTTTGATTGGGGTTACCACTGAAATCCAAATTTTGCTGACAGCAAACTTTCGTGTCGTGTTACATATCTGTGCGCGAAGCAAGCAAGGTCTTATTAGAATGTTTTTCTCCCTTGTTCGTCCATAGCTTCATTTGACATCTGAATTATGCAAGGGTAGGTTGTGGCGACAGGACAAAGAGGCACAACTGGGCCGCTTCGCTACAGTTTCATGAATTACATGTGTGGGATTTATATTTAAAGTGTATCAGCATTCAGAGGTGGTTATCACATCTAGATTAATCATGAGATTTTTCTACTTCCCGATTGGCTAATAAAAGTGTCGTTGTTTATATCAGAACGATTTCGCATCCAATCGGAAGACTTGTACCTAAAGTGCACCATAGCGATGACAAAGGCATTTACACTGGATATGTTCAATAATACTATAGTTTGCTCTCCCAAAAATGGGTGTGTTGTAATTTTATGTACAAAGCCATGAAAGTTTATGGCATTTAATTCCTTAGCACGAAAAAAAAAAAAAAAAAAAAGAATTACATTCAAAGTTCTGAACGTGATATACTGCATGATATATTCCGCCAACAGTGATCTAGCCAATCTGGTTTCCAACATCATTCACATGATTCGGAAAACCGGACTTATCTTGCTTGGATGTATCATGTTTTGTTAAAGTATTTGACGTCACGTTTGCGTGGAAAATTTTGTACAAAAGAAACTATTTACAATAGACAATATCGTTACTTCTTACAATAATGGTACATTAAAACAAATACAATAATGAAACTATCTTGGAAAGCCCTGGATATGAGTTAGATGGACTATATACAGGAAAGACAAGGCATACATCTAATGTAAACAGTTTGTTGGATGTCGGTTGGTTTGCGTCGAGCCGAAATGCCATTGGCAGACGTGCCACTCATTTGCATAGATTTCCTTAAGCCATGTAGTTTTTTTCAAGGTTGCCCACGTGATATGCACGAAGAATCTCACTGGTGCTGTCACCCTAGTTGCATTGTCCAATCAGAGGCTTTGTTGTAGCACCAAACGTCCGGGAGCTATCATGTTAGCAAACATCGTCCATCACAAAATGTTCAATAAACTTATGTCCGACGATACGTTCCCACAATAGTTAAGCTTTTTATTTAAAATGGATTAAATACGAATACGGCAGATACATACGAAATTTGTCGAACGAAATGAAACTTGGATTTGAGTTAATATAATATATTCGCTCATGATACCACCCGCTTTGACATATCGAATGCAGTTTAATTTGCACCATGCTTGCACTTCCAACAGCGCCAATAGAAATTAAAAAACAAGAAAACAAAAACCTAAGATGACATTACAAATGAGGTGACATTGTTCGCATTTTAGTTATATATATTTAATACAGAAAAGTACATATATATATATATATATATATATATATATATATATATATATATATATATATATATATATATATATGTAATTATGTATGTATAAAAGGATTTTATCGTCTGTGTAAACATAAAGTCTCTATGAGTCCCGTTCCGCTACAAACGGCTGTCTTCGGTTTTTTTGGCCACCGAGTTGTCGTAACTGGGTGGGGGCGTTCCATTTTCCGGCGACTCGCGGCCAGAATCAACTTCCGGTTCATCGGGCTCTGGTTCCTCCTGAATGTAAAAACTTGGTGGTTTCTCGTTGGACTTCTCCTTAGTCATCTCTAGATCTGTGGTGGAGACCGTCTTGAAACTGGGGATCGATTCGGCTTGTAACTGTGCACAGAAAGAAAAACGCACGCCCATGAGCACAGATGGTCAATTTGCTTACATGGCTATCGGGCAGTTGTAAAGACAAGGTCTGAGCTTTTATTAGTGGCTTATCTACTTTTCAAACAAAACAGTGGATCAACGGGTAGATATAATAAAGTACCATTAAGTAAAACAAAGAGAATGTTATGTAGTAATCAGTTACTCGTAACGCATGTAGCCCGCTATATGGGGGTCAGTATAATCTTTATTCATAGCAGTACTAAATTATATGTTTAAAAAGACCTGTGGGGTATTATGAAATCCACCTTCGTACCTTTTCTGCATCCGGTTTTTCAACCTTCTTTTTGTTTGAACCCGGCATAATATCGTCCAGCCATTTTAGCTCAGTTTGAGTGAAGATGCAGTCCATGAATTTACGAACGAAGCACGTGCCTAAAACCTGAACAGGGAGAAAAGAATCTTTCATTACGGATTTTAAGAACAAATCGGGCAAAATGCACAGCATTGTGTCTGTCATAGCATAGGGTTTCATTGTTTAATAGACATCCGGTTTCCTCACACCATCTGGCCGCCGTCGCAACACTGAAAAATTCTTGAGCACGGCGTAAAATACCAATCAGTTAGGTAAATAAATATAATATTCAAGATTCTTAAATTAAGAAAGCGGCACACACTCTTTTAATTCTAAAATCAGACTGAAATATGTTGTTCACTGAGCGACGCCAAGGTTCATACAGCGAAGGGAAAGAGAACCGTGAACATTGTGAAAGTGATCCTTTCTGTGACTTACCATGATCGGGAACACGATGGAGATCAGTTTGATCTGCTTGATGACCATGAGGACAGCCAGACAAGCGATCTGTATGGCGGTAAACAGGTGCACGCGCCATAATCTCACGTGACGTAGGTACATGTAGTCCGGCTGATACTTCTTGGGCATGAACATGATCAGGATTCGATCGATAAACTGTCGGGTAGAGAAACGAAAAAATAAAATCATCCGCTGGGAGAGTCAGATCCAAAAACATCAGGAACTTAAAATGTTTGGCTTTTGACAAACAAGGCACTACATTTTTGCTCTCTTTCCGCTTGTATCTTGAATATGACAGGCCGACCTGTAGCATTGTCAAACTATCACACTGTCTTCGCTGCGTTGGTTACACTTTCTATGCTGAAGTCTTTTATATTTATATGATATTATATCACATTTACTAGAGATCTCGGCAATTCTCGCGAAAAACGGCATTTCGTACGAAACACACCTGCATTCCTGTGAGAGCTGCGACACCCATGTAGAAGAACACTCCGTACAGAACAGCCATGGGAATGAACTGAAATAGTAGCGGATAAGGAAACTGATTAGAGTGCTGTTTCTGGACACAAGACTGGAAAAACTGATTTCATTTTATTTCGTGAACATCAAAGTAAGAGAATCATACAATGAGGATACACACGTAAATCAAAATAGATGGCTCGTACTTTTAAAGGTTTAAGTCAATGAAGATAAACATACGCTTGAAGGTCAAACAAGGAAAATCAAGCACTGAAGATTAAGTCAGATTAAGACTGATGATCAGAGTCAAAATAGGAAATGTATACAAAGAGGTTTTAAGGAAAACAGAGGGAAGATTAGTTTTAAAGGTAAACCTTGGGTGAAAGAAGGCTACATGTATCTTGAGGACTCAAGTAAGACTTTGAGGAAACTTTGATTGACAGGAGGCCACACCCCTCAGAAAGACACGCCAGACCCTGTGGAAGAGTCAAGTAAGTTTTTAGGGAGACCTACCTTGAGGATAACCGTCATGAAGACAGTCAATCCGCTGAGGATTCCAACGAGAAGGGCCGTAACTCTTTGCTCTCTACAAGACAAAACATGGTAACTTTTATGACAAAAGAATCTAGCTGAAATGTGGAATCAGGCGTGGACGGTCTCCAGCTGGAGTTAGGCATGTTGGGGTTAATCAGGTTCAGTTTTGACGAGGAAGGAGTCTCCACCTTTAGTGACTGGAAAATTCTATGTCTTGAAGGATCGTGCATCAGGTTGTTTATGCGCTTGCTATTATATGCCGTTCTCCAGAATTTTCCAGTTATACCATAGCGGGTTGGGGTTTCCGGGTGGAAGAACTGGCAAGTAACCTGTTAACTAAAAACCGTGGCTCTTTAATCTGTGGGTTCAGGAAGATTCATGAAAAAGGAACAATAAATTTTGGATGAACCTACACGGTTAAGCTTGGATATGACACTGATTAGGACTCACCTGACGCCCAGGAAAACGGGTTTCTCCCCCGGGGCGTTACACTCCGACTCTTTCTTCAAGCTCATGATGTGGGCGATGGCAGAGACCGTGGCGGCCACGTACCAGGGCAGTCCCAGTATAGAGCAGGCGGCGATCAGCAGAGCCACGACGAACATGTCCAAATGGTAGCCAGAGCCTTTCTGTGAACGCCGGAAACAAGGTATACAGTTACCAACAAAATCAAAAATAATTACAACAGTAATAATAATTATTTGCTATTATTATTATAGGTAGTAGTAGTAGTAACACATATAGTAGTGGTGGTGGTACTTTTCTCCTGTTATTTGTATACGTTTCTTATGATACGGGAAAAGCAGTCATGTTTCAGAAGTTTTGCATGAAGAGCTGGTGCCGTCAGACACCCTTTATTGCATGAGATTTTGACGCCGCACTGAAGAAACATTATGATCCTTTTGCATTTTTGCAATAGGCAGAATTCCGTTTAACGATTGTGGGAATGAGACTGTTTTCATTTTTCTCATGGTTGCTTGACGTACCATCGTAATAAGATGTGGTAGATTTCTTTTCAAGTAATTTTTCAGGTTGAACTGTATTTTATTTGTCAAAAACGTCACAAAAGTGAAGAGTTTTGAGGTTTCAGGACCTCCTGCCCCCTGTCTTTTCTCCGTAACAATCTAGACAAAAAAAACCCCACTTCAATGCGATTCATTTATTTATTGATTTCATGGACGAGAACATAAGAGGTGACTTTTACTCAATCCAAGCATTGCCTTCTCCAGTCTACATTTATCGAGAAAAAAAATGCTTATTCCCACCTTCAGCTTGTTCTCTTTCCTGTTCACGATGACGGCTGTGATCTGCTGATCCATGAAAATCAAGATGGAGGCCAACAGACCCGGGATTACTCCAGCGATTGGGAGCCACCACGGGTTCTGGTCGCTGATTGGATTGATGAACCAGCCACGTACCTTACTGTTAGTTGGCTGTTGGAAGAATTCCACAAGACAATAAATATCACATTTTGTCCGATTCCACAGGCTATTTGCTGATTGAAATCAAAAATTGAAATACTATTCTAAAGCTGATTTTTGGCTGTGGCAGATAAATTGCACTTACCTCGAATGTGGAGGGCACGGTGAGTTTTGGTGTGTGAAGACCGATACCCCAGTCAAGCAGAACCATAGACAGAATTGCGATTAAGACACCGAAGTCAGAGATGAACTGTCTAACCTGGTATCGAAAGAAAGCAAATACAAGCGGGGTCACCATCAATAAAAATAATAGATTGCATCGACAGAATTTATGTATTTATTGATTTATGTGATTGTTGGTTTTATGCCATGATCCAGAATTTTTCACTTACACGATACCGGTCAGTTTGTTGATGGAGGAGACCGGAGTGCAAGGCGTAAGGCTGCCTGCCTTTGGCAGGTTACTGACGCACTTTCCCACATGTGACTTACAGATAAGCACACCGCACCGGTGTAAGACAAGTGGTCTTGAACGAACGTCGTCAACCGCTTACTGTCACCCCTTAAGCTACACAAGCAGTGAAAGCGGAGGGCATCTACAAATTGCCTCTACAGACAATACAGGGTAGAAATTTGTTTCATCTGTCTGGTTTGATTGTAAATATCGTATCTCTTGAGAAATCTAAGCAAGGTAGAGCCCTTTCAGTACGTCATTTAAATAAAAAAAAATAAACTGCGCTGTGTTTTGGCAATTAATATTTCCTGGTTAGCATTTTATAAGGTAAACAAACGAGTCATCAAAGAAGTCATCATAACGTTAAATTATATATTGTGTTATGAAGGCGAATGCATGGCAGGGAACAGTGTCCCTAGAACAACGAAAGAGAACACTAGATGACGAATGTCAAGGTGGTCACTGATAACCAATATCAAGATGGTCACTGATGACTGATATCAAGACGGTCGTTGATGACCAGTATCAAGATGGTCATTCCAAATTTTAGATAAGCCTGTTTATGCTTGTAAATATCTTGATGTAACATTCTCCTGGAGGTCTTCCCTTCTCGCCTTCAGGGTTGACTCTGTAATCTTCGATGGAAATCTTTGGTGGAAGTCTTTCGAGTTCCGTTCATGTACCACGTTTCGATCAATGAAATACCAGAGCGAAAAGTTGTGACCAATCATAGTACCCCTCGGGCTCTGCTCGTTTTCTTCCCACCACAATGCTGTCCGTCGTCGTATAAATGAAATATGTTTGAGTACGGCGTGAAACACCAATCAAATAAATAAATAAACCTAAATTGTGCGCCAGAGAGTTAAATAAGATATTTGAACGAAAGTTTGTGCTCACAGACTTCATTGGATCACCTAGTTAAGGGAAATCTATAACTGGATCGAACTACCTACAGTGGGCATTTCAAGTAAGAGTCATGTTGCGGTGAAGCGAAAAAGAACCGTTGACACTGTGAAAGTGCGTTTTAATCGACAAAAAGACTGAGATTACGTACCATGGCGGTGAAATAAGGCATACGTTTGAAGTTCACGAGGAAGATGGCAAGAACAAAAGTGCCAGCGAAGAGTATGAGGGACATCAAAAACACATCTGCCACGTAGGGACACTCGATTTTCGCACGATCATCCACCAAGAGGCAGTCCCGCTTGGTGAAGTTGCCACCAATCAGCGTCTCGTTGAGTAAAATCGTCGCCTCGTCGTAGCAGGCCTGGACGGCAGTCATGTTCTCCACGGACATATTGCCTGTCATGACAACGCCGAACTTGATGTCCTTCGCTGACGTCATATTGCCGACGTCATTGCTGTCGAAGTACCGGTAGTCGTCGCAAGGCAAGGAACAGAAGCAGTGGCGGTTTTCGTCGGGGTGCAAGAGAAATTTCCCCTCGTCGTGCTCAGCGATGTCGAACAGCTTGTGGAAGGCCTCGTAGATAAAAATCACGGCGATCAACGTGGCGAAGCATTCCTCCGTGAACCGGGTGATGTACCGCACGAGAGCGCTGAGATCCAAGGCGACGACGACGAGCAGGATTAACGCGGTCCACAGTCCGATCCAAACTCGAAACGGCATGTAGTCCAGATCGTTATCCCTATTGGAAAGGCCAAGAAAAGGCAGACACAGTTAGAAATTGACCACTGTCTATTCTGACGCATATATACTTTGAAATCACTAGAGAGCAAAAACGGCCTTTGAAATAAAAGTCGAGCGCAATTGCTGAATGTGGAAGTCACCATTCTGTCCTAAAAAAAATATAATTATTGATTGATTTATTTATTTTGTTTATTACGCCGTACTCAAGAAAATTTCACTTATACGATGGCGGCAGCATTTTGTTGGGGGAGGAAAGCGGGCAGAACATTGGGGGGAACATACGACCATCCCCAGTCTGCTAGCAGTTCTTGGACCGGAATGCAAGCAAGCCAGAGCTAGACCAACAGTCTTAATTTTGATACATTTATGACTTAGTGTGGATGTGAACGTAAGGTCACGCGGTGACACGTGCTACAGGTTCAGAAAAGGAACTTACTTGCAGAAGTTGTAGACGATCATTTCCAGGACCAGCATTGGGCCAGTGCTGCCTAAGATGTTCAGGGGTTGGCCGGAGAAAAGAGCAAAGATGATACCAGTAATGGCTGCGGCTAAGATACACTCCATCGCCGCCTATCGGACAGAAAAGAAACAAAAAACGTTGACTTTGCTGCTGAGATTCTGGTATCAGGGTTAGTTCCATTCGGCAAGTGGTGTAGTTCGTAAACTTTAAAGCTCGGCATATACAACTGAGTTTAACGTCCAACTCAACTCAACCCGATGGTTGGGACGGGTTTTAAGTACTCGTGTATGCAAAATAACACCTTGTTTCGTAGCACAACATAAGAAAAATACGCTACAGCTGAGGTTACTGTTTGATGATCAGACACCGATTCCGTTTTCAACAATGAACGTACCATGTAGTTGTGCGTCTCGGTTCCAAGGACACCACCAAAGGTCACATTAGGAGTTAAGGTCGCCAGGTACAAGTAGATGAAAGAGGCGAAACACTGAACGTGCAAACTGTCCTTAAAGTCACTCAGATACCAGGGCACCTTTCTCTTGATGTCGTTGATCATTCCACCAAAGAGCCTGTCAGAAGAGCAGTGGTTAAAACAGTCGGGTTTTGGCGTTAATGGTCTGGATTTGTTTTGGTACATTACACTTTGTCTTGTAACAATGAATAAACTAAGTTAGTGCCTCATACGCCGTACTCAAGAATATTTCATTTATACGACGGCGGTCAGCACTGTGGTGGGAAGGGACCATCCGCAGGTTACTGGCGGACCTGCCCACGTACGGTGGGAGAGGAAGAACTCACAACTTCTAGGCCATAGCGCTGCGCTAGCGCGCTAACCGACTGAGCCATGGAGACCCCTCCACCCTATGTAACCAGCCTTCTTCACATGTAACGAGTCTTCCCCTACATATAACCAGTCTACCTCACATAGAACGAGACGTCTTCACACATAACAAATCTTCCTCAGTTTTCTTCACATGTAATCAGCTTTCCTCACATGTAAACAGGCTATCACATCTGACCGATCTACCTCACATATAACCAGTCTGTTTCGGATGTAACCGGACTACTCCAGGTGACACAATAACATTGATAATGATAATAATAATAATAATAAAAACAACAAAAAATGTCCTTACCGACCGCTCCGCACTAAGGTTGGGTCAAAATGAGGCTCTTCTTCAGCCTCTTCCGACCTTTCTGACGTTCCGTCTTTTTCCTGGATCTCTTTGATTTCCGCCAGCTCGGAGAGTTGCGCAGCTGACGACAGTCGTCTAGGAAACTAAAAATAAGGTTTAAAATGGCATCTGTCTTAATTTGGTGTTTATAAGACACCATTTATCAGCTAGAGCGCTAGACTAAAGTCATTCAAGTTTTAAGAGAAAGCTGTGAAAATAAAGATACTTTTGGCTGATTTTGTCCTTACCTGGGCCGGAACCTTATCTGGGGGTTCCAGGCGGATAGAAGGATCCCACTCGCCAGGTGGCAGCACCGTCACCTGTTCCATGAACTCGTCCATTGCCGCCAGGATGTCTTGTCTCTCGCGAGCTTTGTAAGCAACTTCACGGAAAATCTAAAATGTGCCAAATCAAAACATGGTCAGATTACCCCCAAAATACTCAACAAAAAAGACTTCACTCAAGAGAGTAAAACCAGATCAGCGACGACAGTGTGCTAGTCGGCAAATTTTCACAGGTAACTGCTGAAATCCGACCTCTTGTGAATTTACCTCAGTCAGGGTTTTATTTTAACGGGTCATGTAAAAAATGTGTAACGTGCCCAGCACCATGGCTTGAGCACAGTTAAGTAAAACAAAAATGCAGTGATGTTGATTGCAATTTTAGCAAAGACTCTGAAAACAGAAGCAGGTTAATTTCCTACCTCGTCCACAGCCATCGTAGCCATGGCACGTCCCATCTCCGTGTATTTCGATTGGAAGCCTTTGGGACCTAGTATGACAAACATGAACTTTGTCGGCAGGTTGACCTCGGTTATGTCCCCCAGCACCTTGGCTTCGTCGAGTCGGGTAAACACGACGATCTTCTGTCGGAGGCTTTCCACCTCTCCGACCAGGATGTTGGCAACTTCGGAACCTTTCGGGATTTTCCGTAGAAAGTCCTTATTTGGCTGCAGAGAAAAATAATCACACATCATTACTTGATAAAAATAATAAATAATTAAATAAATAGATAAAGAGAGAAAGAAAAAAAGTTTAAATTTGTTGCCGATAGCTTGGGGAATAGTGAGAAGCGTTCGGAAGTCGACATGTGAGTGGCTGAAGAAATGGACTTCATGAACATGGTTGGGGCAAAAGTACCACAATTCGAAGTCTGTGAATAGTGTAACTCTTCAAGGGGCTTAACCCTTGACATTCCTCATTATGCGAAGGCTATAGCCACCAAGACATCTCCGCTGTTTCAGAAATGCTGCTTACCTTGCTGGTATAAGGCATATTGTCGACGGACCCGTCCATGCTGCTTAGACTGAGGTCACTGGTGCTAGGGCGCATGTTCAGAGTGCTCTGTGATGACGTCATATCCGGTATGCTGTCAACTGCACAGAAAAGGAAAACTCTCATTAAAACGACAGAATGATTTGAAATACGGTGGTAAAACAAGTCCCCCTCACCAATAGAAAGAATTCTATATGCAGAGTAATATTCTAATGTTAACATTTTCTGACAGAAAACGTGAATTGGACAAAGAACAAATTGTGGGTGTGGATATATGCAAATCTGTATAATCTATAAAAAACTGATAAATACAATGTATGCAGTGATCTGAATAGCAAGCAAAGTCTGTAAGCTGTATTTACATAAATATCGACAGAACTTAGAAAAAGGGATAGAATTTATAAAAGAAATACTGGACTTCACATTTCAAATCCTGTACAAAAATGTGACATTAAACAAGCATGATGGATGAAACACTATTCTTGTAGAACCTACACTAATTTAGAACCTACACTAACGCAGACCCTACACTAATGCAGACCCTACACTAATGCAGACCCTACACTAATGCTGAACCTACACTAATGCAGAACAATCGGTGCGTATTGTCACCAGGCGTAAGGTAAATGTTAAAATGGCATGCATGCTAAGTATCTGCAATTGTAAATCGCGTGCTTCATGAAACCGGACGTGCAGTGGCAACGTGTAAACATGTGAATGCATTTAAGTGTCTGTGTCCTGTTACATTAGACATGCGATACATGCAACGCAATCCGTTCAGCTCATGGAGCTGAATGCGTAATCATGCAAGCCGTGGTGCCATGAATGCAATTTATGGCTATCCGTTCGTCTTTTGGAGCCTAACACATAATTTATGAGACCAATTATATAACGCATGCAATTATTGGCAATCTTTTTTAGCTTATAGAGCTGAATGTTTTTACAAATTATGATATTAAGCATGGATTGCAAGGAATTCTGTTCAGCTTAATTCTGAAACAAAGTTTTATTTTGATTATAGTTTTGAAATCTGCCGTGAAATCTAGTCGGTAATTATCTTTGACATTCAAACAATTATCAACTTCATACCCCAAATCCCCACCATATACTTCCACCTATACCGTCTACATCGTCGCTATTCTGAAAGGTAAACACCATTCGAGATGAAGCCTCTTCCTTTGGGATACCATAGAAAGCTTTACTCGGAATTATGTAAAACATCTCGTGTGCCACAATGACGTCATATCAATATTCTGCCATTGGTAAAAGGAACATTTGCTTTGAGAAATGCAAATCCTTAAATATTTTGAGGGATTGTCTGTATCTCTGAAATGTGTTGAAGTACTGACAGTTAATTTCGCAGGTGTGCACACTATGACAAATAATGGTTGAAAAAAAAGTTCATTACTTGTTGTTAAAATCAAACAGAGAAAAAAATTATCCTACGAACAAGCGCCCCTTCACCCCTGTTTCTATGGCGAAAGGACGCTAGTACCTGCATTCCAGCTTATTTAATTGAGAAAATGGTGGTCAACCCCTGATGATATTTGGATATGTTGTAGGCCAAGCATCTTGTTATTTGACCCTATGTGTCATTTGGGCCAACAAAAATTAGGAAATACAGTTTTCAGTGGGTGTTCTTTGTGAAATTACTACATAAATAGTAAGGCTATTTTAGTGGCTTTATGCCTATAGGAAATCTACCTGAACGTGACAGTTTAGATCTTCTGCAATGAAGGTAAAAAAAATCACTCAATCATGGAGGCTTACTGAGAGAAAGCTAAAGGGAGAATTTTGTGGCATTTTTTGCCCATCTGTAGGTAAATATGGCTGCACTGAATGGCAGGGTGCCAAAACACCTAGAGGAGGCTATGGACGGCTGGTACTAGAGGTGCCTGGGACCGGGAGAAGAGAATTAAGGCTCCACAGGCCGGCAGAAATGGCGTTTTCCCGGTTCCAGACTGTATGTTGTCTGACTCTACAATCTGCAAGCCTGTTGTTTGTCTTGTCCTTTTATGCTAATTTTTTGGAGAATTTTTAGATAAATGGTAAGGCTATTTTTTAGTGGTTTTACACCTTTACCCGCAAAGACGCCTCAGGTCCTTGGATCGTTGTTTTGTGATACATTAATCAAACGTTACCAGTTTGTCAACAAATCGTAGTTACAAAAATACCAATAAAAAATGTTATACACAGATTGGACCAGAATATTTTAGGTGTGAGTTGTTCTCCATCGGGCAGGCGGATGTGACGTCATTGTGCTTAATCCACATTCCACGGCAATTATCTCCACGATAATAAATAAACTGAGTGCGAGTAATTATATATATATATATCTTTGTCATTTATCAGGCGTGTAGTTTCAATCTGAAATTCACTGATCCTTTCACAATCACTACAACTAAAACTCCACCCAAAGCAAACTATCTATGCTAACTAATTTCTAGCGCCGTTCTTCAACAATAGACTGACATTTAATTACAAAAAACTGTTATTTGCGTTCAAAATCAGATTATAAAACCTCAGTCTTGAATTTTTTCAAACATTTTTTGTGGTGAATGACTGGGAAGCTCTGCGGTGTGTAAGTGACAACAAGCTGCTACACTCTAATGTTATCTACCGGTTCGGTTTACCGAACAGCAATCAACGAACTGAATGTTTTTTTCTTAGACATAACATTTCAAAGATTCTCATGACACCGAAGCGGTCGATGGCCTGGGCCTGGGCTTGCATGACGTTCCCTGGAAACCACCAATCCTCCACCATTATAGTGTATGTGAGACTTTTAAAAGTTCGACGGTATACATTGCCAAAGGCAGGTGGTTCACTCCGACCATTCCGATTTCATTCAGACATAAATACAGCCGCCATCATGCAAATGAGAATGTTTTGGCGCGTTAATCCACAATCAACAATGCTTTTTGCAAAGCCCCATCACACACACACTTCACCGGCGCCCCTTTGCTCAAAGAAACGTAACCATCCACCAGCCAAATACCAATTCCAAAATATATTTGACCCACTTTCTTTTCTCTTTTCCCTTCGCCATAAAAAAATCCCAGCGCCAGAAACCAATATCGTTTAAGAAAAACTAATCTACCAGAAATATTTGCCTAAACTTTCTAATAGGCAAGCAATGCAAGCTGTCGGTCTTAAATCAGAAAGCCATGCTGATATAATCATTAAAACAAAAAGATCTAGAAAAAAGCATGCGGGGAAATAAAGCATTCAACCAGGGTTTGGCGAGATTTACCCTAAATCTCGCCTGACGTGCACCAATTTCCACATGCCCGTTCCCATGGCTACGCGAGCCCCCGGATGAACGAGGCTATACTTACCAGCAGCCAACGAAAACCTTCTTTTCTGACTTTTGTCAGGTTTTAAATTAATTAGAATATCGGAGAATCGTCTTTTCTGGTTATCTGTGTAATTAATAAATATCAAGCACGATTTTTTAATAAGATATCGTCATATTAACCTCCCACTTCCGGTATACCCAATCGTCATCATTTTATCATGGCCGGTGGCAAATTTTTATGCAAATACATTTCACCTGCTTAAAATGGCATAAACTTTTATAACAGGAAAAAACGACAGGTAAACATTGCACAGATATAATATGCATTGTTATTGTCCTTAACCTAAGTTTAATTAAGCAACCATTAAACATCTGACAAACACACAGCACAAGAGTTCAATTGAAGATTAATGTTACAGGCATGCATACAATTCGGGACGTAGACAACTGTATTCAACCCATGTGCACCGTTTGATCTATATGCAGATATCAAAGTTTACCCAAATGTCATTCTGTTACATCCAAATAAAAATAAAAAGGTTAATGATAATACATACAGACAAATGTTTTGAGGGCGTTTGCAAATGAACGCGGTTTTCTATTTGTAGACAGAATAAGATTTGGGTAAATGTGAAAGGGATGGTACATGACTGGAATATAAAGTCTGGATGTATGAAAAGCCACACTAATGTCTCGAGACATCAGCGTCACATGATGTCAAGGGGTTCCATGACGTCACATGCTGAACTACAATGGCAGCAGCTGCGTCGCAGAGGGTTTATATGGAGGAGGGAGACAGAGTTCAAGTGACGTCATCCATGCTGACGTGTACATGGCGCGTGACGACATAAGCTGAAGTAATAAACAACGGCCTCAGTGAGGGGGTGTTCCACAGTTTTTCAGGAAGGAGGAAGGGGTAAAGCAAGGAAATACTTTGACTAATTAGAGACTCACTTTTCTTGAAAAATAAGCCTTGTCGACCTGGTAGTAAAGGTTAAAGATCATGGTTAGTGTTAGTACGAACTACACACGAGTTAAGTGATTCAAACCTTTGATATTAAGGACTAACATACCCATTACACGACGCATGTGCGAAAATGAAGTCTTCGTGATTCCGGTCAGTGACGCCAAACGGGAGAGACGCCAACATCTTGGATTTCATTGAACGGGAATCCCAGTGACCAGATGCTATCACAAGTCACTTCAAGGGTTTTCTGACGGAAGCGGTGGGGTTAATTCTCATTTGTAACTAAGGGGTGGGGTTATTTATTAATATCGGGTCGTCACTAAGGGGTATAGGAAAGGTTAAATGCTCTAGAACTGGATAAGTCGCTTCAATGTGAAACACGTACCACTGAACAGAATGACAGATTAATAAACACATGAATTGGTGAACATCTTAATGCACATGTTAATTAATGAATATTAATCGGTGAGAACGACTAAGGTCAATGTGCTATATATAATTGTGGTTATAGCAAATACCCTAAGTGACCTAAAATTTAGTCCATGACAAAATTGCTATTTTTTTCCTCATTCCGAAATTTATGTTGATTGTAGAAAGCTGTTATGAGGTTTGCTCGGAAGGTAGGAAGCTATCCTACTTGAAAAATGTAATTTTCATCATCAAAAGTAACATTATATGACATTTATTTGCTTCTGAATACGCCCTTTGTGGACGAAATTTTAGGTCATTCACAGTCTTCGATAATCATATGCTATGGTGATGATAGGGCGCTTCGATGTTTATGTCATATATATCCGTAATTACGTGGTTTATATTAAGATGAGTGCTATGCTCAAAAATTAAACACTGCAACGGCTCATCAAAATGTCCTACCACTGCCATGATTTATAGAAGAAAATGTGAAAATCAGGAACCATTTGTTCAAAAGTGCAACAAAACTTAATACCGATTTTGCACTCCCATATCAGCAGACAGTTTGCGTCTTCGATCAAAGGGCACCGCACCGTAGAGCATGATCATTTTGTTTCCCACAGAGATGTGTCACGTCATGACGTCCATAATTTCAAATTTGAATCGCACAACCATGCATTTGATTTGGTCTGCTGTAGATCAAGTTGATTTCCTTTTCTATAATACTACATTTGTGGCGTATAAACCAACCCAAACCAACCATGTTTAAAGGCATTGAAATCTCCTGTCACAAAAACAGCAAAAACCTGGAGACATAATCAAGACTGCCAATAGTACAAGTCTATCGATACCTAGACAGGTACTGGAAGTTGGCTGTAGAACCCACAGATGAGCTAATATTAATCATTGATTAATTAATGAGAATGGGATCAGTGTTCATTAATGTTAAAGTCTCGAGCCATGTTAACTTAGAGAATGTTAAAATGACATAATATCTGTATTAACTAATGCACTTTCGAACAACCGGTTCCGATGTAATTAAGAATCTCATTTAGACTTAATTTGTATGTTAATCGATTAGAATCAACATGTTAATATCATGTGTGAATACGGAGAAGATAGACACAGGTACGTCAGGTATTGTAGATATCAATCGACATCTTCTTCTGTACGTAGCTTTGCTGTGCGGTATGTATACATGTATCTATCATATCACATAATTTTACATGTTTGTATAAACAATACCTAGTCCAGTATGTACATTTATGTCAAATTTCATAATAATGGACCGATATACGTGTAATGCTGTTAGTTAATATGTCAGAATTTTTTTTAGGTTCTGCGCACACGTACCTCTGCCACGTAAGCCATTGGCGCCTGACATGCTGTCTTTGTTCATACTCGACAGATCGGCGAAGGTGTTCGCCGTCCTCATTCGTAGTCTAGCGCTTTCCCAGCGTTTCCTGGCCATGTGGGACCGCTCCGTCGGGCGTCGATGGTGCTGATGCCAATGTCGCTTCAGCAACAGCTCTTTCACTTCGTTTCTTAAGTCCCGCTGCATGCGTCCCTCGCTGATAAGTCGGTCCACGATGGCCTCTGAAACCAGGCAAAATAAATTGTGATTTGTTCTTAAATTTGTACTTTCCAACCTGTTTGGGATTTGTTTGTATTATACAATGACTGCTGTTACCAGGTAAACAAGACAGTAATGTATGTCGGACACAGGAGTTCCTTCTCTTATAAGGTAAACATCGTTGTTCTGCATTTCCACTACCGATAACAAACACAGATTGAAAGAAAAGTTAAAGAAGTAGAAAATAACTTTCGCCGATATGAAAACAATAAAAAAATTTAACTGTATTAATCATTAAAAAAAAGTAAAAAAGGAGATCACGTATATCGCTTTTACTATTACTATTTATGTCGACGTCTCGAGATCTCGTGAGACTTACCAACGAGCTGAGCAATAGTTGTAGCATGGACGTCCAGCATGACGCAGCCGTTTGAGATGGCGTTCCTGAGTTCGAACAACGCGTACATAGACAAGGATGCCACATGGGGCTTAGACCAACGGTTCCCGCCTTCCTCGACATCCTCTTCGTATTTTACCCATCTGCAAGATAGTATCTTTTTAAATCAGTACCACTCAAAGCAGCTTCATGTTTGTCAAACGTTTGGATGATGGCTTGTACGGTCGCTATACTATTCCCATGGATGAAACATGATAATAAGGCCTTGGAGAAAGCAAGAAACTCTTCTTTAAAGATATTCCATTCGATCATAGAGCCATTTACCATGCATGTGGTACATGTACATGGGAATTTCAAAGAGGAACAACAGGGAGAGTGTTCACAAAGGCATTTTTAAAACAGCAGTTAAAGAAATATAACCAGCCGAAACACATTTTCCCATTCGGTTTCTTTCTCATCCTGTTTCTGTCACATTCTGTTTATGCTCACGCTCCTGTCCGACTGTACGTGGGAAGGTCTGCCAGCAACCTGCGAATGGTCGTGGATTTCTCCCTGACTCTGCCCAGTTTCCTCGTACCATAATGCTGGCCGCCGTCGTATCAGCCAAATATTCTTGAGTACGGCGTAAAACACCAGTCAAATGAATAAATAAATAAATAAATACTCCCACGCTGTACACTGATTACACGAAGTGATTTGTTCGGGTTTACATTGACCTTTTCAAATGTCTGACCGAGAATTTTTTTTCTATTATTGATTTGATTGACGACGAAGAACCTCTTCCTCTGATTGCATAAATGATTAGATCGGGTGATATTAAATTTATTCATTTATGTGTCTGATTGGTGTTTCACCTCGTACTCAACAATATTTCACTTATATGACGACAGCCAGTATTATGGTGGGAGGAAACCGGGCAGAGGACGTGGAAAACCCTCTGGTGCAACGTCCCACCTCGGGCCGGCTGTAACTGGTCTTGAACTCACAGCGATGGCACTGGTGAGAGGTCATGAAGGCCCCCCGATGTTTTCAAAAGAATCTTTCCAAATGCTTGATGTAGAACCTTGTTTTGTACCAGTGAATTACCTCACAACAAAAAAACTCTTTCTTCTAGACTTGTAAGAAACGTTTGTTATCATCACATACCTGGCGGATTCCTTCCATTCGTAGTCTTCGCCATGTTTGAAGAGGATGTCCATCTCACAGAAGATGTTATGCTTGTTCTCTTCCGAGGGTTCCTCATCCCCTTCCCCCAGGAGAGACGAGATGTAGATGGACGGAGAGTAGTTGATCTCCGCCAGACTCCCATGGCGCTGGTTCCGCTTAGGCGGGAGGCCGCGCGGACCTGAAGAAGTGATTCATGGAGAGATGGGCGGATGGACTGGTGGGCGACCGATGAATTCACTTACTGACTGACTGATTAACTCAATGACTGACTGAGTGACTGATTAACTCACTTACTGGCTTACTGATTGCCTCACTTACTGGCTGAATGAGAGACTAAATGAATAACTGATTGGCTGACTGATTATTCGGTTTGTGTCTGTCTTTCTGTTTGAGTGATTGGCTTATTAACTGACGGGCATACGGACTGACTGGATGACGGTGTCACTAAATAACTAAATGACTAATAGACTGGCCGATTGTTTAATGGCTTGCAAGAGCGTAAGGATGTTTCAATCTGACGGACTGATCAACAGTTATAAGTCCCCAAGGTTAACTGACTGAGTGACCTGAACGGGGTGTTGGTAAGATACCTACCTGGGTATAACTGGGTAAATGATTGGTTGAATGGATTATTGAAATAACGGAGATGTACAAGACGAATGTATTGATTAATTTGCAACCGGAGAGTCAAATATTTGTGAGTCTAATTCACTGATCGAGGAGTAATCTGGAGTGAAAGATCTCGACGACTGACTGAATAACGAAGCAACTGAATATCCGACCTTAATCAATAGACTTTAACAAGGCAATGTTAATTGATTCCTAACTAACGGATGGTCAATCTGGCAAAAAAAAATCTGCCATCAGGATTGAATGATTTGATAAGAATTTGATTTCAATTAATGAAATAAATCCAAATTAATCAACCATACATTTCAAACTAACAGAAAACAGCCATTCCTTCATGTGGTCGTGTAGGAGTTAATTAACTCATGAAAAACTTTGATTTGAATTAATTAGATACGTAAATATGATCACATGAGTGTGATCGAAATGAGTTTTAAGCATCTGCGACGTCTCGCGATAACTATATAGTACTGTATTAGCTCTTTGAAACTTTAGCGGGTCACAATTTTTATGTCGTAGTTCGACGTTCCTTTGCGGAAATATGTAGTTCTCCTAGAAGATTCTTCCTTTTCGTGCGTTTTTTATTATTAACCTTTTAAATCAGTTTTGTGATTTCTGTTGCCGTAAACGGTTTTGTCGATGAGATCGCAGAAAGTCGAGCTGACTTACAATGGACATTATGAAAAACCGGTTTTGTAGCATCTTGGTTGCGATTTCCGACTTGAATGTGACATCCAATATTTATGCATCCCATACATTGCATCATGTTATAACTAACCTAGAACATTTGAGAAGTTTTCATTTTTCCCCCAGTAGTTCAGTTACCATGCTGAAATCTCACTGGCTGAAAAATCTTAGAGATCGTAGGTACTTTGTTAATTAGCAGTTTCATTAGTTTAATTATTATTTGATAATATTAACAACACAAAGACGTTTCACTTTATTCAAAACTGTACAACTAGTTGATTTTATTTGCGTTCGAAACGAGAAAGAACATCGTTATAGGGTATGAAAAATAGAGCAATTGCTAAAACATTTGTGGTTACAAATACCAGAGCCCAAGGATCATCTTTTTCACTTTAATCGAACTTCGACTACCTTGTGGTTTCCAAATGATCAAATCGTTCATGC
The DNA here is from genome assembly GCA_016165875.1 of Acanthopleura granulata. Lineage (NCBI taxonomy): Eukaryota > Metazoa > Mollusca > Polyplacophora > Chitonida > Chitonidae > Acanthopleura > Acanthopleura granulata. The sequence continues at coordinate 2,723,920 of JABBOT010000016.1, read as the reverse complement.
CACAACACAACATTATTGAAGTCTCCAAAGTTTGGAGTCCCAGAACTCGAAAGTAAGTTTTCGAAAATAAGAGCAATAACATTTTGATGCTTTAGCTCATCTCTTTAAAATTTCACAATCAAGCAAAATTAGACTCACCATTTACATGCTGGTCATTATCCGCCATCTTGAATCCTCCAGCTAATGCGGCACACTGCAAGTTTCGGTTTCAGTTGGAAAAAGTAAGGCTGATCAAACGATTTCTTGACTTGAATGCCCCTTTACAGACCTGAATCAAAAAAGAATTAAACTTTTGTTAAGTATAATATTAACGAGACGGTCACATACACAAGAATGTACACACACCCAGTAAATGGGTCAAGACACACAGCGGCGTTGGTATAAACACGAGTAGCCTTGAAATGTACAGATAACTGGCGCCGTCAGGGATTAAGTGTAAGTAGAACGCCGGATGGATTAAGTGTAAGTAGAACTGTACACAGTATCACACCGGTGCTAATCCGAGTTCGCAGTCAAACAGGATTTCTTCTTCTTCTTCACCAACTTAGTTACTCGTTGAAGTTATCCTGGTATCCTTGTCATATGTCTTAAGCCGGTAGGCCCATAAGATAGATCCTTTTCGTAACGAATGACATATTATAGATATTTGAGAGTGTGTCGTATATGCTGGAACTATAAAACTCCACCTTTACAAGTTTCCGGACACCAGTTTCCCTCCAAGTGAAGAGTTTTACTGTCACCGATGTCCCTGTCCGCTATGAAGCCCTCGTGAGTTACTTAGCGATTAATATACCACTTTTTATCAAATAATTTCTGCTGGGTTGGAAAAAAAGTAACAAGATAGTATCTAGTTTGCATAGATAGCCACGGTTGAGTTGTCCGTCAAGCTTATCGTACCCCCTCCCTAGGTCTCTAAGCGAATCAGTGATGCTCGAACACGACCGCACGACTCACTCAACCAAATCCAGGACACTGACTTTCTGGTCGGTCTCCATTTGGGGCCAATCTCAATTGAACTTTAAATCTTTACAGCATCATTTCAATCAAATTGGCTTAACAGGGGAAAAATAAGCTTAAAACTGAAGTACGGGTCTCAATATTACAAGAAACACTGACAAAACTGTACTTAGGAATGCTGGCGTGCATCGCTCCAGTGGGACGGAAAACGCCAATACAAACTAAATCCCCCCCCCCCCCCGTACTTAGGAATACTTTTCCTCATACGTTTTAAAATGTAATTTACTGGAGACAATAAATTTTGACGAGAATTTCCAGGAATTGTAAACACCTACGTCTACAACCTACTTAACTCGTTCGTATGGGTACATTTTTGAATGAAAATTTCTGTGCACTGATTGGACCTCACACAGAAAACCACATGACCAAAGCGTATGTGTACACAGATTGTTAACATACAGCACCGGCATTTTGTCGGTATGCTTGTTGTAGTCTTACTGTTATTAATTTAGAAACATGCGTAAAGTCAGTCCTCTGAAGCTAACATTTCATGTACGTTGAATGTTATATGGTAGCCATATCAGCTGAAATGTGTAACGAAACAACTTGAGGAGAAGTTTTTGTGTAAATATGCATATTGGTACTTCAACCCTTTTACGGACTGAAAAGGTATGAGAAGAAAATACATGAAAACATGAAGTCGACATTGCGGTTTTAATCGGTGTATGACTGACAACACATGGGTAAGCGAAGAAAATACCTCAAAATACGAAGCCGGTGTTCTTATTTTCAGTTTGGACTCAGCCAAAGTATTCCAAGAAAATCCATCAAAATACAAAGCTGGTGTTCTTAGTTTAGATTAGCCTTTTTTTATGAAAGTAAGTAAAGATAAGCATATCAACATTTAAAGAGCGGCGATCTGTGGAATTCACTCTTGACTCACGGGGAAAATATGCGTCGGAAATAACTCACAATTCAATGTCTGCAGACGCAGCTCTGTTTAGAAATGTGTATAGGAAGCTCGGATGGCCTTAATTATCAGCCAACTCGAGTGAAAAGTAATAAGTACAGACACAGTTTCTGGATAAACCATCTGATTTCAACACTGATACTTCAGACACAGTCATTCATTACATACACACAAATACTAATTTTACTTCACGTATCAACACCGAGCTGCGTTTGTGATAACGCTTCGGTGGTGTCTGTTATAGGCTCGGTTCTGTGGCGGTTGAACGCCAGGGTCCGAGTCAGTCATGAATCATTATGGCTTAACGCCATTTCGGGAATAATGCGGCCATATTGTGACGAGAAAATGTTTCGGCCACGAGACTGTGTCGTGACATAGAACATGTTTCAGCCAAGACACTGTGTCATGGCAGAGAACATTGAGTGCCATTGTTCTGGAGGTTAGATGAAACGTAAGCAATGTTCATGCTGGCAAGTAACAATGCTTTAAGTCTGGACACGGCTGGTTAACTGACAACATTCATGACAAGACAAGGTTTCTTGAGGAAGTGTGCGCATCTTTTCAATTGGCCTGTTGCATATTTAGTGCTATATATCTCCTTCAAAATGACGCTAAGGTTCATTATGGGAGAGCTACAGCCTATCAACCGTTGCTGGAAACCAGGCTTTCGATCAGCCACTTAGAAACGCAGTTATGTGATTTCTTACAAAAATGACAGTATGTTTACAGAATTACCGGTATATCAGCAATAAATCATACAAACGGTATTTCGACCTTTATAGTTCAGTTGATTGGGACGGAATCTGTTTTCTGGTCTACATCAGCACGAGTTCGTCCCACAGACGTGACGTCCGTGTGCTTAAACGATCCCAGATCCTGTAGAGGATTGACTCAATAACCTAGCAGACGATAAGGTCACGAGGCCAAGTCTCGCCAAATCCCGCGTTAAAGGTCAAGCATTAAGGGAGCGCGGTATCCTCGGATTATTTGGTATTATATCAAAGAACCTCTTCTGAAGGGAGGCTTTACGGCTTATGCGCAGGGCGATAAAAGCGTAACTTTTTTTGAGCTGAGCGATTTTCAACTAGACAATGAATAGACATACAGACGTGAAATTTAGCGCATTTATTTCCATATCACACGAGGGACGAAATAAATATCAATCTCGTCAAAAATTAACGGGTATTTCGCAGGCTTTGTTACATCTGCTCGAAAGAAAAGGGCAAAGTTACTGACTAGTAAAAGAATTACTTAACAATAACTGCGGGTGTTGCAGCCAAATCACGTAATAATTGTTGCTGTGGGATGCTATGGTGTATCACGTCACGTACAGAGACCGCTAGCTTCGAACAGTGTACCGCCTTCAGACCCAGCTCCGTGACAAATCTAACCTGAACTGGGAAAAACGACCACAAATTTACGAAACATGAGTGTTTTAAAATGTGGAAAATAGATAATCAAATTCACAGGCAAGAACCAAAAAAAATGTACGGCTCGTATGTATCCATTGAAACATGGCAACACGCGATATATATGTTAAGCACAAAAAGGTTTTCAACAGTGAAATTTAACCTCAAAAATTAACCATTTGATCACTAAAAGTTTGTCGTGTGTTCATTTTGATTTTGATTATCTTTACAAAATACAACTGGTATGGGCCGAAACTGTTCATCGATTAACATAAAGCCAACCACGTCAAGTTCTTTACAGGAAGCCTGATTAGAGAATTGTAGGCAAAATGTCCAAATATCTCAGACATTTCCTCCGGTTGTATTTACCTTTAAGCGAAGTTATTACAAAAATCCCACAACAATTAGTTATGAATAATCAACATTACTGTCGTTCTGAGGACACGTTATAATGGCTGTTATACTGAGTTTTAGTGCAAGTGTCCTCACGTACGGCGCGGTCATCGAGGTACATCAGTTCGAACTTCATGTACATTTCTAATTTTCGAATGACCCACCAGTGCATGAAAGTTTGCAAAAAAAGGAAAACAAACAAGTGCATAAAAAGTCAAAAGGAGATGACTATTAGCTGAAACACGTATTGTTGTGTCCATGATTTAAGAAGGAAAACACCCGGATGTTCAAAAAAAGAAACAAAGAAAAAAAAAGGGGAAAAAAGACGTGATATAGATTAACTAAAGTACCCAACAAGCAGCCTGCATAAAAAGACTGCTTTCATTGCTTTCCATTCTCAATTCACTGTTGCCTAAAGAAAAGGCAATTGCAGTGAGTACAGAAGTTGATCATGCTGAGCGACAAGAGGATAAACGAGTTAATGAAATTAAAGATCTCTTAATGATGACCCCAAAATCAAGAACATTTTGACTTAAAACAACTTCGCAAAGTAAGCTAAGAAGATCCCAGGTATAGCATTCTAACCCACCGTCAAAATATAGCGAAAGTGGCATAAAATGAGAAATGCAAACCTGTATGTTCAAGAAGAGCTGGTCAAAAACTAACATTCACAAAAAGGGAAACATTTTCCAAGCATTTAGGAAATACACTCATGCCTAACTCCATGTTGTCGCCGGCTTCGTTTAGATGTATACGCCAAGACGCTCTAACTCGAAAGAACAAAAACCTATGGTGAAAGTCGACCAAAATCTGAGAAATGCAAACATACAATCAAGAGGAGTTGGTCAAAAACTAAAATTCACAAAAAAAACCAAAACAAAACATTTTCCCATGTGTTAAAACAATATACACTCTTACCCTAACTCCGTGTTGTCGCCAGCTTCGTTGAGATGTATACGCCAAGCCGTTCTAGCTCCAAAATACATAGAGCCTATGCTAAAAATACGACATAATTCGTTCACGGAATCTAAGCGACACCTCTGACGATGTTGTCTGAGGCTGCGCTCTCGGTGGGATCACCAGCTCTCGCCAGTTTGTTTATTAAATCTGTTTGCACACTGTTTTTAAACGAGCGACCTGGTCGGGGCCACCAGGTTATGTTATGACCGGAAACCCCTGCGAAGACGGAGGAATCCCCGTTGTTTCACATCGGTAGTTAATTTCCTTGAAGAATACAAAATAATAACAACACGTGTCTTGCAGAAAGACATAAGATGGTGGATGAATGTGTGTGTTTGCGTGTCTGATGACGAATGGGGATGGGGAGTGGGGAGTCGGGGAAAGGTGACGGCGAAATCATGATTTCGGACATTCAATGAAAAGATATATATACGTATAGATAAGCGGACTATGGTATGTACTGCCCGTCAAGGCTCCCCACGCCCCCTAATCCGTTGGACGTTGCCCCACAGAAAGCAGTTTAAAGGGTCACGCCGCAACAAACCGCCGATTGTTTGCTTACATCACCACCAGAGCACGAATCAACTGACATGTTTACACAACGACAGGGGCTACGGACACGTCCGCCATTTTGACAGATTTACTCCGAGCAGGTTGAAATTTCGGGAAGGAATGTCTCGAGTGGAAGTTAACATTTAAACACACAATTTTAACGGTTTCGACACATTTTATTCTTTCGCGGCAAACTAACGTGACCGCCCCTCTCAACTTCATCTTTTCCATGTTTCTAATCATTGTAGCAAATCCCGTTACCCACTGGAATTTACTAGCTTACGCATAAAAACTGTGTTTTAATTCCTTTATTTCGTTAATTGATAGGCCAAAAAATGACTTATTTTTCATTCTCTGCTGATTTCTTTTCTTTTATATGAACTAAAACACTACAATGCAAAATATCAACAATATTCAAACTTTATGTAAGATGACTTGAAGTCAGAACTACCCCGAAGCACAACAACCTACGGCTACTAGTGTTAACATGATTTCAAATAATACGATTTTAGGTAACTGTTAGCCAGGGTGAGTATAATTAAGACTTAAAAGATAGCTTACCTGAAATGAACCAGTAGGTTACGAGGCCACGTTGTAAACATTGCTATGGGTTGTGAATAAGTCTAAATTACAGTCATTTGTTCGCAACATTCGGGTGATTCATGAAACATACTATGGCTTTTCCACGCTCAAAATTATACGGTGAATTTAACAAGTGCCTGAAAAAAAATACGCATCTTTGGTTTTCTTCAGGGGCACATGTTAAAACGCCGGTGAGCTTCTTGGTAAGGTGAAATAATTAAGATAGACGTTGATAATGAAGATTCGCGTACACTTCACGCCTTGCTCTGGTGATACTGAGGACGGAGCGAATCTGATAATACATGTAAATGAATCTGTGGTGAAAATTCTTCAACAGAATGGATGAAAGAATGATTATGGCTTAACCTCACATCGGGAATGTTTCAACCATAGTATTGGCGATCTTCAGGAGACCATCAATAAACCACTAAGCAGACACTGTTTATGTCGCGGTGTCCCTACTGGTCAGCATATAGCACACATTCTACGCAGAATGGACCAACGTGAAAGCTGCAAGTAAGCTACAGGAATTTATCTAACGAGTGAACTGTTCCAAAGTCTCTAGAAAAAAATAATTCTTGATTCTTTCTGATACCGCGTATTTTCATCATTAAATATTGTCTCAAAGGTTCATAATATTGTTCATCGATATTTAAAATATGACAGTATTACATCAGAATACTGTATGAACCAGTTCAAATTACGTCTTGCACCAAGTCCCCTCGTTATGTTAACGGCCGATGTTAAAAGATAGGGTGACAGACAGAGCGTTTTACAAAGTCGCTTGTCACAGCTACACGCGCATTTATTTCTTCATTTATTTCACTGGCAGATCTTCGAGGATTTCCTTCAGGTTTGTAAGTTTTTCAGCGCTGTTCTGCAGGTATGTGACAATTTTCCTAACTCAAAGCCTCAGACGAACTGTAGGGATGTTTTGGTTGAAACACGTTATCTAATTGTTCATAGTGGCCTCTGTGGCCGAGGAGTTAACGTGTTAGCGTGGCACAATGACCTGGCTGCTGTGAGTTCAGGTTATACTGGGTCCATCTCCGAAAGATGTGGAAAGGTCTGCCATAAACCTGCGAATGGACGTGGGTTTCCCCCCGGGACTCTGCCCGGTTTCCTCAGAACATAATGCTTGCCGTCGTCGTATATGTGAAGTGTTCTTGAGTACGGCGTAAAACACCGTAAAACATCAAAGAAATAAATAAATAAACAAATAAATATGTAAATAAATCGTTGTTCAGGGGTTAACTGGGCGTGCTGAAAAAAGAACAACGCTCTACGCTGATTTATGAACCAGCGCTGAGAGACTGTTGCCTATCTACATCGTGACGAAGTACAGTTTGTTTATACGTGAAGCTGTTTTTAAATGAGCCCACTAAAGTTCAAGAATTTTCCGGAATTTGCCGAAAGCTGTACCGTGACCTTCCGACTTCAGCCGATCAAGGTCGGTTTGGAGCACGAAGACAAAGAGAGTGGACAAACCGACATTGTGTATGAAGGAAAACGTTTACACAAGACGCAGTTATTTGCCGCCTCGGAGTATCCCAAAGATCTGACAGCCTGGGGGAAATCGTTTCATCGGTGAAAACGTTATGTAATGTTGCACATCAAACGCATACTGCTCGGATAGGCGTGTAACTCGTGACAGATTTTATGCAGAGATGAAACAAGCCTTCGTGAACTCCTGGCGGCCATGTTATATCAATCGGCTCTCACGCTGGGGTTAAATGTCATGTGATCTAGGAATAAGAACGATTTCATGCTCGACTGTATCAAGCAGACACGAATGTAGGCCATGTAACTACACAACAAGACGGCCTTAGAGGGGGCTTAGCAAATATTTTCCAGTCATTTTCTGCGGAAGGCTATATCGGGCCAGCATGATAGCAAGTACTACACATGACGGCCATTTTGATGACAGCGCCCCCTGCTGGCGACATTCCTGTGTCTGAAGGGTCCTTATCTACATTGAGCTTGTTTAGATCTCGCAGTCGAAGTGGTTTTTGTGGTTAACATGCGGAATCTTCTTAAGGAGATTACAATGCCATGGGGTGACAAATGCGGAAATGCAGCCAGACAAAAAATGCTAACAGTTACAAACAACCTATTAAAGAAGAAGATGTTGCCGCCGCCGTCGTCGTCGTTGTTGTTGTTGCTGTTATCTGTATTGTTGTACATGTAGATGTAGTTATGTCACATGAGAGGATGATGTGGTTGGTTTATATGACTTGAACAAAAATCTTGGCCCACCTGTCAAACAATGATCCAGCCAAGCAAAAAAAAAAAAAAAAAAAGGAATTAATAATATTTATGATGTTTTTCATTACACAATAAGAACTCCGAACTGGCTGACTTTTATGCACCTGGGCCCCATTTCACTAAAGGTTATAGGTCGTAACTCGGCTCTCAAGCTAAACCTACCTACATACGACCGTTTCATGATAGCAATGCCACTACCGACTGGTAAAATTTAGGACTTAGGACAAGCTTAACATTAACGACTTCAGATTTGTTAACGAAATGAGGATCTCCTTTTTGATCTGGAACAGACAGCAAGGACAGCGATGAATTGTCATGTAAAATGCGTAATGATGCTGACAGCCGTTGCATATCAACCTATCAGCATTTGAATGACTGAATGAGTGATTACGGCTTAACGCCATGTCGGCAGTATCTCAGCCATATCGGGACAAGAACACGTTCAAACGAGGAAGCAGTTATCAACATTTGCTGGGGAAGATTATTGTGTATTGACCTGCTGTCATCACTGAATGGCTTTTTGTTGTTGTTTTTTGACTCCCTCTTTTACTTATTTATTTATTTATTTATTTGACTGGTGTTTTATGCCGTTCTCAAGAATATTTCACTTATACCCGGGGAAAACTCACGGATACGAGCAGGTTGCTAGCAAAACTTCCCACGTTCGACCAGAGAGGAAGCCAGTATGAGCTGGACTTGAACTCACCGCGACCACATTGGTGGGAGGCTTCTAGGTCCTTCCTCTTTGAGCAACTTGGACAAACCTCATTGCGAAGAGACCAAAATTTTTCCTGGAAATTATGAGATATTAAGTACTATGTTATGGAAAATGTTCAGCCCTATTTCATATACATAATGTGAAATTTTCAACCCACGCACGCGCAGTCAGCCGGTTTGGTGCAATCTGACACTTTGAACTCACGCACGTGAAATTTTCAACCCATTGAAGTGAAATGTACTGGAAGCCATACAGTAAGGTGCAATGTGATGATTACAGAGTAGCGTTTGTAAAAGCCAGTGAAATGAAAAGAGGTTGGATTATTATCGCATATGCAAGAGCCTGCAAGCATACCCACAAATAGTTCACTTGATGCCGACACCAGACGGTGAGCGAGATTGGGCAATGAAACTGAAGTAAAAATTTGCCCACGGAGGCAGACGTACTGTGACAGCTTATACCCGTTATTTATAACACGTTATCGTCGAGATCAATTGACGTGTACTTCTGATATTAACATATGTATTAGACTGTGACGTCTCGAACGAGTGTTAATACAGACAACTAAAAGTTTAAAGAAAAGAGTAAGAAAAAGTCTCATGAACTTTAAAAGCAGATGAGATAATGATAACGCAAAAAAATGTAACAAAATATCTCCGTTTCTACATGGGCCTAAACAAGAATTTTAATCACACACATTTCCTTTTCGTATTAAAAAGATGAAGTAATATATCACGGCCTCCTTCGATATTTGACCACCCGACCAGAAAACTTATCATTATTGTGTTTATTAATTTCATGTATTATGGATAAAGTTGTAACGTGAGACGCGTGAACTTTTCACTTATTTGAAAGTCTCCGACAGGTACATGTACCCAGCCAACTTACCTATTCAAAGCCGCACTTGAATTAGTCATAGCTGGATTTGAACCCGCGACCTCACTAGCCTGCGGCGGATCGTTGTGGTTAGAACCAGATTTCATTGTTGATGATGATGCTTTGTGGTCATTAGATAGAAAGTTGGCGTCGTTTTCTTTCTTGTGTACTCTATGTTTAACCAGGCCAAACAGATGAGTTTAATTTAAATATCCATGACCGCGCGGGACTGAATTAATTGGGTATACTTATTGACAAAGCTTTGTCAGTCAGATTTTGGATGGTTTAACATAATATCACTTATAGCTTTAGGCGTATTATGCATATTTATAACTATAGGCCTCGTTGATCTTATTAAAAAACAAAATCACCCTACTTATTACTAAAACAACACATGGAAAGTAATAAGAAACAAATAAACAAAGAAACAACTGTAGCCTCCAGTAGTATATAAATTATACTTCATGCAGTGCCGGACATACCGAGGATAGCATTTTGATATTTGTTGCTGCTTTTCGCAAAAAATGATTGGCTTCCCAAACAAGGAAAAAATGAGATGGTCACCCACACGATAACACGACAAAAAATGAGCGGAAGATGACAGGGCGCTCTGTATTTCACATGTATTGGAATTCCGGAATTTAATTTTACTATTTACTTTTCGAATTTCAAATTTGTAGGTAAAAATGTGCACCTCTCTTTCACCTCTCTTTCACTAAGCTAAGCGCATCCTTGAACACGGCGAATGATACACGACATCTTCTTTTGAAAGAAGCGCTCTCTTCTTACACTGTTAGAAACCGATCTGTTAAGTTTAACATCATGTTATGTTTTCTTTGTGATGCTATGATAGATCATGTTGCCCCAAAGTACTGTTGTGTCATAGATAAATTCCCCGTTACACTAACAAAGGTATTTTGTTGAGATAACAGAACAAAGCCAGTCACTGGTGACAGTTCATGATATAGTCTGTCAAAGCTAAGAAAACATAGAATTCCTTCAACTTGAAAGATGACTTTTTAGAGTGTACCGACGATATGGCGAGTTTGTATTTCTCCGACGCGTGACCTGTTTTTGTGTCCTCACTCTATCGTCAAATCAATCGTTAAGGACAATCGATGAACGGTAATTGTCAACCTGCTCCCGATGATTGAAATAAATCTCCTTAATCTCCGCCTTCCCCTCCCGCCTCGAGGGTCATCTGTGTCTTCTGCGTAGAAGATAGATTTTGAGGTAAAGACAAATTGTGACAAGCGTATCTGATCACCAAGATATTTGTATTCTTCAGGTTTGCTCGAGATTTTAAACAGCATCAGGAAGAGTCTACCAAATTAATACTTTGTTTCCAAATATAGTATTGACATTTGGAACACGCACCATATCCCCACGTTTGCACAACACACGTTTGCACAAATCCGCTTAGTCAGCATAAATTTGTATTTATATAAGTAAAAGGGGAGCGTCCCGAAATAAAATTTTGAACGACAAATTAAGAAAATTTTTGAATATCAAAATGGATTGAACACGTCATATTTCCAATTAACCCTCTGCCTCATTAAAAGTAATTTTATTTACCTTTACAAGAAAAGCATCTTAACTGTTTCTTTTTGAGACAAATCTTATATCTTGTAATAACCCATCAGTTTTAGACAATTCTCCGTCAAAGTTCGGAAAATTTAGGAAATGACGTCGTGACGAACTCCCTGAAAACAGGGGACCAGCCTACCTCACTATTCTCTCCCCACCCCCCTCCCAACACACACACACACATTTCGGGATATGAAGAATATTTTGACAGCTATCGTTAACGTCACCTACTGCAGACCACTTCTCTCCAGGGCGAACCGCTCGGACCTTAGGAAGGCCGGGAAGTTTTATTTGGTACTTATATTTGATAATAAACATCATAATTCTCTTTGTATCCGATTAGGAATTATGCCGAAAGTCAACATTTCAAGGTGATGTCTGCATGACTTGAACTACCAGTTCTAGCTTGGTTAATAGAACACTATTGTTATGGTCTCATTAATTAAATGTACGGTATATCGTATATAATGTAATTTGCATGCACCCCCATAGGCCCATGTTAAATATATCACGTAGTCGTCTCTTTGAGCTGAAATGGCTCCATCACCTATATCCTAGTATAGTACATACACCAGCTTGCCGTCCATTTACACAAAGTAGCAATTAAGCAAATTAACAATAAGGAAAAAAAAATATCACGTGCTCCGTCAGTATTGACGTGATTTATTATGTCCCTCGTCATTTTTTGTATGTTTCATATTCATTGTTCAAACCATGGAGTTAAAACAGTCTCTATACGTCCAGGTTCAAAGTGAGTGGGCGTGCGGACTTACTCTAGCTGCCAAACGTTTAAACAGATTACATGGAATCCCCCATACCACAGTTGCCACCAAACGTTTAAACAGATTACACGGAATCCCCCATACCACAGTTGCCACCAAACGTCTAACGTTAGTTTCAACATACAATATTACATTATTTAGCATAACGAGGAATGAAGCTCGTACATTTTCCCCACATGTTTGTGTTTAATTTATCTATGGAGAAACATATAACCTATTCACAAGCTGCTGAGTCAAGCAGTTTTCCGACTGTGAACATGTAGGGCTCCTACATCTCACTAAGAAAGACTAATTAGCTAGCGGTTTACACGCGATTCGCAGACATTTATGGCATGTCAATTCGCACACGCTACAGACATTCACATCGAACACACGCGAATGTCGCGGATTTGTGCGCAGGCTCAGAGTTGTGAGTTCTTCTTATTGGCTGCGACAAGCGGCTCTTAGTAAATCACCCTATCTGCCTGTCGGTTGGTTGGTCGATTAGAGTTTTGCCATCCTGAATCCTCTAACATCTGTCGTTGACGACAAAGGCTTGACGTCTATATTTCTAGAGGTGTCGCGAGCATGCAGTTATTACGAATAACTGTTTGAAAAACAATTATCTTCGCAATCGTTTGTTATTAATATTCCTCAAATAAATGGCGCTTCACGGAAACCAACATTCGACATGAGACAGGGAATTGTTTTTAAAAATTATTAATTTGGTTGATCTCTAGAATTGCACTGAATTACAGATTTCGGGTATAAGCTTTAACGGACAATGTGATTTGGGGGGGAGGTCAAAGACACACGTAGAGATATGAAAGCAATAAAATAATTGAAAAAAAAAATGACTTCATAAGTTGAATCACAGAATTCCTCGGTCGAGGAGAATTCGTAAAAGAGAGAGCGGTATATACAGCTAAGAGTATAGGCTAGATGGAGTGCCGTCTTCATTAACATGTTAAGAGGTACGAACCGTGACCTTTTCGCAGATGGTATCGAAAATTAGATGGGTTCCTTTTATCGGCAGAAGAATCTAGCGGCGCGTCACTCTTTGAAACTAGCCCATTAGCATAAACAAACCCCTTGTAACACCGTGGAAGGCTTGGGGACCAAGGGATTTGACCGGGGACATGGGGTGCAGAAATGAACGATCCCAATCCTCTCTGCACCTGGTCTACCCGAAGAATCATGATAACCTCGGGAACAGTCGATACAGGAGTCAGAGTCAGAGCAGCGTGGGAAAAGCGCCGGTGCGTGTTGGTAATACTCTTATAGCGTAAAATTTAAACTTTTCAACTCTCAACTCTGGCTCCTATAGCCTACAAGCTCGAAGCTCTGTGTTTTGAGATTCTCCGAAATTATGCCATGTGGGTTGATTTTAACAGCTGAAGTGGCTGTGGGCAATTTCAGGCTGACAGACGGATATCGCGAAATGTCACTTGACTTATGACGCAACTGCCGGTTTTTTCAAAAAAGGGCTAAACACATCATACGATTGAATTTCATAGAGGCAGAAAATTATTTTGAAGACATTTAAATGCTTGATTCTAGTAGGTTCTTATGTTATGCGGAATGTTTTGTTTCCTGCGCACACACTATACAATAGTGTGCAAGTGTTACTTCACGCGTAGGGCTAAATAAATTGCCCTAGACTCATCTATACACAAAATGAAACTTTATATAAAAACCCTTCGAAAAATGTGAAACTACAATAAAGAACCTCTCACCGTCCATATAGTCCTACCAACCACTTAAATATGTTCCAGTTAATTAAATTTCTTGTCTCTCTCTCTCTCTCATAAGTTTATATACAGAACACTGGTATGTACCTCTGGTCGGTTTTTCTCCAACATGAATGATCCCCAGGGGCCATTTTTGCTGAAGCATGACGGGATATATATATATATTTATGGCCCTCCCCCTCCCTCTCAGTATGCTTTCCTAAGACCCGGATGTATAGATCATTGTCTGCGGTGTAAATTCATGGTAGGCCGTATAGGGCAGGACTGAATAACCCCCGGCATAGCGGCTAGACTTTAATCAAGTTAAACTTTATGTTCACTTGCACTATAGGCCTACATGTACCCTCGTGCGACAGGTTGTCGTGGAAAGAATTGTCGTAACCCATAAATAGACATGCACGACGTACAGACTTGCACAAATAATCTAAACCCGAGCAGGACTGGCAGTGAAATGACATCGCTATAGAAGTACTAAATTCCATTCACGGACAAAAACAAGGCGAACTCTACCATAAGGCTGCGACATGGTAGCTGGTGGTGAACGACGAACGAAACAAGGCATAAGAGGAGCTTCTTTAGTTATGCCAGTATTTAAAATGTAGAGTATGTGATGAATAATTTTCACGCCGAGCGCATTTATATCAGAATATGCATTAATGCATTTACGTCACAAACTATCCGCACGACTTCGTAAATATGAGACCGTCCTGTATCATCCATATAAAACTATAGACCAGGTTACCCACGTTCATTTGAGTTTCAACATTTACGAAATGTGATGCCTTTCGAATAACAAAGGTACGGAAGGGCATGAAAATTTCAAACTTGTATACTTGACGAGGGCAAAGAATGTGATGATATGACCTGAACTCCATTTATCTGATAATCACGAGAAAGAAGTGATTGCTTCATGGAACAAAAAAAGTCTCATGATGTTGAAAAAAGTTGCCTAAAGCCTTGCACACATTTGCTTAAGTTATATAGTCTATGCCAAAGCCGTGTTTGTGAAATTCCCTTTCAGATACTGAAACTCACCACTCATACCGTCTCCCTGACGTACACGTGTGTACCGTGTTTCTGCCAGAAGAGTGGCATTTGACAGGGTCGTACACTTCATTCACTACAATTTCATTCACCCGTAAATTGACCTTAAACCGAAGTTGAGGATGTGTTGTTACACACAAAGGGCAGATGTCTTTATCTTCGAGCATGAGAGACGCTTACTCATTCCCAGGACCCCAAGGCGCTGTTACACTGTAACTGATATCACACTCATTTGCCGAAAAGTAATCACAACATTTCAATTTATATCACAGCCTAACTTACATAACAAAAAAAAAATCTTTCGACGTTTTAATACATAAAACAACCAACCAACCAAAAAAACTGAATATGAATTTTGGGGTTCAAATTAATACACGTACATGTATGTACATCTAAGTTCAATTTACTCCAAGTTAAACGCCGAGTGCTGAATAAACTCACGAATGGCAAACAGATCAGTTAGACAGGCTGGGGTGGAGGGTAAGCACTGCTTATCTCTAGGTCTGGCAATATGAAGTTGATAGCAGCGGTGACAACCTGTTACGGGTAGGCGAGAAAATGGAAAGTCAATTTAACCTCAGACTGATTTATAGCCATAAGACAAACGAAAATGAGATTTATATGAGCGCTATAAATTCATCTAACTGAGACACCATCGAGTTGGAACGACTACTAGAAGTGTACTGTACTCGTACTTTGCGCCCGTTACAGATGAGCTACCGTGTTGGCGGTTCGAAGCAGATATTAAGAGTTATCGCCCCTTTGACAGTCACGCCCTCGAACTCATACTCCAGCTATATTTACATCGTATCTTTACAGGGGCCTGGCGTGCTTTCCAACGCTCACCTGGCGGTTTAACATCTGATGTTTGAAACAGGTAAAAAAAAATTAAAGTATTTCATTTTAATGGCGTTCAAAATTAAAGCAGACTTTTTCAAACCCAGACTGCGCCTCCGCAAACTAAATTAGCCTATATCATGAATTAGATCATATCAATAAAAAGCTTTTCTCTTTTTTTTTTTGACAAGTAAGAATGCGACAACGGCCCTGTATACCCAAGAGGCAACAGATGCAAGCGATAAGTTTGCCGCACGTGACGTATACATCCGCTAACATTTACTCGTCATATAACTCATGCGATTTAACCGTACATCTTTTTTTTATTTAATCTGGGTTTTAAAAGTTGTACTTGTCATTTGCATAGGCATGTCGGCATAGGAAGCGGCTACCAAAATGTCTTTGAAAAATCAGGATGTTGTCGAACAGAGAACGATAAAAGCGTAATGCACCGAAACACTTTTACTGGTGGACGAGCAGGCCCGTGTAGAACCGATAAGGACTCTCCGTGGGATCGACAACATGCGCGTAGGATGAGGCGGGCGTGGGTAGATTCGCTTTACGTGTACGTAGAGCGTTAATCGTTCATTCAAAATGTAGCAAAGAAATAGGAATATGCGCAAGCCATAGAAATTTGTTTGAACAACGAAGGAGGGGGGTGAAAATTAAGACGAATAAGAAATAAGGAAGGAAAAATTGAGAAAAATGTCTTTGCTTGGCCGGTAAATGGTTTGGTTCGGAGTCAAATGTCTGTATGTCAGTCAGATCAATGAATACAGACTTCTTATCTTTAGTTAAACCTGGCCCTAACTGCCTAGATGACTATTCACATAACTCCAAAGGTGTGACGAGAATGTAAATAACATAACTACTTCTTGTTTAACGGGTTTTTTTTGGAACATCATTGCGTGAATACATCTATATGCCAAATAATAAATAATGCAAGTAAACAGTAAAGTGAATAAATCTATATGCTAAATTAGAAGTAATGCAGGTAAATAGTAAAATACCAATAAGCTAAATGTCTATCTATTTACAACGGCAATCACCTTCATCAATGAACTGAATTATATGATATTAATAAAAAAAATTGATATTGAAAGTACCGTGAATATAGCTGTGTACACCAAATTTGCAATAAATGCAGGTAAATATTATAAAACCAACAGACTAATTACAAATACTTACTGCAAGCAATCCCTTTTAACAGAAGTCTATCTGCTGTGATATTAATGAAGAAATTTAATAAACTTTGACCAACCGTGAATTTAATTTCTTCACTACATAAGTAATATTGGTAGAAATAAGTCGAAGAAACATTAAGCAAACGTATATAATTATACATGTAGATTATTACCTATGTCAATGGACTAACCTGTCAATTGTTCCTAGGTAGAATCTTCACCGATCGTTCTTAGTATTATAGAGCAGACTACTCATTAATGAGCACTACTACCCCAGGCGGAGTAAGCTGCTTATCCCGTCCCTGACATTGCCTGCTTAGCCCTCGATAAGCCATACCACCCCACGTTATATACAAGCTTCCCTCCAAAAACTACAAATAGATTTATCAGTTGAAATTCTATTGGGTATTGTGTGCTGGGCTATATGTCATTGGTAGGTCAGGGCAGGTGGACCGACGTCTATCCCCCTACGGTAGGGCTTTCATCCCCCTCCGCTTCTCTCAGCTCCTGCCCCCCACCCTCAGCTCTCTCCTTCCCCGTAAAGGCCGATTCTTAGCCCAGACAAGGGTAGACTGAAAAGCGGGAGCTTCACCCTGGAGCCCACAATGACTTACCCACTACATGTCACGTGATCCAACAGTACCACCGTCATTCAGGACATTTAGTAGGGGTTGAGCTAATTTTAACGATTATTTTTGTGGCACATAAATTCAATGGATTCACCTTCTGATACCCTCCCGCACAACAAAGAACACCATTCGCCGATCACCGGGTTAGAGGAATATTTGAAAATGTGTATTTAATGTGTTTACAACTGAACATATTATACACTTCTGTGCGCAGAATGCTCTGCACCCACCTCGCGTATTATTGCACGCACATTGACTATACATACGATATACTAAGAAATGTTTTCATGGTGTAATGTGATTATGTAACTAAAATGTTGGTAGGTAGTTTTTTCTCCTACACAAAGAAATTCCTTAGTCACCCACATAAATCATCGTCGTGGTGGTCTTTTTATATGGAGGTAAAAACAGATGGGTTGTTTAGCCAGAAGTCTATGAATGTTATTTTGATATCATTTTTGAATCTCAACAAATATAGTCTGCACTTTATTTATAAACGTGGGGATGTTGCCGAAATCCGTAAGGTTTTTGCGTGTAGAAGTCAGGTTAAAGTCTATGATATTTTTAGAAAATGCAGATTCCAAAGTATATCAACTTTTCGCAAACAGGACACTAAACGACATGGGCATACACACGATGACATATTTTATAAAAGAAAAGACCATCGTAAACTCCAATACATCTCAACCTTTGTGCAAGCTGAAAGAAACGTATAGCTCAGTGCAAGTATAGGAATCACCATGCACTTCGTAAACATGTCTGCCAGCTAAAACTTATACCATGTGTACCATTTGATTGGTGTTTTACGCCGTACTCAAAAATATTCACTTATACGACGGTGGC